>JAOEGL010000007.1:23550847-24120847 GCA_034509955.1 Urosaurus nigricauda
AGATGGGTAACATGCAACTGTGTTTGGAGTATCAGAATGATGGCACAAGGAACTAAAGTGAGTTGATTGTGACCGTTCAAATGCAATGGCCACATCTCATGGTTTGACCATCATCAGTAGATTTCAAGTCCAATGTGTTGCCTCCTGTTCTAGCTAGAGCAAACCTCTGTTTCCTGTGGTATCCAAACGACAGACAACATACGTTGTGGGGAAAAAAAAATACTATTTGTCTCTGCTCCAGAAGAAATAAACAGGCTGTCCTGTGGATAAACTGATTTGCACAAACTGCTGTTGACAGTGGTAGGCTATTGTGACAAATTATAGCTTGCCCAAACCAGAATATGAGAAGGAAAGAAAGGACCAGTAGGAAGTACATGGATTTGAAGACATTTTGCAGCAGATAAACTATTGTTTGGCCATGACTTATGAAAATAATTGTGATGGATAATCCAGGCAATCATCCTGGTTTATGGTAGCCATTGTTTTGCCTTTCTCCATCGGAATCACTTTAGTAGTGTTGTTTCCTGCAAGTAGAAAAACTGAAGCCCAGAAGAGATTTTCAGTGGCATACAAACTTCCAGCTTCTCTTCATAATGAATGAAATAAAAACCCACTGGGTGACCTTGGGTGAAGGCTCTCTACAGTTCCTCTCCTCTCCTGCTGAGCTGGATGGGATCCTTGTGACCACCTTTTATCTTTAGTAATGCACTGGGACATTGGCAGGAATTCCACTGGTATTTGCAAACCTAGTGATGAACTAGCCAAGATAAGGCATGTGAAAAGAAGTGCAAGAGGCAGAGTACTTTAAATAAAAGCTTTATTCTATCTAAAGGGAGTTCTATGGCAACTTGTCCTCCAGGCAGAAACAGAAAGTGTAAGTTACAGAGTATTATCGTTTCAGTCAAACCAGTAACTGAAACCAAAATCCTGAAACCACTGACTGGTATATGTCCCTAATTTTACTCACATCTCAGATGGAATTTATAGTCTAGAAAGCTGGGATCCTGGCCTCCATAGTCCAGCTCCTCATGGTCGGCCTCATGAAAACCAGAGACATTCAACCAATAGACAGGCAAACAAGCACAAGCTTCATGTTTCATCTGGACTTTTAAAAACCTCTCCCCCAGTATCATCTTGAAGGTTTGTGTTTCTCAATTGCCAATCTCATTGGAGAGTTACCATCTCATCCGCTGTGGTGTAATCCCTCATTATTACACCTTGGGCAGGTCACATTCTCTCAGCCTCAGAAGAAGGCAAAGGCAAACCCTTGTGAACAAATTTTGCCAAGAAAACCCTGTGAGAGAGTTGCCATAAGTCAGAAATAACTTGATGGCACACAACAAAACAGAGAAGCTGATATCTTGGGATAGTAATTAAGAAATGAATGGATTAATTTACTGCTAGATGGGTTTCCAGAAGAAAAGAATGGTCAGGATATGGAGTAAATGTGATTCCTGTGAATATCTGAAGCTAACAGTATAACAGTAGACTCCATGAAGCACATTTTTTTTGTCTTGTGATTTCTACAAGAAGGCTTGACAACATGTGATCAATGCATTAACGGCAAATCTGCAAGGAAAATTGGTCCATTTTTATGCCAAATTCTTATTAGAAGATAAGATTCTCAGTGTGACTTTGGTTGTTGCCAAGTTTTTCTCTGAGGTGTCCAGAACAGAGAACAGTTAATTTCTGTATTAGGGGGAAATGTGTCTGTATGAATTGATCAATTATTCCTCCTGATCTACGTTTATTTTATATGTTGTGAATTTGAATTTGCTGGATCGTAATAAAGAATTGTTGTAGTATTTCTATTATGTGGGCCTATGCTAGTCTGAGATATATATCACCACCACCTACCCACCCACCCACTCCAGGACTTAACATACAATAACTGAAGCTACCTGATATGGCCATTCTGTGACTTGTGAGGAGAAGACAGGATCAGAGAAGCACCCGCAAAAGGAGATAGACATAGGTATAAAGAAAACATTTGTGTGTATTTGTTCCTAAAAAGATGCTAGCGCCACAGAAAAAACATCAGAAAGGTCATGCAGTCCATAGGAAAAACATGAGGCACCAGTGCTTATCTTCTTATCATCTCTCCCATTTTATGCCAGGAGGGAGCATTGCCAAGTGAAACACTCCACTTACAGTTTGCACTTGTTCAAACTCTTCCGACTTCCAGGGTTACATTTTTAAAATGGCAGCTCCCTGAGTAGCAATGTTTGTTAGGGTATTTTGGGAGCTGTAATTGGAAAAGTATCTGTTTCAAGTTGTGCTTACTTCTCTTGCAATCATGTGTTTTGATGGGTGCCATTTAATATCCTGGACTTAGTGGATACTGCATGTTTATTTATTTATTTGATATAAATGATATCATTTTAAAAATAATTTGGCCATCTGTTTGGGAGTGCTTTCATTGTGTATTCCTGTATGGCATAGGGTTGGACTAGAATGGTCCTTGTGGTCTCTTCCAACTCTGTGGCCTGATCTAGACATGCCTGAAGAGGCACAATTAGGGCTCAAAAGGGTGTTTTTAAGGTTAGGGAGGGCGCAGCGTTTGCACCCTCCCTAATCCTAAAGCGTATGGGCACTGCCATTTAAAAATGGTGGCATCCATACAGGCGTGCCATGATGTTGTCATGGCATGCACAGCCTTTAGAAACGCTGCAAGTGCCATAATGACATCGTGCCGCGGGAGGACACCAAGCACACACTTCCCATGGTGCAAAAAGGAGCTCTAAAACGGAGCTCCTTTTTTGCGCCAGATCCTTGGTGCAGCCTTTAAACGTCCATGCCAAGGACCCAGGGGGGAAAGGGGCAAAAGCAGCGGCCCTTTTCTCTCCTCACCAGCGCCGAGGGAAGCGGGGTGCAGTAGGCGCCTGCTGCACCCTGCTTTGAGGCTGCGGGGAAGTGGCAGTTTGCTGCTTCCCTGCAGCCTTCAGAAGTGGCAGGATGGGGCCTCTGAGGCTGCCGATGCGGCAGCCTTGGCCCCATCTTGCCACTTGTTTGGGCCGCTACAGACTGCCTCTTTTGGGTGGTCTGTACCACCCCTATGAGTCTATGACATTCTGTGATTGAATTCAACCAAATGCAGCTTACATCTTCTTTTCAGACTTTCCCTGGCAATCTAAGAAAGTCACAGGCTCTTTCACACAGCACAATTATAGTACTATGCTTCCACTTTAACTGCCATGGCTGCAGTTTTGGGAGGGGCATTTAAAATTTTCAGCCAGAGAACTCTAGGTTTTATACAAACATAAGCATTCTACAAAGTGCAGGCATTGCAATTAAAGTGGAATCATAGGGCTATATTTGTGTAGTGTGAAAGTGCACAGGAGTGCAGGAGATGGAATTGGAGGGTACATGAGCTCTCGGGGCTCATGTGGAGAAAAGAACACACAGATGGAACTTAAGTGATGTGTACCTGTGTATTGCTTCATGCTCCCTGCTTCCCCAAGCAGTGGGAAATCACCAGGACAGTCAATTACACAGAGTCACATGCGCCCTGCTTTCCGCAAGCAGTGGGAAATCACCGGGATACTCTATTACACATAGTCACTTTTGTTCAAAAAGAGTACTGGACACTTGTGACATTCTTGTGATGCTTACGTATTTACATAATGTAACAGGTTGGCTTACTTAGTCTTTAAAAATGTGTGGTCATGGCCTTGACCAAATCATATTAACAACTGTGATGTTTCATAAATGAGTAATTCACTTGTTAGGGTAAGGCAGAGATCAAAGCCTGGGAAGTGTGCTTGAGCAACATCCACATAAAATTGAATAGGCAAACAGCCAATGTAAACATGAAATATATGTAATCTAAAGATGGATGGACTTGCCTTGTGTTTCCAGTCCACATCAATTTCAAATTAGTTCCTTGAGATGTTCCACCCTGCAATACTAGTGTAGAATTGCCGTAATAAAAGCAAATGATTTGCCAAGACTTTCGTTTCTCTTTCAAATGATCCCTATATACACAATGGAACGCCTTTTGTGCAGTGGCAGAAAGTGATTTTGAAATTTGTCTGGCAGACAAAGAAACCCAGAATAAAATATAAAACACTGTATGATGATAATGAAAGGGGCAATTTAAGTGTCCATAATTTCAAAGTGTACTACAAAGCCTGCGGTTTTGCACGGTTGAGAGAATGGATATTTCCTAGAGTTGTGAAACTCTGGGAACTTGGAAGCCATACTTTGAGATTTGGTTAGCAGAGGGGCAGTACAGGTGGTCTGTACTCGCCCAGAGAAGAGGCGAGATGGGGTCAGGGCTCCCTCATTGGCAGCCCCAGAGGCCCCATTTTGCCGCTTCCCCAGGCCATGGAGAAGCAGCAAATTGCCACTTTTCTGTGGCTGCAAAGCGGGGTGAGCAGGCTCCCTGGGCACCCGCTGCACCCCACCACCCCCGGCTTTACTGAGGGGAGAAAGGGGCTGCCGCCACAGCCCCTTTCTCCTCAGGGTCCTTGGCGCAGCCATCTAAAGGCTGTGCCAAGGACCAGGTGCCAAAAAGGAGCTTGATTTCCAAGCTCCTTTCGGCACCGCAGAAAGAGCACTCTTGTCACCCTCCAGCGGCTCCATTATGTCAGGCGCATGCAGCATTGTTTAAACGCTGTGCACACCATGACAACATCATGGCACGCCATTTTAAAATGGCGGCCTCCATACACTTTAGAGTTAGGGAGGGTGCAAAAGCTGCACCCTCCCTAACTCTAATTGTGCTGCAACAGCGCCTCATCAAGCCCGTCTGTATCGGGCCATAGTTATCTTTGATATGCTAAAGTCAAGGTACATTCCCAACTATGCCAATGATCATTTGCTAACTTTTGGTAAATGTATTCCACTCACTTTCACAGATCTAAAGGGGTCCATTCACATTACAAAAATATAGGGCTATGATTTCACTAAAATGGTCATGGAAGCATCTTATGGATTCCTAGCATTTGCAGTTTAGGGAGGCATGTTAAGAATCCTCAACCAGGGAGCTCTAGTGCCACACTAAACTACAGAATGCAAGCATGACAGTCAAAGTGGAAACATAATCCTATAATTGTGCAGTTTGAAAAGGCTCAAGGTTGCTCTTTTGAAGATGCCAGCCACATATGCAAGCATCGGGCTATGGCCACATAGGACTCTTTCAAACGGGAGGAATTTCTCCCAACTTCGAATGGAGCCAATGAGAATTCACGTGAATTTGCTAGTTTAGCAAATTCACGTGAATCCCCATTGCATTTGGAAGGCGTTCGGAATGACTTCCCATTACCCGAAAATAACCCCTCCTTGCCCGAAATTGCGTGAGAAGCTTAAATTCGCAATAACGTGAAACCCATGATTGCATTCGGAGTGACTTCCCTTTTGCCT
This sequence comes from Urosaurus nigricauda, assembly GCA_034509955.1. Taxonomy (NCBI): domain Eukaryota; kingdom Metazoa; phylum Chordata; class Lepidosauria; order Squamata; family Phrynosomatidae; genus Urosaurus; species Urosaurus nigricauda. The sequence goes on from JAOEGL010000007.1 coordinate 23,556,212, forward strand.
GAAATTGCATGAGAAGCTCCAATTCGCAATAACGTGAAACCCCATGATTGCATTTGGATTGCCCTTGGATTATACTTCCAATTTCCCACGTCTGAAAGAGTCCTAGTCTGAAAAACTCACAAAAAATTATGGATGCCTGCCATGAAAACCTTCAACTTCACATTGCTCTGTCTGCCCTCAGTAGTTTCACTGCTCCAGTGCTTGTTCTTTTCTTCTTCCTCAGTTCCGGTATCTTAGTTTTCTCTCCTTCATTCTCTTGCATTTCCCCAGCTGTTCTTCCTTTCTTCCTTTCTCCTCTTCTCTTCCAGGTTTCTCTATCTGCCCAACACCAATAAGGTTGTAGATTTTTAGATCCTGTACATGGAAAAAGGTTGACAAGCTGGAGTGTGTCTAGAGGAGGATAACCAAAATGGTGAAGGTTCGGGAAACAATGCCTTATGAGGAGAGGGAGCTGGATATGGAGAAGAAATGGTTAAGAGGTGGTATGATAGCCCTATATAAGTATTAAAAGGGGTAGATTTTTTGTGGGGCTTTCGGGCTATGTGGCCATGTTCTAGAAGATTTCCTTTGTGACGTTTCGCCAGCATCTGTGGCTGGCATCTTCAGAAATGCCAATAGGATTCCATTCTCTGGAGATGCCAGCCACAGATGCTGGCAAAATGTCAGAAAGGAACTCTTCTAGAACATGGCCATATAGCCCAAACGCCCTACAAAAACTATGGATGCTAGCCATGAAAGCCTTCGACTCCACATTAAAAGGAGTGTCATATTGAGGATGAAGCAAGCTTGTTTTGTGCTGCCCCAGAGACTAAGACCTGGAACAATAGATGCAAGCTACAGCAAAAGTTTCTAACTAAACATTAGGAGGAACGTCCTGACAATAAGAGCTGTTTGACAGACAGACAATCAATCAATCAATCAATCCTTTATTACAGTTAACAAACCATAAGGCAAAATGACAACAACATAGCTACATTAAAACTGTTTGACAGTGGAACATACTCCCTCGGAAAGTGGTGGAGTCTCTTTCTTTGGAGGTTTCTAAACAAAGGCTGAATGGCCATCTGTCAGGGATGCTTTATTTGTGAGTTCCTGCATGGCAGGGGATTGGACTGGTTGGCCCTTGTGATCTCTTCCAGCTCTATGATTTTATGAACATAAATTAAGTCAATCAATCAATCAATCTACACCAGCTATTTATTTACATATAAAGAAATCTAAACCAGCTACTTAGTTACAAATTCATAATTATGTGAGATCTCCTTGTCCAACCCCTCAAGCCCACCTTAACAGCCAGCAGCTGCCTTGGGTGCAGGGAGGGCTATATTCAGCTTCCAATTGAGGTACAGGGATGATGATATTTTCATCCCCTTCCCATTCTTGAGTGAGGCTGGGACAAAGACCTGTGACAGTTTTTTTGCTACTGGTGAGAGGGGGTTAGGTATGCCATCCCCCTTGTGCCCTGATTGGATCTCACCCAGCCTAGCTGCTGGCTCTCAAGGTGGACTGGGGTGGCATTTACATAGTCTATGTAACTAGAGCAGTTACAGATCTATAACTGTAGAGTATGAATTTGTAACTGCAATATTGAATGCCAGTCTAAATAAATAAATAAATAAATAAATACACGCAATAGCTTTACATCTCACTCCCCTTTTCTTCCATTCCTTGCTTCCCCTATTTCAAGCATTTCACGGTGCCAAGTCCCTTCATAGAAGGCATGAAAGCATGGTCAGCCCTTCCAGTTGAAGACTGCTGGAAAATATGCCAGCAAAGTGTGATAGTAGGCTTGCTAACTGAATGAGGGCAGGGGAATTGCACAGGGGTGCCCTTTTGTCTTGAATAACATCTTGTTTAATAGAAATAAGGTGGTAAATGTTGACATTGAACATGGCTCCCCCAAAACATTGTCCTGCCTGAGGCAGAATAGCAAATGATACCTCCCTCACCCATCAAAGTTGAGATCCACAGTATCTAAAACCATCCAAGTTGTTTGGGCACATGAGGAAAAAAGAAAGCCAGGAACAGAGATGATGGGGCTGAAACACATCTCTCCAGCTCTCTCTTCTTGTGAAAAGAAAACCTGAATACAGTTTCTGTCTGCGCCTGATTCAATGTTCTGGGAAGTCACTGGAAAATAAGTAGCCTTTGAAGACTACTAGCCATTCTGTGTAGGAAATGCTGGTTTATGAACAGGAAACATGATTAAGAACATTAAGAAGAACCTTTTGAAGGTAAGAATTGTTTGACAGTGAGACAGAAAGACTCAGAGGTCTTTAAGTTCATGGTCACCTCTTTGGACTGCTTAAGCTGTGGGTTCCTGAACTGGCAGAAGCCTGGACTAAATAATTCTTGAGGTCCCTTCCAGCTCTCTGATTCTATGATCCTAGCAATGGCTTCCAGTTTCTGGAGGAACATGGTCTGCAAGTGGGAAAACTCTGAAAGAAAAAAAAGGAGAGGGGAGAATCCCAAGGAGAAAAACTCCTGATCTCATCTGGTCTCAGTGCAACCGTTCAGAAAGGAAACAAAGAAGGAAATGAATGGAAAGCAAATGAGTCAGGCAGCAGTAGAGATTACTGATGTAGTGTTTTTCTAGGCAGTAGATTGCTAGAGGAGATTGCTAATCCTGCCATGACATCAATAAATATGCTATCATTTGGGCAGAGAAGCTGAAACACTGTGTAAACTGAGATCATAATACAACCTATGCCTGAGAAAGAAAGGGATGCCCCTGAGCCAGGTGAAATGTGTGATGAATATAATGGCTGGAATCCCATTGGAACATTGCATATTTGTAAATGGATTTACCCATATATGCTCGTCTAAAAGTCTAAAAATTTATGCCAATAAAATTGACACCAAAATCCCAGGTCGACATATTTATGGGTCAGTATGATAGTGTGATAGCACCTCTTTCAAATTTTCCCATGCAGTGGGAAGATAGTTTCTTTTTCTCTTGAGCCAAACAGAAAAAGTCCTGGGTGGTTAATTGCTTTTAAAGAGAGTCCCTTTCCTTCCTGACAAGTGAAGGGCAAAATGAAAGCTGAAACCATGAAGCAAAAAGCCTCAATTAGAGTCTCTTTTGCCGCATTCATACATACACACACGAGGAATCTCCAAGCTTTACCCTCGACTTATCCACAGGTCATGGCAAAATCCATAATTTTGGCACTAAAATCTGCTCTTGACTTATATATGAGATCAATGTAAAGTCAAGTATGTATGGGAAGTCTGTGGGAATTATCATAGAATCATAGAACCATATAGTAGGAAGAGACCTCAAGGGCCATCAACTCCAACCCCAACCCAAATCATGAAGGAATATACAATCAAAGCACTCCCAACAAATGACTATCCAGCCTTTGTTTAAAAACTTCTAGTGAAGGTGACTCCGCCACCATTCAAGGGTAATGTTGAGCAGCTCCTACTGTCAGGAAATTCTTCCTAATGTTGAGGTGGATTCTCTTTTCCTATACAGTAGTTTGAATCCATTGCTCTGGGTCCTCTTCTTTGGAACTGCAGACAAAACACTTGCTCCATCTTTAGTAAGACCTCCTTTCAAATATAGGGGTCTCATATCACCTCCTAACCTTCTCTTCCCCAGGCTAAATATACCTAGCTCCCTCAGTTACTCCTCATAGAGTATGGTTCCCATGCCTTTTACCATTTTGGTTGCCTTCTTCTGAATATACTCCAATTTGTCAACATCCATATATAGGAAAAGAGATTCTACCTTAACGTTAGAAAAACTTCCTGATAGTAAGATCTGTTCAATAGTGAAACACGCTGCCTAAGAGAGTGGTGAAGTCTCCCTTGTTGTAGGTTTTTAAACAGAGGCTGGTGGGCCATCTGTCAGGAGTGCTTTGATTGTGTATTTCTTCATGGTATTGGATTGGAATGATTGGGCATCCTGGTTTCTTCCAACTCTATGATTCGGTAATTCATCTACAGAATTGCCATGAGTTGAGGTCAACTCAAAGGCAGTTGACAACAACAAACAGATTCATAACTTTAAATTACAAATCTGTAACTGAAAGACTGAATGCCAGCCATTATCCTCTTGGAATGTCCTGTACTAAATACCAATATCTGTTACCAGTTTTCATAAAAGCAGCTGAAAGATCAGAATATTTCAGTGAACAAGAAAAGCTGGTAGAAGAGGTAGTTTTGTGCTTGCTTCAAAAGGTTTGATCTGGGGATCGTTGGCCCGATCTAGATGGGCATTTTGCGGCGCGATTAGGGTTTGAAAAAGCGTTTTTAGGGTTAGGGAGGGCGTAGCATCTACACTCTTGCTAGGCCTAAAGCGCATGGACACCACCATTTAAAGATGGCGGCGTCCATACGGACGCGCTGGAAGAGCATCATCATGTGCGCAGCATTTAGATTCGCTGTGCACATAATGACACTCTAGTGCCGTGGGAGGGCGCAAATTGCGCCCTTTCTGCGGCGCCAAAAGGGAGCTCCAAACGGAGCTCCTTTTTGAAGGCGGGTCTTTGCTGCGGCTTTTAGATAGCCTCGGCAAAAACCAAGGGAGGAAGGGGCTGCAGCGGTGGCCCCTTCCTCTCTTCCGCCTTGCCTCCGCAAGCTTAGATGCCATAGGGAAGCGGCAGTTTGCCGCTTCCCCGCGGCCTCCAGAAGTAGTGCGATGGGGCCGCTGAGGCTGCCAGTATGGCAGCGTTGGCCCCATCCCGCTGCGTCTGGGGATGGGTTGGGACTGCCTCAAAGGGGGCGGTTTAGATCGCCCCATAGGTATCCTATTTCCACCATTATCAATGATCCTATCCAATAATAGAATTCTAAATTTCTCCTTTTGAATTAAATAATCCTGAAGCTGTGAACAATTCCTTTTGCATTAAAGAACTTCTGGTGATAACAACCCCACACCCTTCCAAGAATAAGGTACAAAAGGGCAGAAAAAATAATTTTTGCCTAGCACACAGATAAATTTGAGTGGCAGTGCTAAGGTCAATTCAGAAACACAGAGAAGAAACGAGTGATGTGAATGGCTATCAAAGTCAGATAATGGGTGAAAAGGAGCTAACAGAAAAGGTTTTATTGCTTTGATGGGAGGTGCCCAGATATCCTGCTGACATCTTTTAAAATCTGGGTCCATAGCTAGTGGAGTCAGTGTGTCCCAGGGACATCTTCATCTGAAGAAAGGAAGAGGCAATTCTGTCAGGTGAGAAGATAACTGCTTGGTTTGTGTGGGAGAAAACACGGGTGTTTTTTGACAGCTTAAGAGCTAGTGGATTTTAATACTATGAATAAAATAAAGGAAGGGTCACTAAAGGGAAGTCTGCAAATCTATTTATCCTGCATTGGATGCAGTCATTATGCAAAGAGATCTTTTGTAGAACTGAATCTAGTTTCTTAGATGCATGGGAAGTAAACTTTAGACTACAAAAATTCATGCTACCAGCTTCTCTCTTTCACTTAATCCCAAAGGTGCTATAAGATAATAATAAGAAATAAAAATAATACTTCTTTATTTATAACCAGCCCCGCTGACTGAGCAATCGGGGTGGGGTACAGCATAATTAAAACAATACAGTTAAAATATTATAACCCAATCCCTCCCACCCCTTAAAATAAGATTAAATTAACGCAGAATTAAAACAGGATACATTAAAAACTCTACAGTGTCTAAAACCAATTTTTCTCGGGCAGGCTTGGTGGCATCTGATGTTTGGCTGGGAAAAGTTGGAAAGATTCTGAGTGTAGCTTTAGAGCCGGGAAAATTAGCTGTTATCCGGGAAGGCCTGCTGGAATAGATATGTCTTCACAGCTTTTTAAAAGTTGTCAAGAGTTGCAACAAGACGTATCTTGTCCAGCAGGCTATTCCACAGCCTGGGAGTGGTGGCAGAGAAGGCCCTTTGAGAGGTCTGCGACAGCCTGGTCTTCATAGGCTGTAACAGGTTCCTCCCAGAGGACAGAAGTGTGCGGGGGGAATCATACGGGAAGAGACGGTCTCTGAGATAAGATGGACCCAAGCCATGTAGGTCTTTAAAGGTTAAATCCAACACCTTGTACTGCTCCCAGAAACCAATTGGCAGCCAGTGGAGGGATTTGAGCACAGGGGTTATGGGCTCTCTCCTAGATTTATTTATTTATTATGGTATTTATATTCTGCTCTTCAGCCCTAAAGGCTCTCAGAGTGGCTGACAATTATTATTTTAATTAGACGGTTCCCTGCTCTCAGGCTTACACTCTAAAAAGACACTACACAAAAGGAGAAGGGACTGGTGGTGGGGAAGGGAATCAGGGCCAGTGGTTCTTCTCTCCCTCTGAGGCCTGGACCAAGGAAGATGGACTGGAGGGAGGGCTCTTCTTCTTCAGATGAGATGTTAAGCCTTGATCCAGTGGCTACAAGAAATGATCCATTGAAAACTCCAGAGAAGGACAATGGTGTGAATATGTTAATAGACTGGAAAACCAATGCATTGTTGTTTTCCATTGATGTGACGGGGAAACAAACATATTCAAAACTGTACTGGGAATGGGGAAAAGAGGTTATAGATAAAGCTTCATTAATCTTCAATCTAACAAGAGAGAGGGTTGGAAGACTGACTACCTTTGGTTTTGAATTTAGGAGGAGTATATAAAAGATCTGAATTCATTCTAAACAACACTTTATTCTGGTTGTTGCAGAGGTGGAAATGACCAAGTGATATAGCTTAGAGTTATGGTATACTAAACATGTGGAAAGAATATAAGAGTGTGATATGTTTTATATATATACATGTGGTATATACATATATATATATATATATATATAGAGAGAGAGAGAGAGAGAACTTGTTGTTGATATAATGTAATATAAGGATAGGTATACGATTGATTAATAGTAAATTACTGCGATGGAGTCTAATTTTACAAGGCTTTGATTACTCCATCCAGTATGTAAAAGGGAAGGCAAATGATGGTATCTCTAGACAGTTTGAAGAGTGGTAAGATAACAGAGAGATAAAAAGTCTCTAAACAGGTTGATGTAAGTATGTAAACACGATACGTATATGTATAGAACTTGTATTCATATGATGTTATGTATTTTGGGATGTATGCTAAGCATATTTTGTGATTGATGTTGCATTAACTCACATAACCGTTTGGTCATGTGTGTTGATACACCTGTAAAGGGGGAAGGTGTGTAGTGAACAGGCTGATCAATCAGCCAATCACAAAGCAACATGAGACCAGCCAATGAGAAGCAGACTGGGCAGGGCTATAAAAGAGACTTGCAGAGAGGGAAACGTGGGTTACTTTGATTGAGTTTTGAGGGGAAGAGTCACATCAAAGGGAGGGTGTGCTCTTAGGGTTCCTGAAGGAACATTTTAGTTGGATTGGAGACCAGGAAAGGGTCTGAAGAGTCCAGAGAGGGACTGGATGGGCTTGAGGGAGTCTAGGGAGTTTATCATACAATGGATTTTGGGGGTATAATGCAATGGCAATCCGAACGCAATCATGGGATTTCATGTTATTGTGTATGAGTGTATCTCACGCAATTTCGGGCAATGGGAAGTCATTCCGAATGCAATCATGGGGTTTTATGTTTATGCGTATTAGAGTATCTCACACAATTTCAGACAATGGGGAGGGGGTCATTTTCGGGAAATGGGAAGTCATTCGGAACACATTCCCGATGCAATCAGATTTCATGTAAATTCGCTAAACTAGCAAATTTACGTGAATTCCAATTGGCTCCATTCGAAATTGGGAGAAATTCCTCCCATGTGATAAACTCCTAAGGAGAGAGAGGCTCAGAACAAGCCAGAGGTTTTAAGCAAGATTTTGGCCTTAGTATTGGAGATAGGATTGCCTGAGTGGCTGTATTGTTAGTAATAGGTTAAGGAACCTTTCGTAACTAAGCAATAAGACAATAGTAACATCTTTGAAACTAATTCATAATTTATTTCTTATATTTTATAATAAACTTTGTTGGTGTTTTGAAATACTACTTGGCCTTCGTTTGAACGTTTAAAACACACGCTACCAAATATTAGTGCCTCAGAAGAACAGGTTGCGGGTAAACTGAGAGACGGAGAGTTCACCACATAATAATTTGGCGGCAGCCATGGGATCTAAAGGCCCAGGGTGCTGTTATCAAGGAAATGTAGGAGTGAACAATAAAGTGTTCATTACATAAATAAACAAATTTAAAAAGTAGAAAAAATTAAAACACACCTATATAACTGATTCCAATGTACATAGAATCAGTTATATATGTGTGTTTTATTTTTTCTACTTTTTAAATTCTCATAATACTTATTATGTGTGTGAGTGTGTGTGTGTGTGTGAGAGAGAGAGAGAGAGAATCTGAACAGAAGAATATCAAGGAAAAGAGAAGAAGAAAAATGGCACGGCTGTAGTTAGATGTAGGAGGATGGGAGTTTGGGAGCAGTGTGAGAGCAAAGAACAGCAAAGAACACTCAGACCAGGGAGTCTAATGGAGAGAAGAATCACCAATAATTAATTTGCAGCATCAAATTAATTAATCATTACAAATTGTAGCAAGCTGATGCTCTCTGAGATTTACATGCAACCCTTTCCCCTTGTCCTGAGCGGAGTGCAATAGATCTCAGTGATGTATTCTAGTCTTTTACTCCAAGCCTCAAGTAAGTCTCAAGTGCTTGCAAGATATTTTCAAGTCAAGTCTCATGTTGTTTGAGAGCCAACTTTTAATAGGAAAAGAAAAGGCAAGGCACATTTCTCCGAGGGGAACAGCAAATGTGTTAGGCAAGGAGCTTGAGCCAGAGGTCTACTTGTCAGCTTGCTCCCATTTCACATCTGTAGAGCCCTCTAAAGCTTTTCAAAAGTTTTCAAATGATCCTTCTACCCGAAGCCCATTGATTAATGCATTTGCTGTTCCCCACCGAGAAACATGCTCCTCTTCTTCTTTTTTGTTAAAAGTTGGCTCCTACATTTGACACTCAACTTGAGACTCAACTTAAAAGTATCTTGCATGCACTTGAGATTTGACTTGAGACAGGGTAAAAACCTCAGAGGATGGGTCTTTCCTGATGTTCAAAGTGAATGATGCCAGCAACCAGTAGCTAAAAATATACAAGTCACAGGTTGAGTTGAGTCAGTGCATCATTTATTGCTAAGTCAAATCCAAGTTGAGTCACTGAAGTGACTTGAGTCTGAGCCAATCGACTTAAATCTACTTCATTGCTAAAACTTGAGAATTGATTAATCACAAAAAGAGCAGAGTTAGATCCAGGCCCTGAGATCTGGTAATCCTAATCACAGCCATCATAGTCTTTTAATATATAAAGACACCCAGGGAGGTTTCTTATTGAGGTGTTTGCTTTTTTATTTTTAACTTGTTATATTGATGTGATGTTTTTAATTCAAAAAGCTGTACTGTTTTTAAAGCATCTTTTATGAGCGGCCTTGGGTCTAATTCTGGAGAAAGTTGCAATGTTGCACAAACGAACACACAAACACAAATAAATAAAATCTCTTTCCCAACTCGATGTTGTGCATCGGAGAAAAGAAAAGGGGGGAAAACCAGGGCGTTTGCTGAGAAAGCAAAAAGGCCTGTGAGTAAGCACATCTCTTTTGACTGAATGAGTCAGTTGCAGACTATGCAGCGCATGGATGGTCCATGGTGTCCTGCCTTTTCAGAAGCCTCATCCCCTCACATCCTGGAATAAGGTCCTTGCTATCTCAGGTAAATAATAAGAGACATTGGAGATTCATTATTCCAGTCTCATTATTCCAACCTCATCTAGTGTTTCCAGGAGCAAGTAAAGTCTCTGTCACTCAAAAACTCTGGGAAGTGGCCTCTGAAAAAGCTTCATTCCTCCTGCTTCATTCTCCCTTCTATTGGAAAAGAAAGCAGGAGCAAAAGTAGTCTCTCTCAGCTAGCATGTGTGGGCCCTTCATTTCTTCTCTGCATCAAGGGGAAGGAGGACCTCATACTAGTTCCTTGTTAAGGTAACAAGTGGGAAAGCACTATCCAATAATTTGTGTAGGAATCCAGTGGCACAAGGTGGTGTACACTTGACTCCTGTAGTGATCCGGACCTTGGAAGTGGGCTGATGTGGGAGAGTGACCCCAGCCTCTACCCATCCCCTGCAGAGTTAGCCCAAATTGCCAAGCTAATGTGGGTCATAAAGGATAAACTGAATGCATGATTTTCTGAAAGATTGGAAGCCTTTTATGGACTTTTTGAGTAAGGTGAATAGCGAAGAGAGAATAATTTTTGGTTGCGGGTAATAATAATCATGGTAGGGTGATTTACTTAGATCTGTTATAGCAGAACTATATATTTTTTTTCTTTTTTGTCTGCTTTTTTTCTTAATAATTCATTAGAGTTTAGACTGGGACAGTAGAACCTCATGGTGTGTTAGTAGTAGTTAGCATTTACAACTCATCCAGTGTAGTGTTTTAGTATGGTGCTCTAATCTTTGTGTTTGTTCAGTTTAGTGTTAAATGTAGCTTTATATACTATATACATGTCTTATCCCATACATGTATATAGTATATAAACAGTGTGTTGGAAATCTCAATAACTGTTGCCAAGATCAGACAACTGCTCTAATAACAGAGCTCACCTTTTATAGAATACTCATAAAATCTCGAGTTACATCCATAACCATTGTTGACCATTTGTTGATTTTTTTACAAAGCTTAATTTCCTTCACACGTTTTCTTTTACAGCAGTTTAATGTCATCTGCTGCGATTTAATTGAATGATTGAAAGGCTATATCTGCAAGAGCTGTTGTGAGATGTTGTACTCAAAGTGGTTTACTTAAAGAAGAAAACCCGTTGCTCAATTAAGTGGGAGCACTTTAAAAAAATATTCCTATGGCTGCATATGTGACGTATTTTACCACCAAAAAGAGGGATGGTTGGTTCACGGTCCCCATGGGCTGCACTTTGATAACCTGGTATAGAATAACAAGAACATCTTCTCCCCAAGTTCATTGCTGTTTATGATTTCTCTATGGTTACAGACCAAACAATTCTCAGGATGCATGCTCTGCAGATTGGTGCTGTAGCCTCCTCTTTCATCAGTCTCCTGCTGGTCCTTATTTCCTTGAGCACCGACTACTGGGTAGATGTCAGTGGTTTCCATGAAGGCCTTTGGAAGTCATGCATTTTTTCCAGATGTGTTGTGATTGGGAATAATTTAGATAAGAGATTTTGCTCTCTTGAGACAGGAGAAGGAGTAACTTGATTCTCAGAAGTAGAATCATAGAATCATAGAATCATAGAATCATAGAGTTGGAAGAGACCACAAGGGCCATCCAGTCCAACCCACTCCCGAGCTCTTCTTTCTTTTCTTGGGTTTGGAAAAATGGGACAACGCTGGTACTGTTGTGTGCACACCCCATTTTCAGAGCTTCTATCATTATCAAAATTTCCACCTTTCTGCCCTAGTCAGTCTGTCAAGAAAACCTTTCACATCAGCCATTGTGTTTGCTACTTTCAGAAAAGTTTCCAGCCGTAATTGTTCCTCTTATCAAGGAACCTCCAATTTCATTCCAATGATGCGTAGGACTGAACAGAAATCATGCTACATGGTGCATCTGCTTCTTCTTTATGCTCCATTTCTTGCTGGAAACTGGGCATGCCTAAATTATTTTGAGATTTTAGCGTAGTGTTTGATGGGTTTCCCCAGTATTGTACACTGCAGAATGCAAAACAACCCCATTCTCATAGCCTTAATATGTACAGTGGGCCCTTGTTATCCATTGGGGTTTGGTTCCAGGGCCCACCATGGATACTAAAATCTGTAGACACTCAAGTCCCATTAAATACAGTGGCACAATTAAGATGGTGTCCATTGTAGAAAATGCCAAAATCAAGGTTTGCTTTTTTTGGAATTTACGTATATTGTAAAATATTTTCAAACCATGGGTGCTTGAATCCATGGATAAAAATAAATAAATCTATGGATATGGAGCAACTCAGTCCAGATATAACTTCATTCTGGGACGTTTGGAAAATAAAGAGATTAAAAGTGTTTATGAAAAAGGGGAGAGAAAAGAAGATAGACATCAAAAATCAACCAGAAAATTACAGACAACTTTTTGGTCAGATGTGCTTTCTGTCCCTTCCCACCCGATGAGGGATGGAAAGAATATTTGAAAATATTTTTTTAAATTATTGAAAAATTGGCTTCCTAAGTGTTGGGTGATCCTGATGAGGATAATCTTAGAAGGGTGGCTATTTTCACAGTTTGGAATTACAATGGGGCTTTCTAGATTGGCAGGAAAGTGTGACATGAAGTTGCCTTTTCCTTAATGCTTAGCAGCTGCACCACAGCCTTTAGATGGAGCTGCGCTGTTCCGCAGTTTTTTAAAAAGAAGCTGGGAAAACCAGCACCTTTTTAAAGGCGCTTCTTCTCCCCTAAAATGCAAAAAAAGCATTTTCATGGCACACTTTCTCTTTTTCTCATCTAAAGGCTAGAGTTTCATGCAGCCATGAACACACTTCTTTTTGCCAATCTAGAAAGCCCCAATATTCTACAAGAAAAGTGCCCTCTTTTTTTAGCATTTTCTGCACAAAAACAGGATTTCTATGCAGCAAACAAGTTCCCTGCACAGAAAACTACATAATTTTTAGACAGAAAATAATATTTCTATGAAGAAAATGCTGTTTTCTGTGTTGGAAATTAGTTTGCTGCAGACAAATGTTTTCTGCAAAGAAAATGCTGTTTTTGTTTTTCTGTGAAAATCTTCCCCCACCCCCTTTTTCCTATGCCCCTAACTGCAAATAGCTTCTAAAACTGCATAGGTTTTTTTGGGGGGGGGGGGGCACAAATGTCTCACAGCGAGGACAGAAATAATACCATTGTTCATTCTGGCCTGTAATAATAATATTTATGAAGATTTACATCCCTACCATATATAGCCCATTCCCACAAAGGAATAGGTGAGAATTTCATTTGGGCCATTTCCTGATAACACTTTTTCAAAAGTTGCTAATGGCTGTGAAAGTTTTTTCTAGCATTATGGGAGGATGACAGCATTTGTTCTAGGCTAATACATGAGATTTCTGCCATGCTATTGTCCAGGTGTACTGCTATATTTATTTTGATACTACTTTCTCTGCTTCTTTTTTGGATTTCTACAGTAAAATCAAATTCCATTCGTGCTTTCATGCTGCTGGGGATGATTGCAGGCGCTGTGTCTTTCTTTGGTCTTTGTGCCACGTTTTATCGATCCAAAGTTGGCTCTTACTCCCTGGCCAAGATCTCAGCTATCGTCAGCTTCATTGCAGGTATAATGGGACAAATTCTTTCTGGTTTCATTCTATGTCCAGCTTTTTAGTCCTTTTAACTCCAGGCCAGAGTCTCTGTTTCAAAGTTCCCAGATCCTGTGTTGAAAGAACTTGAACTGAAGCAACTTGGTTGCATTAATCGTATGGGGGTGCGCAGATCTTCCTCTCTCTCCTTTCTGCTAGTGAAGGGGGGGGGGAGTGTGAAGCACCACAAGTTGAACATGAGTCAACAGTGTGATGCGGCAGCTAAAAAGGCCAGTGCAATTTTAGGTTGCATCAATAAAAGTATAGTGTCTAGATCAAGGGAAGTCATAGTGCCACTCTATTATGCTTTGGTCAGGCCCCACCTGGAATACTGTGTCCAGTTCTGGGCACCACAATTCAAAAAGGATGTGGAGAAACTGGAGTGAGTCCAAAGGAGGGCAGCTAAAATGGTGAAGGGTCTGGAAACCTTGCCCTATGAAGAACGCCTTAGGGAGCTGGGGATGTTAGCCTGGAGAAGTAAAGGTTAAGAGGTGATATGATGGCCCTGTTTAAATACTTGAAGGGATGTCACATTGAGGAGGGAGCAAGCTTGTTTTCTGCTGCCCCAGAGAACAGGACCCGGAACAATGGATGCAAGCTCCAGGAAAAGAGATTCCACCTCAACATTAGGAGGAAATTCCTGATTGTAAGGACTGTTTGTCAGCGGAAAAAAAATCCCTCGGAGTGTAGTGGAGTCTCCTTCCTTAAAGGTCTTTAAACAAAGGCTGTATGGCCATCTGTCGGGGATGCTTTTATGGAGAGTTCCTGCATGGCAGGGGTTTGGACTGTATGGCCATTGGGTTGTCTTCCAACTCGATGATCCTATGATTCTATGATCCGTGAGTCGAGGGTCTAGAATGCCCCTGTGTGATAATGAGGAAATTTCATTACCAGAGCCTTCTCCCCAAATTAAAAAAGGGTTAAATGCAGCAAAAGATACAGTTACATTTTAAGAAGGCTCAGAATTACAGGTGATGAGATAGCCGTTGCCAATGCTATTTATATTAGCACTAACATAACACAGGAGTTCTGTGTTGCTCGACTTACCTTCTTGCAGGAGAACAGAATACAATCTTTAATATGATCAATGCGGATAAAAAGGGGATACAGAATAAAAGAAGGTAAAAACGCAGATTAAAAATGGTATTTAAAATATCCTTTCACATGACATAGCTTCAGTATAAGAAGATAAGATTGATATTAAGTCTACTGTGGAGGTCATTGTCTGGTGAATTTTAACCGCAGCTGCACAAAATCTGGCAACATTATATGTCATATCAGGGCTGATGTCTGAAAACAACAGAGTAGTGTAAAATTGACCGGTGTGTGAAATAAGGCTGAAGGGGATGTCCCTGCAGTGTGAACATTGGAGTAATGCAAAAGGCAGGTGAGAAGATTCCCCTCCCTGTGGGGATGTGCAGGAGCTTTAGATATAGTCCTCCTCTAGACCTTTTATGGCCATGGTCAGGAGATCCACTGAATGATAGGGTCATTGATTAGAATTTTTCTGTTCTAAATAATGCCTCTGATAACACTTCTTTTCTGGTTTCCAGGTCTTTGTACTATGATTGCCATGTCCATCTACACAGCTGAAATTTCAAGCAATTCTGGATGGTCTTTTGGCCTTGGTTGGGCCACCTTTCCCCTGTGCCTTATAACTTGTAAGTATGGGGCTGTACAAACAGCGCGTTTAGGGGGCGGCTCTGTGCCGCTCCTGGAAGCGCTGGGTTGGGTTGGCAACCACACACCACGCCCCAACCCAGTTCAAATAGAAGCAGCAAAACACGGCTCTTATTTGCACCCAAAAAGAGGTGCCATAAAAGCTGTGGCATGGCCTTATGATGTCTCTCATGCACAGCGCCGTTTGGATGCTATGCACAATAGACATCATCGTGGCACACGCCATCTGAATTGGGGCATGCCAAGATGGTGCCTGGGCAGTGGACTAGGTTTTCTGAGTGTGTAAATGCTCAGCTCTTATCTAGCCCTATCCTGCATACAAGCCATCATAAACTGCCAGTCTGTAAAGGCCCTTAGTACAATGGAAGGGGGGCTCCTGGATGTTTTATCATGGGAGGCATTTGTTTTACTTTACAGAAATGTGGCCCATCCTGCTTGCAGTTTGAAGGGATATCCCATGCTTAGCTTGAAGGATGTCAATGTATGTGCAAAACAAAGTTGACACTAGCCTTCAGGCGGGATTTCCATTGTGAGGAAGCTCCTATTCTGAACTCGGCTTGGCATGCAATGACATTCCTAGTGGTTTTGTGTTGCTGTTAAGTGCATACATTCCTCCTAGACCTGACAGTCGAAAGATCTTGAGTCTGAACACTTGTCCCCTAAGATTGCCTTCTGTATCTCAACTTGGACATATGGCAACCTTCTCATAGCTACCACGTAATATACAAATATTCAGCCCTGTAGGAGAGGATATGTTTAGAATGCAGGGACTTTGGAGATCAGAGCATGATTCCACCAGCATGAGTAAGCAAGGAGATTACTGTTTCTGGTGATTTTCTATGTCACTTTGCTAATGGCTCCTTTTCTCTTTCGACAGGTGGACTTGCTTATAAAGTTGTTGCATCAGAATGAACCTGGGGCAAAGGCCATGTTGTCTTTCGAATCTCTTGGACCTGGAGCAAATGATCTTACTGAAAGGCAGTCTGATGCTGCAACTTCAAGAATTGGTTTATCAGGGGTGTAGCCATGGAGGCTTTGTGCAAAATGACAGCATTGCCCCAATAAAAATTCGGTCCCCACAATTAACTTTTCCATCAGTCCCCAAATTTCTAGCATTGCAGTAACTTAATGCTTCAGTTACCCTCATAGAAAACACAGTTATGCACCCAAAGTAAAGGGCCAGGCAAAGTGACCAAAGGAAGGCCAACAGAACAACTAGAAGACTGCTAGGTGTGAGTGATTTTTTTTTCTCAGTTTCTGCAGTGCTAGAAATTACGGGAATAGAGGAAAAATTCATTGGCAAAATTTTTATTATGAAGCATATGCCCTCATTTGCACCCCCCAGAAGCTACATCTTTGGTTTAGATTCTGGAGGCAGAATCTATTAACAGCAGCGAGACTAATTACAGCCAAAAAATGGAAAGTTCAGGGAGCTCTGCAAATACAAGATTCGTATAAAGAAGTATGGCAAATGGCAATTAATGATAAGCTAACATGTGAAATTATGGTTAAAAAAAGGAATAATGAAGGAAACATGAATAAATTAGGTTCTGGTTTTGGTGAGCACTTGATTATAAAGATAAAATGAAGTTTAACAATTAGTCCTGTTTCATTGATGTTTTAAGGGAGGGAATGTTTGGGATATGGGCTATGTATGTTCACGTTTTATTTGATTGTCTTTGACAGAGAGGCGAGGTAAAAATAAAGCTTTTGTTTCTTATTTATTATTTATAGGTTAATTGGTGATACACTAATAAGATTTCACTTTAGTGAAATTATGAATAGTATATGTTGAGAAGAAGACAGTAATAAGAATGACAATATCAATAATAATTTCATCCGTTTTTTCTAATTAACGGTTTAGTTAACATTCAGTGATTTAATATGAATAAGATTTAGATAAGGTAATTAAGACTGGATAATCAATGTGACTTTTTCCGTATTGTATGTGGAATACTATGTATGAGATATTTTTAAATATCATTTTAAGTATGTTATATTATTAATAATAATAAAAATCGTATTAAAAAATAATCGCATTGGACTTTTTAGCTACTGGATCACACTTTTGACCTGATTCTTTCCATGCCATGTCACCCTAAAGGCAACTGCCGCATATGCCCATGATCTCCAGCCTCACCTGCCCACCCCATACTGGCAGCCAGTTCCCATTCCTCATCCTCCTCACTCTCTCCCACACCCCATTTCAGCAGCTTCTTCATCCTCAATGGTGGAGTATCACAAAAATGCTTTTGCCACAATCCTACCAAGAAGCCACTGTTCCTTAAAAAACACTTTCTACAAACCGGATGCTTCTTCATATCACTTTCTTCTGATGGAGCTGTAATGATGGATGTCAGGGAAACTCCACATAAGTATCCAAAAGCTGCTTGCTTAGTCACTAAGAAGCTTTTGTGTTTGGTTGATTGGATACTGTTTTAAAATGGTAAAATGTTATTCTAGCTATTGCTTAAATAGGCTTTAATCCCGCATGTAGTTGAGTAACGTTGAAAAGTCATGACTCATGATCTTCATTTAGACCATCCGGGTATTCAGTTTTCACGGACAAAATCGAGAAGAGTTTCCTTTTCCTGAATGTTTTGGCATCGCCTTTCATTTGTTCTATTGCCCAAAAAAGGAGATCTCTAGGATCTTGCTGTTTCTCTCTGAATTGTTGACTATTAAAGCATAGTCAGAAGCTCGGCTCCAACACAAGAAAGTGATATCAAGAAGCATCAGGTTTGTTGAAAATTTCTCATAATGGACAAATAACACAGAACTAATGACTAGTGCCAGCTAAGATAAATTGCAAGCTTCCTTAAGACCAAAAACAAAACAAAACAAGAGTTAGTTTGCAAAGGAAAATTTGTTTCCAAAGCAGGAGGAAATATTGAAAAGCATTTGATAAGTTGACTAACTAGTTTTGAAGCACAGCCAAAGTTACTGAAAGAGAAATTTTCCTGATAGATGCAACAGATTGTTTGTTCATAAAGTAAATTAGGTTTTTATAAAGGAGAAGTGACCCAGATTAATTTGCATTTTCTGGGTATGTTTTTAATGAAGCTATGCAACACAGGCAAAGCCAGTGAGGTATAAGTCCTCTTTATATCTATACGAATATTTGTTTGTGAAAATAATGAGTTTGTTTGATTTGTAGTAGGACATATGTATGAAAAATAGAATAACCCATGGGCATAGATAACGAAATATGACTTCTAAAGAATAGCATTTACATATTTTTCAGTCAACAACTGATACATAACAATTATTACAATAATTCTGTATACCAAAAAACCACAAAACTGAGTCCAATATTAAGTGGATATATAAAATTCATGGCTTGTTAAGTTTTTAAAAATGTCCTGATATAGCTTTTAAAAAGTATAATTTCAAGCAAAATTAATGTAAGTTTCTTGATTCAACAGCTCATGAAGAAGAGTCCACGCCCAAAATGTGTCAGCTGAATAAAATAATTTTTTGTATAAAATGACAGCTTAACAAACATAAAGAAATGATTGAAATAATAACACTGGGGTATATCTTATGCCTCCAAGTACCAAAATGTGACCAAAATAAAATTCTGCTGTTCCTCCCATCCCTCCCTTCCTGGAGAAGGTACAGAGGAACAAAATGTCGTTTTCACTAACCCTTTCAGAGAAAATCTAGCATAGCCTAAAGCTGAAGACAAATTCAAAGCAGACCAGGGGCAAAGGGCAGAAGAAATGCACTCCTATATTTGAGTTTCCTCATAATTTAATTTATAAAGTTTCTATTCTATTTATATGTTTCCTACAATCCTGTAGATTTTCTCTCATTGTGCCAGTTAAACACTATTTGTGTTGGATGACCATGCTCTCACAATCCCTAAGTAATAAATCAATGGATTTTAATTCTTAGATATCAATTTTAGATTTTCAATTTAAAGATATATGGCTGGATCCTATTCAATATTTATGAGATCATAAGCTGGACTTATTCTCTTTTAAACTTGGGAATTCAAGTTCATGGTTGTTAATGATGAAATGAAATCCCCAAAACCTATATCATAAGCCTTTACCTTATGAGGGGGATCAGTTCCGGACCCCTCCTCCCCATGTAAGGCAAAAAACACGTATGCTCGAGCCCCATTCAATATAATGGGACTTATGCTTGTAGTGCGGCAGAGTATGTGCATTGCGAGTGCATGCGCCATTCATTGTTTTGTTGCATGGCTTCAGTGTAAGATGAAAGCCACATATAGTGCACCTGTGTATGGCGTGGGGGCACTGCAACACAAAGGGGCTTTCCAGACCATCCAAAAGGGGCAGTCCGTACTTGCCCCGAGAAGCGGTGGGATGGGACCAAGGCTGCCACACTGGCAGCCTCTGCGGCCGCAAACTGCCGCTTCCCCGAGGCCTAAAAGTGGGGTTCTGCAGGCGCCCTGGGTTCCCACTGCACCCCGCTTCCCCAAGCGGGGCTGAGGGGAGAAAGGGGCTGCCACCACGGCCCCTTTCTCCCCGAGTCTTTGCCGCAGCCGTTTAAAGGCCACGGCAAACACCTGTGCAAAAAAGGAGCTTGGCGCCCTCCCATGTCATCATGGCGTGTGCAGCACATCTAAACACTGCGCACGCCATGACGACATCATGGTGCCCGTATGGACGCCCCCATTTCAAAAATGGCTGCACCCATACACTTTAGAGTTTGGGAGGGACTAAATGCTGCGTCCTTCCGAACCCTAAAGGCGCACTAAAGAGCCCTAAAGGCGCACTTTAGTTACCATCTAGATCGGGCCAAATTCCTAGAATTCCATAGCTTTGAGCTATTCCAGCACCAGGCATTAAAAGCTCCATTAAACACCGTCCTACATCTCTATGACTACTACACCTCCCATCTTTCTTTTCTCTAACTAAAACACTACAAAACTAAGCTATGGCAGAATGCACCAGATTTTGACAGTAGCCTGGGTGATCTTAGGCAAATCACATGCTCTCAGCTTCAGAGGAATGCAATGGCAAACCTCCTCTGAAAAAACTTGATAAGAAACCCCATGATAGAGTTGCCTTAGGGTTGCCAAGAATTGGAAATGACTTGAAGGCCAACAACAATAAATGGTAGAAAAAGCATACTTGTCTTGCAGGCAACAGGATCAAAAGTAATTAGGATCAAGTTAGTATCATTTACACACTGGTTTATGTGCACAGACTGCACAGATCTGCATTGGATGACAACATTATTTGGTTATGTTTTTATAAAGTGCTGTATCCCTCCATGTATAAAGTTTTGTAATGGCTGCAATGACTCTCACTGCCCCATTGCTCTCCTTAGCTATAGCTGGTAAGGATGTAATTCTTCACTAATTTTGTTCTTGATGGAACCAACAAGTAATTGTAGCAACTCTCCAGTCCCCCATGGAGTTGGGATCTTTGAACACCACACAAAAACCCACAGTTTGGGACTTAATTCTATGCTAAATTTACATGTGGCATTTGTGCGCATAAAACAGCATTTTCTGCACAGGAAATATTATTACTGAGTAGTAATGTATTATTCAGAAAATGCTGTTTTCTCTGTGTAACAAATGTGTGCATTTTGTACAAAATAAATCCCAAACTGCAAAGGTTCTCATCAGTCCATAATTATTCTCGCCAATGTTTCTTGATACTTGAGGAACAATTATAAAGCGCTTCCTACCGAGAGGGTGCAAGTTACCCAGCATAATAGTATCATAGAATGATAGCGTTGGTAGAGGCCTCATGGGCCATCAAGTGCAACTACCTGCTCAGTGTAGGATCTTCAGCTAGAGCATCTTGATCAATTAGATGTCCAGCCTCTTTCTGAAGACATCCATGGAATAACATTAACATCTCTGCCCCCCCCCCCCAGGTTCATTCCAGTTCACTTGATAATTCGCACAATGCATGCCCTGCAGATCTGTGCTGTGGTCTTCTCTTTTATCAGTCTCCTGCTGCTCCTCATTTCCCTGGGCTCAGACTATTGGGTGAGCACCATTGGTTTGAACTCAGGACTGTGGAGGGCCTGCATTCACACCTTATGTGGACCAATTGGGAATAATTCGGGTAAGTTTTTCCCTGTTTTGGAACAATTTGGGGTGGGGCGGGGAGACAGTGGTGATATGCTCAGAACCATCCTGAGCTCTTCCTCTTTTTTTAGGTTTTGATCAATTCATGGGATTACTGATATTCTTCAACCCCTTGAGACTTTACTTCAGGGGTGGGCAAAATGCACTACGTATGACCCGAGACCCTGTCAAGATTTTCCCCATCATCCCTAAAAGCTTTTCCTCTAAAGGGCCTGTCATACCAACTTAATGGACTATTTCCCTGTATTGTAACTCCTGGCCTGTTTTAGGCACATGAAAAACAATTAAATTTTAATACTATTGAAAGAAGTTTTTGAGTTAGTTATGAAATGTTTTTATCTGTGTATTTAATGCTTTAATGGTTTTTATCTGTTCTACATTGCCTTAGGGACCTTGCTGAGCAGAGGCACAATAGATAAATGCTGTACATACATGAATATATATACATGTGCATGTGCACAACAGAGAGTCTCATAATACCATACAATTGGAAGCCCTGCATTAAAAGAGCAAAAGTGAAAACAAACGGAGGGAGGGGGCTGCTATCACCGGACTGTGTTAAAACAGGAAATGTGTTTCTAATGACCCAGAATAAGGTCAGTGGCACTTCATGTGAGATGAGAGCATCACATCTGGCTTCTATTGTACCTTTCTTCAGTCTCATTGAAAAATATAATAACCGTCTTCTCACTTTCCTCACTCACTCTCTCTAGGTAAACTGAATGCTGTCCGAGCTTTCATGTTGATTGGCATGATCGCTGGTGCTGTCTCTTTCTTTGGTCTTTGTGCCACATCTTGTAAGTCCCAACTTGGCTCCATTTCCCTGACTACGATCTCAGCGATTGCCAGCTTTGCTGCAGGTATGAAGAGGCAATACATTCCTGTTTCCTAACCACATCCAGCTTTTCATTTGCTGAAAGCCAAGTCATAGCATGTGTTCAAAAGTTCTAAAGTTCCTAGATCTTATGCTAAGAGACAGGAACTGAAAGGGCCCTCCAGAACATTTACATCTGGTGATGATATGGAATGCTTCCCTCTCCCTTACTCAGCTAGTTAAGCGAGAGTACTAGTGTATCAGTGCAGTTGTTTCTGATCAGTGATCAGAGGTAACATGAGTACATCCTTTCGTTCCATTCATCTTTCTACCGTGGCATCATTAGGGTTGGTGTCACCTGGTGCAGGTGCCTGGAAAAAGCTTCTGAGCATAGTAATGGGCCCATCCTTCCCTTCCTTCTCACTGCCTTGCTTACCCACTCACCCACCCTCAGTATGGATGCCTATGGGTCAGGCAGGCCTAGAAAGGGCTGCTGCATGGGGTGGCAGCTTTGATTGCCTATCCTGGCCTACTTTCTCTTCTCTCCCACTGCCTTGCCCACCCACCCAGCCATGCCCAGAAAGGTCCAGAACTGGCCAAGGATCTAACAAGGTGGGATTGTGAGGCAGCAGGAGGGAAGGAATGGTGGGACAATGTTCTGCCTTGGCAATGTCCTACCCCCTTTCCATGCCCCTCTCTCCTTTTCCAGAGGTGCCCTGGCTGGTGGTGGGTGGTGGTGTGGTGAGATGGTATTCACCCTCCCTATGCAGTCTCACTTGGTGCGGTCCTTACCCCCTTATCTCTTGGGAAGGATAAAAATGCAGGAGAATAAAATACAATCTTTACTACTGTCATAGACCAACACAGATAAAAAGGGGATACAGAATAAAAGAAGGTATAAACACAATTTAAAAATGGTACTTAAAATGTCCTTTCATATTACACAGCTTCAGTATAACAAGACAAGTTTGGTATTAAGTCTACTGTGGAGGTCAATGCCTGGTGAATTTTAACTGCAGCTGCACAGAATCTGGCAACATTATGGCCTGATACAGACAGGCAAAAAGGGTGTGTTCATGCCTGCATGAAAGTGTGGCCTTTAGATGATCCACACTGAAAGTTTGGCATGAACTTGCTTCTTTTGCATTTTAGTGGGGGAAAAGCGGCTTTAAAAGGGAGCTGCTTTTCACCACTTCTTTTTAAAAAGGGTGTAACTCTGCAGTTGCGTCTAAATGCTGCGGTGCAACTGTGCAGGTTTTTAAAGCTCCCAAACCCTAGCTCCAGCCCTAATCCGAACCCTAGACATGTGCAGTAGGGACTCTGGGATGCTGTAACTGTGATGGAACTGTGCATAAAATGTCAATTCACTCATAAAATAAAGAAGTTTATTCATAAAATAAAGGGGTTCATTCATGGTGTACCGGTGCAACTGTGCAGTTAAAAAAAAAGGCAAGCGAAACCGCAATGGTAATTTGACAGATCTTCATAACTGTACAGTTCATGTGTGGTGTACCTGCGCAACTGTGCAGTTCGCAGCCGGCAATACAATTGTCTGTATGACGTACCGGTGCAACTCCGCAGTTCGCAGCTGGCAAAAAATAAAAAATAAAATAACGATTCAGTGCGATCAAAAGCCCCATTCATTGCCGCCCGTTCAGCTGCTCCGCCTGTGTTTCTAGTGTCCTGACAGCTTCCAATGTAGTTGCTGAGCAAGAGACAAGACTTCAGATAAGTCGTCCCCACACCTCCTCAGTGTAGCTGCCTTATACCTTTTAAATACATCCCTGGGGCCTGCAGTGTAGCTGCCAAGCATTTGGTAAAAGGCAACTTGATGTCGCCCTCTCCTGGAAGTCTGTAAAGCTCCTATATGTTGCAGCAGTGTTGAAGTCTGAAAGCAACAAAGTAGTGTAAGATTGACCGGTGTATCCTTGGTATTTATGCAATGGAGGTGAAATAAGGCTGAGGGGGATGTCATTGCAGTATGAGCACTGGAGTAATACAAAAGGGCAGGTGAGGAGATTCCCTTCTCTGTGGGGAGGTACAGGAGCTTTAGATATAGGCTTCCACTAGACCTTTTATGGCTATGGTCAGGAGATCCATTGAATGATAAAAAAAATTCTGTTCTAAACAATGTCTCTGATAACACGTCCTTTCCGGTTTCCAGGTCTTTGTACTATGATTGCCATGTCCATCTACACAGCTGAAGTTTCAAACTATTATGGATGGTCTTTTGCCCTTGGTTGGGCCACCTTTCCTCTGTACCTTATAACTTGTAAGTATGTACAGTGGAAGGGGAGCTCCAGGTGGTTTTATCTTGGGAGGCATTTGTTTTACTTTACAGAAATGTGGCTCCTCCTGCTTGTAGTTCTGGAAGGATTTCCCATGCTTAGCTTGAAGGATATCAATGTATGTGCAAAACAAAGTTGACACTAACCTTCAGGTGGGATTTCCATTGTGAGGAAGCTCCTATTTTAAACTTGGCTTGAAACGCAAGTACATGGATCTGGATCTCCCCAAACCCAGCCCAAACCCAGTAATAACTATGCCACACTGGCTCTTTTGCTCAAGCTGCCCAGTACCCCCAGCATTTTTCAGAGTCTCATCATCTTATGGGGAATAACAAGCGGAGGGTTTTTGCCATGGATAACATGGATTGCCAAATAGAAACATAAAAGGGTCTGATTAAACCTGAAATCTTACTCTAAGTTGAAATGACTAAACTGATGGTCATATAAAAATGTAACACCTCTCACTAGGAAAGAAAATAATGCTCAGCAATGTGGAAGGCATAGAAAATAGGGACATTACAGACACTTGATTTAATCAAAGAGGCCATAGCCCTGGGGTTTCAGAACCTGAAAAGGCTGTTGATAACCAAGGCTCTCAGATGTCTCCCCTTCATAGAGTCCAATAAGTTGAAGCCAAGTTGATGGCACATAACATCACGTAACAACAGAGTTTCCTGTAGCTACCACAAAATATACAAATGTTCAGCCCTGTAAGAGAGGATATGTTCAGAATTCAGGGACTTTGGAGATCAGAGCGTGTTTCCTCCAGTATGCGTAAGCAAGGAGATTATGCCAGTGCTTCAGCTGTTTCTGGTGGTCTTCTATGCCACTTTGGTAATGGTCCCTTTTCTCTCTCGACAGGTGGACTTGCTTACAAATCAGAAGCTATTGCATCAGAATGAACATGGGGCAAAGGCCTTGCTATCTTTTGATTCTCTTGGATCTGGAGCAAATGATCTTACTGAAAGGCAGCCTGATGCTGTAACTTCAAGAATTGGGGCAATGACAGCATTGCCCCAAATAAGAATTATGTCAGTCTAGACAGGACACCTCTATTGATGCAGCCTAGAATTACATTGGCTTTTTTAGCTGCTGCATCACACTGTTGACCTGTTTCCTTCCATGCCATGCCACCCACCCTAAAGGCAACTGCCGCCTATGCCCATAAGCCCCAGCCTCACCTGACTCACCATATTGACAAACATTTCCCACTCCTTGTCCTACTCATTCTCTCCCCAATCCCACCTCAGCAGGTTCTTCATCCTCAATGGGGGAGCACCACAAAACATTTTTGCCACAAACCATTCATGAAAACACTGGGCAAAAAAAAATAGTTAGTTCGCCAAAGGAAAGTTTGTTTCCAAAATAGGAGGAAATAACTGAAAGTCTTTGATAAGTAGGATTTTAACCACAGAGTAATACAAAGATGTAGTCTTCCTCTGTTTATATCTTGTCCAAAGTCATTAGAATCTGATCCATCAGTACCTAAAATGTCAAATTTTTTAGAGGAAGAAGCTCCTGAATATATGCAGCATGTTGCACAAAATGTACAGACACAAGATTGTGTTCTATGGATGCAACTCATGGATAAGTCTGAGTCCTGATGCTATAGGCCTTTGTTCTCCAGTGGGACCTTAGCAAACAGAGTAATAACAGCTGCAAATTGTTTCTATTGAGTTAATTCAGGGACTCCCTTGGCTTAGTGAAACTGCTGTAAAATGTTATAGATTTTTATTTCTACATCACTGAGGACAGGATAGAGTTGCTCTTGCTATGATGATATCAGAACAAGTATCTATGGGTACAATCAGAAAGAGACTTCTTTTATTTTTCTCTGTCTCTCTCTTCCTGTTAAGATGAACACCTGAAGCACAGTTGCAGATGTTCCTTCTGAATGTGTTCATTGGACCATATTTCCAATTATGTGTACATAGGATTGATTATAGCCTTTGTTAACTCTTGGGAGCACTCTGCTACAATAACACGTTAATTTTGCATATATTTGTATGTTGTTGCCTATATCTGAGTACTTCATAGCCTTTTTATTAGTACATTTCTGATTGATTCCAAAAGGGTGCAGCTACACAGATGTTTGGATCTAGTCATGCCTGATCAGTTTTTCAAGAGAGGGCTCATTCATCCCCTCCAGTCTATGGGGGGGGGGGGGTGGATGTTGTTTGCTTTACCAGGTCTTTTATATTGGTCTCTTGGTTTTGTGATCTCTGCTGCAGATGCATGGAAAAACAATTATTTCCCCTTTAATAAGTTAATCACTTGTATCCTAATCAAATAACACCACGACTATGTTTTTGCACTGGTTCCAATTGGGGTCTGGATTATGATTTTTTAAAAAGCAACCACTCCATTAATTGTCACTATTCTTGGCAGGGCAATTGTTCCTATTAGTGTTACACTTGAAAAAGGAAATTGCTGCTAATACCCATTAAATTACCATCACCATTTATCCTAATGTAAGACATGGCAGGGTGTGTGTGTGTTCGGGTGTTACTTAACCGCTTTGAATCACATCGCTTTCATACTCTCGTAATGTGTAAAACTTGATGCTTTTGTTCTAGTAGTTTTGTTTCCTATCATTATTTCAAATAGAAAAGATTTTAACCGTATTTGATGTATTTGTCTTTGAAATGAGATGAAATGATTTGGTGTATTTCTTTTTGAGATAAGAATCTCTTAGGCCCTGTACAAACGTGCGGGAAGTGGCATGCCAGCACCGATTCTAGGGTTCAGGAGTGCACACCAACCAAATGCTCCTGAACCCTAGTCTGTATGGATGCCACCATCGTGGCGGCCTTCCGTCCACATGGGGGCTGCCATGATGACACTATCGCCGTGCAGCGTCCGGATGTTGCTGACAAGAAGTGGTCTCATGGAGGTGCCCCTTCCTGTTTGTGACACCACAAAAAAGAAGTGGCTCTAGACAACTTCTTTTTGATGGCATGTTGGTGTTGCAGCATGCGGCTGCTGCAGCACCGACTCGGGTCAAAGAAGGGCAGCACAGAGCCGCCTGTCTGTCAAGACCCTTAGTTTTATTTAGATGTTATTTGGTTGGTTTGAATCAATGCAGGGCTTTGAACTGCGCACCCCTCAATCCCTGGTTGCTGTCCTAATTTAGAAAGTACCAAGTCAGAAAAAAAAAAGACGTTCCTGTTTGGATACTCGAAAAACAGGGATATTGATCATGTAAATAAGAATGCCTCTTTCTTTACACAAGGAGACCAAAAATGGAGGGGAGTGAGGCTAGGCACCTATCTTGTTCAAATACTGATTCAAACAGAGAAGTAATGCCTGAATAAAGCTGGAAACTGCTCAGCTCAAAGAAAATCAAATAAGGATGGAATGGTGGTAAGACTCAAAAGGAGTAGGACTAAACCCATACAGTTTTGTATATTGTGAAGATATGAAACGAAGTGATAACTGAATAAGAATGAATAAGTTCTCTCACCCTAGTGACCTCAAGAGAGAAAGAGAACTGGCTCCATCTGTGGCTGCTTTAAGATGGTTTTCCAAATATTTTTTAAAAAGTGTGAAAACAGCAATGCTCAAACAGGTAAAGATAATCTTATATAAAGATCACTTCCAACTATCCTGTTCCCTTCCTTCCTCCTCAGGGTAGCTTATCATTGTATTATTCATAATCAACAGAATGTATTTGTCATAATCCCTTCATTTACAAAATAAAAGTGAATGAATTAAAATTGTTTAATGATCATATTGGTGTATTAGTTTTGTGTGTGAGCACCTTCAGGTTGTCTGTCGACTTATGGCAACCCCATGAATTTCAGAGGGTTTTCTCAAGCAAAGAATATTTAGAGGGGTTTTTGCCAGGTCCTTACTCTGGTATCCTTTGGTGGGCTCCCATTCTAGTACTAACTAGGGTTAAACCTGGTTAGCTTCCAAGATCTGGTGCTTTTAGGGTATTTAGGAGTAGCAGTAGCTTCAGAACTAGTATTTCTAAATAGTACTAGTTTAAACAAAAGTCTGTTTCCCCAAAACCAGTACGTGCAATGTAGGAGTGGTAGGTTAAACATCTGGAAAGTCTTGGAAGGGTGAAACATGCATAACTTCCCAAATACAGGCAGACGGAAACCTGAAGCCCTTTCATACTCAGTTAAAGCTGTATTATTCCACTTTAACTGCCATGGTTGCATCCTATGGAATTTTGGGATCTGCAATTTGGTGATGTTAGGAAGACTCTCACTTAGGGGAATTTCAATTAGCTCAAATGCTGCAGAGAGGAGGTACTAACAAAGCCTTTTGCCAGAACAGGGTCCCCTATATATATACCAAAGTAACCAACGAATCCCAAGAGAAAGAGGCGCTGATACCAATTCGGTCTAAATAATAATATAGCATTTATTATGCATCACACACAGAAGGGAACACACAAACACACAGAGAACCTTGTTAGCCATGAGGGAATGGTTTAGGAGGAGATGCACCACCAAGGAATACTACCTTAGAAGTCTTAGAAGAGAAGGCTAAGAGGTGATATGATAGCTTTGTTTGAAGGGATGTCATATTGAGGAGAGAGCAAACTTGTTTTCTGCTGCTCCAGAGACTAGGACCCGGAACAATGGATGCAAGCTACAAGAAAAGAGATTCCACCTCAACATTAGGAGAAATTTCCTGACAGTGAGGGCTGTTCGACTGTGGAACACACTCCCTCGGAGAGTGGTGGAATCTCCTTCTTTGGAGGTCTTTAAGCAGAGGCTGGATGGCTATCTGTCGGGGATGCTTTGATTGGGAGTTCCTGCATGGCAGGGGATTGGACTGGATGGCCCTTGTGGTCTCTTCCAACTCTATGATTCTATGATTCTGTGATTCTCCAGGAAGCCCAATGGAGCTTGGATGAGTGATGGGACACGCCGCTGGAAATTGGGGAAGATGGCCAAGGGAGCAAGGAACAGAGCTGAAACTGGCATGGACCAGCTTGTTATCTATTCACAGAGGAACTCAGGGAGACGAAATGGACTGGACAATGACTAGAGCACAAATGGTGGAAGACTCGGCTCTTGTCCAACAGAACTCGCCATAGGCAGCATCTTAGCGTCTATCGGGAGGCTTTGTGTGCAGGTGGAGATCCTTCTGTTCTGCATGCATTGCTTCTGCAGAGTCCCGTCCAGGAGAGCTGTTCAGGGTGGTGGGGAAATTGACGCAGGTTCCCCCTGCGCCAAACCCCCTACTTGACCCAACCACAGCCTGTTGCAATGCATTTAACACCCACTTTGCAGATAAAATCTCTCGGATAAGGACCGATTTAGATGCCAAGGTTTTATCAGAATCCATATGTGAAGGGTCCAGCAACTCCGTTGCTGTCACATTACTGGATGAGTTTCAATCTGTGAGTACCGATGACATGGATAAGTTCCTTGGAAGTATGAAGAAGACGATTTGTCCTCTCGATCCTTGTCCATCTTGGCTAATAATCCAGGGAGGAGACGTATTGAAGGTATTCCTTCGGGATACAGTCAATGCGTCCCTTAGGGAAGGCACTTTACCATCTTGTCTGAATGAGGTGCCTTTTAAGCCCCTCCTGAACAAACTTTCTCTTGACCTCCTGGACAGGAACAACTATAGACCAGTGTCCTTGCTCCCTTTTTTTGAGCAAGGTGATCGAGAGAGTAGTCGCCTTTCAACTCCAGGTTGTCTTGGATGAAACCTATTATCTCGATCCATTTCAAACTGGCTTCAAGACAGGACATGAAGTGGAAACTGCCATGGTTGGTCTGGTCGATGACCTCCACTTGAGCATCGACAGGGGTAATGTGACCCTGCTCGTGCTCTTCGATCTCTCAGTGGCTTTTGATACAATAGATCATTCCATCCTTTTGGATTGACTAAGGGAGTTGAGGATTGGAGGCACCACGCTCCGTGGTTCCGGTCCTTTCTCTCGGGCAGATTCCAAAAGGTGAGGCTCGGGGACAGTTGTTTTTCTAAAATCGAGCTTAATTGTGGCATCCCTCAGGGTGCCATTCTGTCCCCAATGCTATTTAATATCTATGTGAAGCTGTTGGGCGAGATCATTCGGAGGCATGGAGCTCAGTGTCTTCAGTACACTGATGACACTCAGATATACCTCTCCATGACCAGATCATCAGCTCAGACTTCAGATGGCGTCTCCCCTCTTAATGACTGCCTTGAAGCGGTAATGGATTGGATGAGGAAAAACAGATTGAAGCTAAATCCAGACAAAACGGAGGTACTGACAGTCACAGGCCTGAAACCAGGTTCAGGAATACAACTCCCAGTCCTAGATGGAGTCACACTCTCCTCGAAGGACCATGTTCACAGTCTGGGGATACTCCTAGATTCATCGCTTCACATGACGAGTCCGGTGAATGCAACAGTCAGGAGTGCCTGCTATCAACTTCGGCTGATACGCCAGCTGCGCCCCTACCTGGACATGAAGGATCTGGAAACTGTGGTACATGCCCTGGTAACCTCATGCTTGGATTATTGCAATGCGCTCTACATGGGGCTACCTTTGTGCTTAACCCAGAAACTCCAGTTGGTTCAGAATATGGCAGCCAGGCTTGTTACTGGAACATCTAGGAGAGAGCACATAACACCAGTACTTAGGTTTCTCCACTGGCTGCTGATTAGTTTCCAGGCACAGTACAAGGTGTTAGTTTTAACCTTTAAAGCCCTACATGGCTTGAGTCCATCTTATCTTAGGGACCGCCTCTTCCCATATGAGCTCCCCCCCCCCCCGCAAGCTCCAGTCCTCTGGGAGAAATCTGCTACAGCCTTTGAAGACCAGACTGTCTCAGACCTCCCAGAGGGCCTTCTCTGCCACCGCTTCCAGGCTATGGAACGGCCTGCCAGATGAGATGTGTCTTATTATGACCCTTGCTGGCTTTAAAAAAGCTCTAAAGACGTATCTCTTCCGGCAGGCCTTCCCCGATAGTGGTTAAATCTTCCTGGCTCCAAAACTAAAACTAGAACTCCCTCCAGCCTCCCCTAGCCACATATCAGACACCTTCACCATACTGCCAAGAACGATTGATTTTAGATACTGTTTTGGTTTACTATCATTGTTTTTAATTCTGTGTTAATTTAATTCTGTTTTAAGGGGTGGGAGTTTGGGATCGGGGTGTAAAAACTTTTAATTGTAATTATTTTTAATTTTGTTGTACCCTACCCCAATTGCCTGCTCAGAGGGGCAGGTTATAAATTTATTATTATTATTATTATTATTATTATTATTATTATTATTCTGATAGTAGCACAAAATGGGGTCCAGAACTCAGGGTCTTTTGTAGGGTGAAATGGGTCTGGAGGCTATGAAAATTGGCTTAGACAAAGGTGTTGATTGCCTAGGTTTTGTCAAGCTGGGGGCAGGTAATATGTTGCATAATGCATTAGGTCTGGACACAATTCGGAGGGGCATATGACTTCTATGGCCAAGTAGTTGAGCGGATTACTATCTGATCAAGTGTGAGGCCAAGTCTATTATCTTACCTGGGTAAACAGTGGCGATTCCTGTTTGGCGACTCCCAAACTTCCTATGGGGAATTTCCCAATGCTGTCTTTCCTAAGGACTCTGCCGCTCCAAAGTGGGCTGCCTACGCGACTTCCTCGCTTTTGGTCTAATGGCGGGTCCTCTAGGGGGTCAGTCAGGGGTCATAGTGCATGCCACGTGTTCCCCAAAATTTTATTAAAACCACTTTTGATAACAGGGAAGCACTAGAGTTCTCTGGCCGAGAAATCTAACTATCCTGCTCTGGATTTTGTAGGATGGGTTCATGGCAGTTAAAGTGAAATCCTATGATTGGCAATTGAAAGGGCCCTTGATTCCTGTGACTATAACCCTTCCTCTCCATTGACTTTTATGAAGCAGGAAGAAGGACCTGCAATATGGAAGATTTTCAAGAAGGAAACATTCTTTAAAAAAGAAGAAGAAAACATAGTCTTCCTGCCCTCCTCTCTCTCTCTCACCTAAATGTACACATCCTTCCAAGAACAAAGTGGAAAGGGATTGTGAAACACTTTGAGATCTGGCTCTGCTAAGGACAGTCCAAAAGTCTGAAGAGGAAATCGATGAAAATAAAAGTTGGGTGGAGATTCTTGGGTGTGAACAGCAGTAGTTTTTATGCTTTGATGAGGATGTCAGTCCCATACCTCCCTCTTACAATAAAGTCCCATAAATAGGAATCCCATAGGAGAGATTTATTCCAGAGTGTTAACTTCACTTACAAGAAAGGATAAGGAAGTACTGAAGCAAGTGAGAAGATACTATAGACCTCTGCGTGAGGGAAAGAAGCATTTTCCAATAGCTTGAAGGTCAGAGCATTTTTATGCTACTTTAACAACATTAAGCAAGATATCTTAGAAATACATTTAAGAATTAATTTAATTCTGCATTGGACTTGAATATAGAATGAAGGGAAAATGGGATTTTTGTCTTGTTTTAAAAATGCTTTCTTTTTTCTTTTTTTCTCTAAGTCTTGTAAAACCTATTTTGTTGGACATGTATTTTAGTCTATGCTAGGAAATTTATTCAGTGTTGATGGAGTTAATCTTGGTGATCTCACTTGAAAAGGTGTGGACTGTAGCACCTACAGTACATAAAATTTGTTTCCACCTAGTTTAATCTAGAATAGACAAAAGAGAGAGATGAGAGAGAGAGGGAGAGAGAGAGACCAAAATTTATCAGTTATTCTTGAAATTACAGGAAAATGTTCAAGATATTAGCCTAAGCCTAAATATCATGTCTAAGTGGAAATATCAAGTTTGATTAAAATCAATGCAAATATGTGCAATCCAGTGTCAAAAAATAATAATCAAAAATTAAAAGAATTTGTCCAGGAGGTTCTCCTTTTTGTTTTATTAGATTGCACAGGAATGGAGAGTTGCATGCAAAACACTTTAAATTACAATGCATTGCTTTATTTTGATTTGGGAACTATGTTTCCTAGAAGTGTGTGTAAGGAAATTAATAAAAATATTTTTAAAAAAAGAAATGTAGGACATACATGTTTAAGATTAAGATGCAGGTGTCTATTTAACACATCAAATAGTGCAATGGAGAAAAACCTGGAACTGTATCTAGTCAAAGTTTGGTGACCTTTCAACTGTTAATGCTTTAAAGCACAGACACAACAGACCAGTTATGTCTGATGATGCAGGATTTTAGCCATAGAATAACACACACACACACAAATACAGACTTCTTAAACTTGTACAAGATCACTTGATTCTTATCAATCAATGCCTTAAAGGTCAAAATATGAACATTTGCAAGCACAGTGATACAAATACCCACTCACTGTGTTCATTAGTTCATATTTCCAATTACGATTACATAGGATTGATTGTAGCCTTAGTTACACTTGGGAGTGCTTTGCCATGACAGTGTGTTAATCTTGCGTATGTATGTGTATGTCATTGTTTGCCTCTTTGTGCTTGATAATCTTTTTGTTAGTACATTGCTGGTAGACAGATTTCAAGGGGGCTCAACTACGCAGATGTTTGGGTCCAATTGTGCCTGAACAATTTTATAGGAAGGGGCTTATCCCTCTGGTCTAGTGACGGGGGGGGGGGGGGGTCCATGTAGTTTGCTTATCTGGGTCTTTTACATTGGCCACTTCAATTTGTGATCTCTGTAGAAGATGCCTGGAAAAACCTTTACCTTCCCCCTTATTAACTTGGGGGCAATACAGATCTGCACTTTGTGCCAGACTCCATGTGTACTAGGGCTGAGCTACAGCTGAGCGTTAACATGCTCCAAGCCCTAGGTCTGCCACCCAGCCACCATTATGGTGCGCACCCGTATGCGCCATGATGACGTCCATGCAGCACAGTGCCCAAACAGCACTACGTGCAAGTGGTGTCATCATGGCATGCGAGCACGTCTATAGCACCCCTGCCAGCACGTAAAAAGAACCCACCCAGAAGCGGGTTCTTTTTGCTCCTTCCAGAGACTGCAGCATGTGGTTGCCATGGCCTCCTTCTGCAGCAAAAATGAGTGGTTTGGAGCCGCCTAACCTCAGTCATTGTGAAATTACATCATAGCTGTATTTTTATACTGGTTCCAATCAGGTTCTAGATGATGATTTTTAGAAAGCAACTTGTTCCGTTAATTGTTAGTGTACTTGGCAGGGCAATTTTTCCTATCAATGTTACACCTGAACACCCTTTAAATTATTGTTACTATTTACCCTAATGTAAGACTTAGCAGGGAGGGTTCTGGGCTTTGGTTCCACTAGAATGCAATTTGTAGAACTAATAAAGACCTTAAGCAAATTCTGAAAATAAGAACCTCAAATTATGTAATTATGTAATTATGAACATTACTCAAGGTATCTGTGTGGTCTATTCTAAATCTAACCATGAGGAAGAGACTACAATAGGAAGCCCTTGTTATTTTTAGAGATTGCCTGTTTAAAAATATATCCCTAAAACCTTTAGTCCCAACAAAGGGAAACTCCTCGCCAGGTTTTAATATAAGGAATAAGAAAGTGTTAAAGGCTAATTTGAATGAGATAAAAGCTAAGTCCCAAATACATAAAAGATAAAACTTTGACCCCGAGGAATATAGTGATGAAATTTTTGAGAAGTATCCCAAGACACTCAAAAGAACGTAAGAGGAAGAGCAGATCAAATAATGCCAGGTTTAGCTAAATTAACAGTCACAAAAACTGCAGGCATGGAAGCACAACTATCATATTAAAGATATACTATCAGAGCATGCTAATCTTATAGAACACAAACAGAATCAGAATGTATAGGCTGTATACATCATTGACTTGGCAGAACCAACTATTCCTTCCCAGGTCAGAATGCAAACTGTAAAAGATAAATTCATCTCCTTTCAATAAGCTAAACTCGGCTCTGTCCAAAAGGGATAAAAGGGAATACAGTCTTGTTTGATCTGTTGGCAAGAACTCATTTTTTGAATTTCAGCTTTTGTAAGAACCGCAGAGCCGGGGATGCATCCTCCAGCAAGCCTCTTCACCCTTTGTTTTCAGCCATCCACATGTCTGGGGTCTAAATGTCATATTCAAAATTCTACTTTTCCTGGTGTTTTATAGGCCATCACAGCCTCTACAGCCCATGCTGGCATCTAATGTAATATCCAATGCGATATTAAAACATAGCTTGGTCATAGGGATATCAGGGCACTTACAACCTGCATCAGTTTGCTCCCCAAATGTGCTTCATTTCCAGGCCAACACATATTAGAGTAGATCAAATAACGTGGCCCCTGTTTAACCCAATTTTCCATGTCTGGCCTTGCTATTTCCATGGTTGGTTATCAGTTCCAAATATGACAGAAAACAATATTTCCCAGAAACAGTCATAAAAGGTGGATTGCTGATCTCCTTAACCCAAGGGTGGGCAACTCTACAGGAGAACTGTGCTACTAATTTGTGCCTGTGAAACACCCCATGTGTGCGTCACACTCATACATGTGGGAGCGATGGAAGTAATGCAGTGCCATTTCTGGTCACTGTGTTGGGCCAACCTCAACTGTTTTATCAGTGAAAAGGGGAGTTAAAATGCTGCTTTTGGGGGCAATTTGGTTTATCTGGAGACACTGGGGAATAAAGCACATCACCTGAAAATTGGCCTGATTTTTTTAAAGGGGAAGTTTCTGGGGGGGGGGGGGTTGGGGGTCATTAGCGGTGTTTCAGGGTATGGAAAGACAGGCCTTAGGGCTGTATGCGTTCAGAGGTTTCACTTTCCGCACTCCTGCTTTAACAGAGTAGAATTTTCCAATTGACCATGCAGAGGGAGCCGAACGTTTATGAGCAAACCTGAACCTTGCAGTTTATTATTCAATGTTTTGTGTCACAAGCTGAAAAATTAACTTCCAGGTACAATACTGTGACTGATAAGAACCTGAGCACACCTTAAAATGAGCATAAAAAAGACCATAAAGCCTGTTAATTTTAAAACACAATCCATTATCCAGGTGGGAGTGTCATACAGTAGAAACCTGCTATCTGTGGGTTTGCCATCCATGGATTTGAGCATTCACCGATGGCCAGCCCCATTGTCACAAATGGTGGAGTGTGCCACACAGTCTTGAAAGTGGCCATAAGCATGTCACACTATCACTGTGGACAACAGGACTTTAGGTCCTGTATTTTTTTGTATCCATGGGGAGGGGGGTGTCTGGAAAGGTTCCACCACAGATACGAAGGTCTGACTGTGCCAAAGCTTTACTTTCAAGGACCTTGAGAACTGTAGCTATACAATACCCTCCCTTGATAAAGAAAAACCCAAATTGTAGCTTTAGCAGTGTTTGGAACAGATTTAACAGTAAAGGTGCCCATTACAGAAAGATGACAGCTAAAGACCTGAACTGTCTGACCTGCTCTATATTCTGCCCCTGACAAACCCATTTGCTCATTTGGAAACAGCCATAATCTTTGTTTTAATGAGCTTGATTGTCAGTAGGTTTTTGGTACAACAACTCATAAATGTCCTCAATAAACATTTCAAAGTGACTTAAAAAGAAGAGAGAAAATATCTCATTGGCATCAGGCTAAATAAGCATTCCTGTCTTTAGCAAATTTTTTTTTTTTTTTGGGGGGGGGGGGGATACAAATCTAACGAAAGGTAGGCCATACACCCCTTATGGATCACCCATATGAGCAATATCCATGTGTCCTGAAAATGGCACAATGTTATTTCCAGCCACCATTCCCCACTATTTTCAGGCAATTTGGACCATTCTAATTGTCCTTGTTATAAAAACAACAAAGATTTGTTATATAACAAATATGATACACAACTAGCCTTAGGTTGCATCCACACACACTACACAGTAACACAGATTCCTAGAATTCCATAGCTTTGAGCCATGGAAGTTAATCTGGTATCAAAGGCCTAGAGCAGATGGGTGAGAAAGAGTGGCCTGAGTCCGCTCTGGCCGCAAATGGATCCGGTCAGCGCCAACCACATGGCAAATTCTAAAAGCATGCCATGGCTGCAGGACCCAACCTGTGCCACCAGGAGGCGGATTATCCTGGCTCCTTTTTGCTTTGTTCCAAAGAACTAGAGCATGGCTTTGGGGTAGCTTCAAATTGCGTTGGAGGCATGCATTGTTTGAATGCTACACCTTGAAAGCATTCTTTTTTTTTTCCCCATCTGTTTGGCCATACTGGATTATTTCTGCATTGCGGATGCAGCTGTCAAGAACTGCCACTTCCCCCAGGAGTTCAGTGAGCAACTCTTCTGCACTGCAAACAGTAAAAACTACATTCCAGAAAACCTTAGATATTAACAGTAAGTAAGACATCCAAAGACAGAAGTGCCAAAAAAACCCCACTACAGACCTAACATTCACATTACCCTGGCCCTAAACTTCATATTAATATTGGCTTCATATTAATTTGTTAATGAATTAAAATGTACCAACCCTATTCTCCACCACCCATTGTTTCTGTTAGGCTTTGAGGCCTGAGTATGAAATGTACAGATGTGCACAAATGGTTAAACAGGAATTATGGCTAGAATTGTCTACAGCTGAAGGCTGGAAAACAAACACTGCTCAAGGTCAGTATGTGCTTGCTTCCACATAGGCCTAATGTAAACAACAAGAGTCTTCCTGACTGAGGGGACAACATTGTAGGTGACACAAGGAAGAAGAATCACCAGAAGAGGTTGGGTGGAGTAGTGAGTGGATGGTTGGAGAGTTTTGTCGGACGTGCATGTGTACATATTTGTAAATACAACAACTTAAGAATAAAACCTCTGAGGAGAGAGTTGTGGCTCCAGTCTGTTTTCATCAACAACTGGAAGGAGGATTCCTGATAAAGCCGAAGCTCCAGAGTTGCCGGTGATTCCAAAGGCATCACAGATTGTTTGAACTGTGCACTTCTGCTTGTTTACATCAACAGTTTCATCCCACCCTCAATACAGTTTCGTTCCTGTCTCTACTTTCTTTTTCGGCTCTCAGAAAAATTCCTCACCCACACACCTGCACATTCCAACACCGGGCTCTAAACACTCCTTTAAACACCATCCCACAGCTATATGACTACTGTACCTCCCATCTTTCTTTTCTCTAACTAAAACACTACAAAACTAAGCTATGATAGAATGCACCAGATTCTGACAGTATCCTGGGTGATCTTAGGCAAATCACATGCTCTCAGCTTCAGAGGAATGCAATGGCAAGCCTCCTCTGAAAAAACTTGATAAAAAACCCCATGATAGAGTTGCCTTAGGGTTGCCAAGAATTGGAAATGACTTGAAGGCCCACAACAATAAATGGTAGAAAAAGCATACTTGTCTTGCAGGCAGTGGGATCAACAGTAATTAGGATCATGTTAGGATCATTTACACACTGGTTTATGTACACAGATCTGCACAGATCTGCACTGGCTGACAACATTATATGGTTACATCTTTATAAATTGCTGTATCCCTCCATGTATAAAGTTTTGTAGCAGCTGCAATGACCTCACTGGGCTTCCCTATTGCTCTCCTTAGCTATAGCTGGTAGGGATGTAACTATTCACTAATTTTGTTCTTGATGAAAGCAACAAGTAATTTTAGCAAAGCCCCCCTCCCATGGAGTTGGGATCTTCGAATACCACAAAAAAAGTCACAGTTTGGGACTTAATTCTATACTAAATTTACATGTGGCATTTGTGCACATAAAACAGCATTTTCTGCACAGGAAATATTATTACTGAGTAGTAATTTATTGCTCAGAAAATGCTGTTTTCTGTGTATAACAAACATGTGAATTTTGCAGAGAATAAATCACAAACTGCAAATTTTCTCATCAGTCCAGAGAGAGAGAGAGAGAGAGAGAGTATTTATACCCTGCTCTTCAGCCACGAAAGCTCTCAGAGCAGCTTACAAATGGTTAATTAGATGGTTCTTGCCCTCATGCTTACAATCTAAAAAGACACGACAGAAAAGGAGAAGGGAATGGTGACGGAGAAGGGGATCAGATCCAGCAGTTCTTCTCTCCCGCTGAGGCCTGGACCAAGGCAGATGGACTGGAGGGAGGGCTCTGCTTCCTAGTCCAAGCCAGGCCCGATGGAACTGGGCCTGCATCTCTCCATCCAAGGCCGGATAGTATCAAAGGGAAGATTGGGCTTCTTAGAATTATTCTCACCAGCATTTCTTGATACATGAGAAACACTTTTAAAAACCATTTTCGAAATATTTTTGAACATTCTTTCCATTCAGAAGAACTCGTTGGGAAGTGGCACTCGGGAAAAGTGATCACTACTAAGAGAGTACAATTGATGCAGAATGACACATCCATGGAATAAACTTAACATCTCTGTCCCCCAGGTACATTCCAGTTGACTTCACAATCCGCAGAATGCATGTCCTGCAGATCTGTGCTTTGGTCTTCTCTTTTATCAGTCTCCTGCTGCTCCTCATTTCCCTGGGCTCAGACTATTGGATGAGCGGCATTGGTGCCAACGTAGGACTGTGGAGGATATGTAACCTGAATTCATGTATTGCATGGCCATATAATTCAGGTAAGTTTTTCTCTGCTTTGAAATTGTCAGGGTGGAATGGGCAGATAGTGGCAACATGTACAGAAGCATCCTCAGCTGTTCTTCTTTTCTTAGGTTTTGATCAATCCTTGGGACTATTGATGGTTCTTTAATCCCTTGAAAGTTTACTTCAGGGGTGGGAAAAATGCACTACATATGGCCTGAGACCCTGTCAACATTTTCCCCATCACCCCTAAAAGGTTTTGCTCTAATAGGCCTGTCATACCTCCTTAATTGGCTGTTTCCCTGTATTGTAACTCCTGGCCTGTTTTAGATCCATGAAAACCTATTAAACTTTAATACTATTTAAATAAGTTTCTTGATTTAGTTTTGAAATATTTTTTTCTGTGTATTTAATGCTTTAATGATTTTTATCTATTGTACATTGCCTTAGGGACCCTGCTGAGCAGAGACACATTAGATAAATGCTGTACATACACGAATATATACATGCACACGTGCACACAGAGAGAGTCTCATAATTCCATACAATAGGAAGCCCTGCATTAAAAGAGCAAAAGTGAAAACAAACGGAGGGAGGGGGCTGCTATCACAGGACTGTGTTAGAAAAGGAAATGTGTTTCTAATTACCTGAATAAGGTCAGTGGCAATTCATGTGAGATGGGAGCATCACATCCAGCTTCTACTTTACCATTCTTCAGTCTCACTGAAATATATAACCATATTTTCACCTTCTCCATTGACTCTCTACAGATACACTGAACGCTGTCCGAGCTTTCATGCTGATTGGGATGATCGCTGGTGCTGTCTCTTTCTTTGGTCTTTGTGCCACATTTTGTAAGTCCCAACTTGGCTCCATCTCCTTGGCTACGATCTCAGCGATTGCAAGCTTTGCTGCAGGTATGAAGAGGCAATACATTCCTGTTTCCTAACCACATCCAGCTTTTCAGTTGCTGAATCATTGGAGTTTATTGCATCAGAACCTGTAACATTCCCATCCTGTCCCAAAATAACGGGATGATAATGTAACAGGAACATTCCCAGAACGTGATCATAATGCTGTGCGATAAACTCCACCAAGTTATAGCCTATGTTCAAACGTTCTAAAAATTTCAGATCTTATGCTAAGGTACAGGACCTGAAAGGGTACTGAACCAAGTTTACATCTGTTGATGATATGGAATGTTTCCTTCTGCCTTACTCAGCTACTCAGGAGAGAGATTTAGTGCAGCAGTGCAGTTGTTTCTGATCAATTATCAGAGATAACATGAGCACATCCTTTTGGTCTGTTCATCTTCTAGTGTGGCATCACTGGGGTTTGTGTCAAATGGTGCAGGTGCCCGGAAAGGGCTTCTGGACATGGCAGGGGAGGCTCGCCCAGCCTTCCCTTCCTTCTCACTGCCTTGCTTGCCCAATCACCCACCCTCAGAATGGATGCCTATGGGTCAGGCAGACCTTGAAAGTGCTGCCTCATGGAGTGGTAGCTTTGGTTTTCTGGTCTGGCCTATCCTCCCTTCTCTCCTCACCTACTCAGCCATGCCCAGAAAGGTTCAAGACTGGCCAAGCATCTAATAAGGCAGCAGGAGGGAAGGAACGGTGGGACAATGCTCTGCCTTGGCAATGCCCTACTCCTTTTTCATGCCCTTTTCTCCTTTTGCGGAGGTGACCTGGCTGGTGGTTGTTGTTGGTGAGATGGATGATGAATGACTTCCCTAGTAAGTGTTCATCCTCCCTATGAGGTGTCACTTGATATAGTCCTTAGCCCCTCATCTCCAAGCAACACCCCTGTCTTTCTGTAGGAAAGACAGGAGAGGTGGAGCAAGTTCTCTTTTCACTGTGGAGGAAAGCACTTTGGGCAAGGCGGGCAAGTCTCCTTTGGACCTTCCACAGATTAAATCTTGTTCATTCCCAACCCAGATTGGAGCTAAAGGTAGAGGATACCTTTCCTGTCCTAAACTAAAGACATTGCTGTGGTCTCTAGGGATTATTATTATTATTATTATTATTATTATTAGTCATTGGCATAGTATTATCATTATTACCTGAACACCATCCCTTTAATCTTTCCTCTAGAAAGAATTTTTTTTTCTGGCATTTTTTCCTCTGGCCCATTTTAGATTCAGGAAAATCTTGCTGTAAAATAGGAAGTGACCTGGAATTGACTCCCAGGTCAGTTTCTGGTGTAGAAAAAGCCTTTCCTGGGCACAGGAGAGCCCAAAATGTGTAAACCCTTCCATGCTTCCAAGAGGACATTTAAGGGAAAAATGAATCCTAATTTTTTGTGGCGAGTACAGCAGAGTGTTGCAGCTCTCCAAGGTCCCCTGGGATGGGTCTTGTCAAGCCCTCAAAAGTTTCCCACCTGTTTTCTAGTGGATTCCTCTGTTAAAACCTGCTTTCTGGTTTCCAGGTATTTGTGCCATGATTGCCATGGCCATCTTCACAGCTGACAACAGTGCCTATGGATGGTCATTTGGCTTGGGCTGGGCCTCCTTCCCTCTCTTCCTTATAACTGGTAAGTACATACAGAGTGAAAATTATGAAAAGCATTCCTTTATTCAAACCTATGGCCTTCATGTGGGATTGCTAAATGTGTTCTTTCCTGACAGAACTCTTAGGGCTCTCCTATAAGATTGGAATAACTAAGAAACCTCGACACAAAGACACCTGCACTGGCAAGAATCTTTGTAAAATGTGCAAAATTAACACTTGTCTGTTTTACTCACAAAATGGCATTTTCTGTACAGAAAACAGCATTTTCTGCATAGAAATAATTTTGCAGTGCAGCAGAAATATGAACTATTATACAGAAATTGCTAATTTCTGCACAGAAATGGCTGTTTCCTACACTGAAAATGCTGTTTTGTGCCTAGAAAAGTTTGTAAAGATGATGTTTCTTCTGTGTAAAATTCACACAGTTAATTTGCATAGAATGCAGTATTTTCTGTACATGAATTCATATTTCTGCATTTAAATATTAATTTACACATGAAAAATACTGTTTCCTGTTCAGAAAATATTATTTTCTCTGCAAAATAACGACAGACGATGTTTGCAGAATATAAGTTCGAAATTGTGAATAGTTTTTAAAAACTAGAATCATAGAGTTGGAAGAGACCCCAAGGGCCATCCAGTCCAACCCCCTGCCATGCAGGAACTCCAAATCAAAGCATCCCCGACAGATGGCCATCCAGCCCCTGCTTAAAGACCTCCAAGGAAGGAGACTCCACTATGCTCTGAGGGAGTATGTTCCACTGTCAAACAGCCCTTACTGTCAGGAAGTTCCTTCTAATGTTGAGGTGGAATCTTTTTTCCTGCAGTTTGCATCCATTGTTCCGCGTTCTAGTCTCTGCAGCAGCAGAAAACAAGCTTGCTCCCTCATCAA
This sequence comes from Urosaurus nigricauda, assembly GCA_034509955.1. Lineage (NCBI taxonomy): Eukaryota > Metazoa > Chordata > Lepidosauria > Squamata > Phrynosomatidae > Urosaurus > Urosaurus nigricauda. The sequence goes on from JAOEGL010000007.1 coordinate 23,599,171, forward strand.
TATGACAACCTTTCAAATATTTGAACAGGGCTATCATATCACCTCTTAACCTTCTCTTCTCCAGGCTAAACATCCCCAGTTCCCTAAGGCGGTCCTCATAGGGCATGGTTTCCAGTCCCTTCACCATCTTAGTTGCCCTCCTTTGGACATGCTCCAGTTTCTCCACATCCTTTTTGAATTGTGTTGCCCAGAACTGGGCACAGTATTCCAGGTGGGGCCTGACCAAAGCAGAATAGAGTGGCACTATTACTTCCCTTGATCTAGACACTATACTTCTATTGATGCAGCCTAGAATAGCATTGGCCTTTTTAGATGCCGCATCACACTGTTGACTCATGTTCAACTTATGGTCTACTTGAACTCCTAGATCCCTTTCACACATAGTTTCATTCAGCCAGATGTCCCCCATCCTATATCTGTTGAACAGACCGCACTTTTTGGTGCTAGATTGGGACTGTAGCAACTACATTCATTTTTGCTCTGTGGAAAGGGTGCCATAGTTGCTGGCACCGTGGCTTTTCAGTGCTCTTTTGGCACTGCATCATCTGGATGAAGTGCCGGTGGAGTACTATGACACCACCCACCATGTGGTGGTGCGTGCAGCATTATGACAGCATGGGGTGGAGTTGAGGCATGTGTCATGTGTCGTGCCATATTCCACCCCGATGCCAACCTTTATTGCTGGTCTGTTGAGTCTGTTAGTGAAGAAATAAATCTCTAGTTTTTTGATCCACCAGTGATGCCCTTTTAGAAGCTTCAGAACATATCATACATGTGGTTCCAAGAAGAAGATATGTTTAGGACAACCAGATTAAAGGAATGGCCATAATTTTTTAAAAAAATATTGAATATGGTAGAAAAACATGTTTTATGAGTGTTGGGAAATCCTGACAAGGAGAAATCTGGAGTAACAAGAATATTTGTAATTTGGAACCTATCCTGAAAAAAATTGCACATCACTCTCTCTCCCATATAAAACAGCATTTTCTGTTCAGCCAACAGCACTCTGCACAAACAATAATATTTGCAAGTGGTTTTTTTTTTTTGCACAGCAAACAGTACTTATGCAGTAAGAGCTGTTTCCTATGCAGAAAGTCTGTTTCCTGCACAAAAACTGTGCCAAGTTTTCACAGAATATGTCCTTATCTGTGAATAGTCTTGGAAAATTTTCAAGCCCTTTCTTCCAGTGGGAAGACAATTGCTAAAATTATTAATTGTTTTCTTCAAGAAGGGAATTAACAAATTTTACATCCTCCTCAGAATATGAAGGCTTAGAGAATCAGAGGATGACTCCATTCTCTCTCTCTCTCTCTCTCTCTCTCTGTTTGTTTTAAAAAATCCTTTTTCCCATATTGCCAATTCAATTAATCAGATTTCTTTATTGACAGGTGGCCTTGCTTTTGGATTTCAAAGTATGACAGCAGCATGAATGTGCACAAAAGTCTGTGCTGCCTTTTAAAATAATGACTTTTGGAATTATACAACAGAGCCTGTAAAGAATCATCTGGCCTTAAAACAAATAATTCTACCTAAAAGGAAGCCTTACTGTGAAGGCAGATGTAGAATGGATTTGGACTTGGATGGAAATGATCTTGTCCTCTTCTCAGAAATCCCACCAGCAGGACACTCTCTCTTCTCCAATCCGTCTTTCTTCACCCTGTGTGTGCACACACAGAAACACGCATACATACACACTTTTCCCCTTAAGGTGCACACATTATTATTATTTGGATTTTAAGAAGAAATTATTTTTTTGATGAGTTAAATACCAGCTTTTTAATCGGACCTTAGTGTGATTTTTTTTACTAAGTGTGCCTTTGAAATTTGCCTCCCCCTCTTCTTAAATATAATATTTAAGACATTTTATGTTGTCCGTTCTTCTCTTTATAAAATTCCTGTCTAGGCAAAGGATTTTTGCAGCAAAATGGCTACATTTCACATTACACAAAAGGAGATCAAGGGCCCTTTCACACTACACAATTCTGGGTCAGGTCTATACTGGCCAGGATACTCTGGTAGCAGCCCAGAGTATTCTGGCCCCAAAACTGACATGAATTTCCTTCAGTATTTGGGTCATATGTGGTGTAGGGAAGTAGATCTTCATAAACGTTATTCTTGCGGGAAAGAATGAATATTTTGTACCACTTCTGTCTTCCCTGTGAGAAACCTGTTGAGACTGATGCGGTTTTTGAAAACTATTTGTAGTTTTGGGTTCATTCTGTGCAACAGCAGCATTTACTAAGCAGAAAACATTTGAAGAAAGCAAGTTTTCTATAGAAATCACAAAACAATGATGTTTCATCCTTGCCAGTGAAAATAAACTAGATGAAGAGTTATTTCATTAACAGCCATATAATTAACAAAGTAGAAGGCTGGAAGTGAGGATTAATTGGCAGTTACTCCAAAACCAAGTATCTGGCATAAACTTGGACCCTCCATCCAAAGTTACTCTTTTAGATATGTCTCACAGCAAAAAAAATCATGATACGCAGTAAATTTGAAAACAATAGAAGAAGGAATAGTCTGCATTTTAGGTGGAATGATCTAATTACAATGCCACAGACATGAGAATGCAAAGCCTGAGCAGGGCAGTGGATGACCAGAGTTTGTCAGAGCTCTCTCATTCACGGAGTCAACGCAAGTCAAAGCCAACTTGACAGCAAATAATATGACATTTGCATATACGACAAAAGTGAAGTCCAAATACAGTTACAGAGTCAATATGCACTTGGATGAAGCAACTACGAGACTCCATTCCACCTCTTTTGTTTCCACATCAAATGAAACAGTAGTTAAAACAACAGAAGGTGTTAAATCATCTGTTTGCTTATGATTAGCCATAAAAAAGCAGCAGATGTTTGAATGGAAACAAAAGAAAACTATTAAGTATTTCCTTATATTTAGCCAGGGAGGATGTTTAAAAAAATTAAAGATTTGTTTAGTGCACTTTGCTTCTTTGTATCTCCACCCTGCACACACACAATCTGTTGATTCCCCCCCCCCACCCCCATAATGTAAAGAACAAGGGCAATTGTCCTAGACAGCCATAGTTTAGTGGTCTGAGTGTTGGCCAATGACCCTGGAAACTAGGGTTCAAATCCTTGCTCAGCCATGGAAACCTACTGGGTGACTTTGGGTAGGCCACACTCTCACAGCCTCAAAGGAAGGCAATGGAAACTGCCCCCAGAACAAATCTTACCAAGAAAATCCCATGATAGGTCACCATACGTCAGAAATGATTTAAAAGCATACAACAACAACAATAACAACAACAACAGTCCTGATTCTTTTTATTTAAACCACACAATTCACTGGATCCAGGTAAGCATAAAAAAGGGGTCTCAGCTGGTAAAATTATTCGGACTCTGTATGGGGTTTAGTAAAATCTTTCTGCCTGTTTAAAACTAGTCAACATCTGCACAGCTAACTCAGTCAATAGCCTAAAGCTCCCATAGATCCAAAGGATCTAACTCAAGCACATACAGAGGACAACTTTACTTTCAGAAAAATTCTAGTTCAATACTGGATAATCTCATCTATGGTACCTGAAGGTCAAAGGCTAGTTTAGGAGATTCAAGGGTGGTGCATATCAATGAGATTTAGAAGGAATTGGGATGTGACTGCCACCGTTGTCCCTACCTTCTGGTGGTTGTCTTACGCTGTCACCTAGTGAGCTCTTAATACCCAAAACGCTCACTAATAGTCTATATCAGCTGCTTAGGTATCAGCTACTTAGGTATCAGCTGCTTTGGTGTCCTGGACCAATTCTCCCTTGCCCATCTTAATAGCCAGTAGTTGAATAGGGCAAAGAAAATCTGTGTCAATCTGTTTATAAGGAGAATGGCATTTCCACCCTCCTCCCACCAAAAAGTGAGACTGCAACAATCAGAAGCAAGAATCCTGTTGCAAATCCTTGTTGCAGCCTTGCTTGCTGGCAGGCAGATGTGTATCAAAACATTTCTCTTGTAGCCTGGTTGGCAGCTGAGTAGACTTCCTTGCCATGATCCAGCTGGTGGCTCTTAATGTGCGCTGTGGGAGGCTTTTGCACAGTCTGACTAATTTATTGAATATACAGCAGTTACATGTTATGAACCCCTCACTGCAATGCAATACAGCTGCTATATCTGCAGGACTGGTACTTGCAGTTTCACTTATCCACCACCTCCACCCCCCCCCCCCCCGGATACTCTATACATCTGGAAATCCTCAAGTGAAAGTCTATGGTTAACTTCTTGTGGAAATAGGGTTCCCTGTTAACCACAATTTTCACTTCCCATGATAAGTCTGGGAATATATCTCACATACATACAGGGGTCTGTACTAAATGCCAGTCACTATTTTTTTAAAAATCTTCACAGAAAATGAGACTGGTGAAGAAAATACTGCCCTCAAAATTTAAAGCAAGTCAGTTTCTGTGTTAACAAATATTTTGAAGGAGCCAGGTAAAAAAAACAACAACACACACTTTGGAAAGCTCTTTCCAGTCAGCAAAGAGAACACTGAGTTTAATGCATGAAAAGTCTGACTCAGGAATGAAGGGCAACATGGCCACTGAGAATCCATGGAGACCCTTGGAAACCCACAAATCTTGCTAAGAAAAACCATTGGTATTTTTGCCTTAGGATTGCCGTAAGTCAGAAATGACTTGAAGGCACAAAAGAACATATGTTTTAGGATTTTAAGGGGAGAGCTTTCTCAGTCCCGCAGGCAAAGTTGTGGAGGTCATGGGAAACATTGACCTTGAGGAAGTCAAACTCTCCTAGACTATGAGGAGTGCAATGGCAAACCCTCTCTGAACAAATCTTGCCAAGAAAACCTTCTGATAGGTTCACCTTGGGGCAAGCATAAGTCAGAAATTGCTTGAATGCACACAACAACAAATAAAAACAATTTGAAATATATGCTTTAAAAAGCAGAAAACTAGAAATTACAACAACAAAAACCCCAGATATAATAATTCAATCTTTAATATAGGCAAGAAAGGGCAATTGGGTCATCCTGTGAACCTCTCCACGCACCATCTCTCTCACCCATCTTCACACACAGTTCTTCTCTCATAGGCAATTTGTGAGAGAAATCAGTGAATCACTGCTAATCACTCCTTCCTCATTATGCAACTACAGAAAGCGTAGGAGTAGAAAGTTTTCTACTATCTGCACTCTCCTCCTCTGACACAATTTGTTCTTCTTGGTCGTTTCCTTCCTTCTTTTCTTCTTCTTCTTCCTCTTCTTCATCGACATAACTTGATGAAGCAGTGGTCCAGCTTGAGGAGGAGGTGGTGGTTGTGCTTTTTTTGTCAGACAAGGCCGTTGCTTGCATCAGAACCCACTGATGAGCCATCAATCCAAAAAAACCTGCAAGGAGGAAGAAGCAGAACAAGAAAGTAAGATGATAGGATCTTGGGGGCTGGACAGTTCTCTACTGAGAGGTAAAATCTTCCCCAGAAGATGGTTTGTCAGAGTTCTCCACTGGATACAGATTAGGCCATATTTCTTTCTTTTTTTAAGCCTTGTGACATGTGTGTTTGCTTTTTTAAGGGACGTATACTCTCCCCTTGAATAAAATTTATGGGCCGGCTAGAGTTGTAGTTATGCTAGTATCATCATCATCATTTTCATGGACACCTTTTCCTAAAAAAAGACACTGGCCAGAATCCTGTTAGTGGCATAGACTTGCATAACCTAGGGTTATGCACACATATGTGTTTTTTTCTTCAGTTAAAATGTAATTCTTCACTAGGTTACTTATCTTAAAAGCACCAACGAGTAATTTTAGCAAGTTTCTTCCTGCTGCGAGTAACCCTTAGAAACCCATCCAGTTGGGATTTATTCTGCATAAAACTTTCAGATGGTTATTTTGCATGGAATTATCTACACAGGAAACAGCATTTACTGCACTGAAAATTCCTTTAAAGAAATGTTATTTTCCATGCAGGAAATGCTGTTTCCTGTGCATAAAACACTGTTTTATATGCAGATAACCCACATGTAATTTTTGTGCAGAATAGGTTACCAATTACAGGATTTTTCTGCACAGGAAACAGATTCTTTTTCTTGTGCAGGAATAATATGTCTGTATAGAAATATTTTCTGCATAGAAAATATTGTTTAATATGCAGATCATGTTGTTTTCTGCACAAAACAGCCATCTGTGAATATTACACTAAATAAATTCCTAATTGCAAAGTTCTCGTCACTTCAGTATTCTCAACATTTGGAAAATGTGGGTAGTTTTGGATAGTTTTTATTTTGAATGTATTAGAACACTCCCTATATTTTTAACATCATTGGGGTGTACAATGTCTCCTCCTCATGTAAGTGTGCTTTAGTGGACATGCACTCTTTAAGCCATTTATTGGAGAAGGCACAGTGCAACTGGACAGCACTGGTGACTGCTCAATGTCAGGCCCAGCCTGGAGGAGGACTCAGAGGACTCAGATGATGAGTCCGAGCCTCTGGGGCCTGAGTCTGCAGTCGTGGAGCCTGAGTCAGGCCCTAGCTCTCCTGTACCCGCTCCAGCCGAGCCTGTGGCATCTCAGGAGGCTCAGCAGCCCAGTTTCCCTGTGGCAGACTCTGTGGACATGGAAGAGGGTCAAGGGAGTGTGCCTACCTTCAGTCAGCATAGAGCCAAAACGGAGTGCCTTTGTAGGTCGCGGAGGCTTATCAGAAATGCACTTGTAATCAGACGAACCTGAACGTCTGCAGCATGCCATATACAGTAAACACCTGTAGGATGTTTGTTTAGCTGCCAGTGATTATCGGACTTTCTTGCGGAAAGTACTGTGTGTCTGGCTCCCATTGCTTTTTGGACTGAAACCCTTCTTCTTGGACTGCTGACCCATCTTGACTCTCTGAAACCCTTGACCTTTGGACTGCCTTATCGACTTGCCTATCTGATACACAGGACTTCAGACTTCCAGAAAAATCTCTTGATAATACTTCTGGTACCTTTCCACTTAAAGGCTGCATCTCTTCCTTTGCTCTGGCTCTGCCAACTGGGGAGTTTGTTTGTTTGGGAACTGAGCTGGTCTTATCAGCCATTTGGCCGCTTTCCCGGACACTCACCATCTCGAACTCCCTCCCTAGAGAGGCCAGTTTGGCACCGTCCTTGCTCTCCTTTCAGCTGTGGCAGATAAAAACATTCTTGTGCCGTTAAGTGTTTTCAAACTGATAAGATTTAGGCTTCAAATAATGTGCAATTCGGATTTTAAGGTAGTTTAGAGTTTTTAATACATGTAAAAGTGTTAAATGTATAATTGTTTTAACTTTTAAAATTGTTTAGTTGTTTTTTAAAATTGTACATTTATACATTTTATGCTTTTGTATTGTTTTAAATTGTATTTATATAAATTTTCTGTGTGTCACTTTGCATCCCTGTATTGGGAGAAAGGCAGGGATATAAGTAAATAAAATAATAAAAATAATTTAAATAACAGTAGCTGTCACCCTTCTGGGTCTCCAGTGTACTCAATGGAGAGGAACACCTGCTTTTCAGCTGCAGCCGTACACCTGAATGCTGTTCAAATACCCCACATCATCCCACAGCCACTAAATGATAATTGGTGCACAGTTTACAGCCTTCCTCGTAGGAGGAAGAGGCATACAGGGTTGAACTAGGTAAAACAGATAAACATTCACATGTTAAAATCTTGAAGCAGGCCCACCCAAACAACAAATTAGAGAGAAAATCAATTGGCTGAAGGATGCTTTAGTCTTCCTCTATTTGATTGTTGTAAGGTTACACTGGAGCTAGTGGGACAAGTTAGTTCAATGCACCTGGGGAACACCAGTTTGCAGGGAGGTTGTCTCTAGATAACTGATCCCACCATCAAACTGCTCTTAAGTGTCATTCAACTGACACATTCTGCATTCAACATCTAGCTGATATATCCACTCTCCTCCAGCAAGTTCCTGCCAGAATGAAAGCAGCAATCCTCCCACCAGATCCCACATGAGAAGTACAACCTATAATGTTCCTCCATCTCACCACTTAAAATGAAGAGAGGACAGCTTGCCCAGGCAATGTAGAAAGACCACTGGTATGTGACTTTCCCTGTTCTGGCAATTCCATGGGTGGAGATGCGGATGGTGTAAACACTCATAGCTAAAAACACCAAGGCAGCTGTGGAAAACATGAGGAAATTGTCAGTGTGCATCTTCCAGAGATGCTTGAGAGAGATCACAGATATTCAGGGGATGCTACATTTGAGAGCTGCCATCTATCTATCTATCTATCTATCTATCTACTTTGTTGCAGGGAACCTGTGCTCCAGCACAGCATTAGTGATGTTGACTCCTGATGGATTTCTTAGAATGGCAGATGAGTGCCCTCTGGAGGCAGCCATAGTTGTGCTGTGTGCCCACAGTGTGCCCTTTAACAACCAGATGAAGATTGCCTAGCCTTTGAACTAGAGGCAGCAAACCAGCAATTGGGGACTAGTGTGTGAATGTGTGGAGCCAGACCTAAGAGGACAGGCCCTTTCTTCTTAACCTGAGAGCATTTGCTACCCATTCTGCCTCCACAGATAATGGAACACACCCCATGGCACTAACCAACTTGCCATCTGGTACCCACTTTCTCAGTACTGCTTAACTTTACAGATGTTAATGAAAAGTTTCTCCACCTAAAAATATCTGTCATTGCATCTGTACAGAAAAGTAGATCTGGAATGTGTGCTACAACATGTTTAATATTGTTTACAGACACAGCCAACACACTATAGGGGTGTAATTTCCTTCTTGAATGGAGCAGCAAGTAATTTTAGCAATTTTCCTCTTGCTGTGAGAAAATCTTCAAAAATTGTGCCGTTCTTGAAGGCTATTAAACACTTATTTTACACTAAATTCATACTAAGAGTTTTTTGCCACATTGCAAAATTAAAGCAGTTTGTCACCCCTTTAAGTAATATGGCTTATCCCATAGAATCCTGAAATTTGTAGTTTGGTGATGTATTTAGCCTGGTCTGTCAGTGAACAGTATTTTCTGTGCGCAAAAGTATGAGCAGAAGCATTGCTTTCTGTACAGGAGATGCTGTTTCCTGTATAGAAAATGGTACAAATTCTGTACTATCCTGTACAGAATTTGCAATTTGTTGTGCAGCAAACAAGATTTTCTATGTAGGAAAACAATTTTCCATGCGCAGTAAATCTTGTTTCCTGCACCAAAAAAACAAGCCTATTTTGCACACACACAAAAAGAGACCCAAATTGCAAAGCGTCTTTATCACTACAGAATTCTCTTTCTCCTGGTTTCTTGTCAGTTGAGAATTATGGTTTTGAACCACTAAAATAAGAATCAAACATTCTGTCTATCCTTGGAAGGAGTGCAACATAACATTAGGGTTCACAATTTTCCAACATCCAGAGATGCAGGGAAGGGGAGTGGAGAGTGATGACACCATTGTAGGTATGTGGCAGATATATATATATATATATAGAGAGAGAGAGAGAGAGAGAGAGAGTGAGAGAGAGAGAGAGAGAGATATTTAATTGCTGGCATTTCCAGATAAAGATAAAAGGATCTGACTCAGTAGAATTTTATAAGATGTGAACTGAAATGTGATATTTTTACCTGTGATAAAAGATCCAACTGAAGAAATGAGGTACCGATATATTGTAAAGCTTGCGGAATAGTGGTAGGTGAATGTCATAAACGAAGCACCGACAAAACCAGAAAAAAGAGCCATAACCAACAGTGTTTTTGCACCTTGAACATTGGCTGTGGTAGGAAAGGATTAGAAGAAAAGACAACTTGTTATATACGGAGAAGGGGAATTGCAAGATAATATTCTATCTTTTTTCACACAAAAAAAAACCCACAAAAACAGACAAAAACAAATCTGTACTGAAAAGCACACATTTTGTAATTATTTGTCTTTTGCAACATGTCTGTGGTGTAGTAGGTCTCTATAGTATCTATTTCACATGTAGCTGGCTAAAGTACTATGACTTTCTCCGTAATATCCCACATCAAGGCAATGGTGAGTATGGGATGTGAATCCAGAGTGGAACGGAGGAATTCATGCAGACCAAGAGAAATAGGAGATGATAGCTATAGGAGAAGGTGTTGTGCAAACAAGGTCTTTTCACTGCCTTCTCACTTTTCCATTTTGACTAGTCATAGGATTATAGAGTTTGAAGAGACCACAAGGGCCATCTAATACAACCCCTTGACATGCAGGAATACCGAATCAAAGCACTCCTGACAGATGGGCATCCATCCTCTGTTTAAATACTTCCAAGAAGGAGATTCCTCCACATTCGGAGGGAGTGTGTTCCTCTGTCAGACAGCCCTTACTGTCAGGAAGTTCTTCCTAATGTTTAGGTAGAATCTCTTTTCCTGTAGTTTGCATACATAGATCCACTCCCTAGAATCATGAGCAGCAAAAAAACAAGCTTACTCCAACCTTTGATAGAAGAGACTGGTAATTTGGAGGGACTAGTTTCTTGATACATGTGTTCTTTCCAATCAGTTCCTCTTCTGAAATCCATTTCCCCAAATTCCTTTGTCAGCATGTCTACTGTCCATGCCACTGCATGTCATGACCCTCTTTGAAGTGGACTTGTGGCATGACATTCTGCAATACTTGCTGAATTGAACACTATTTGTGTCTTAATATTTGCACTAAAATGTGCGATGAAAGGCCAGAAAGTTATTTTTGTTCTTTACAATATGTTCTGTCTACTTTATGAAACAAATTGCAAACTCCCTCAGTTTAGGGAGTTATTGGTTGGGGAAGAAGTAACACCTCCATACTACGGTTCTATAATGGCTAGTCCAGTCTTCAGCAATTAAAATAATTACATCAATAGCATAATCTAAAATAATCAAAATGGATTGGACTGTTAAAGCTGGATGGGGGCTATCCTTCTATATATATTTAAAAGATATATTTTCCAAGCTCTTGTACTAACCCATATGGTGCCTTGGCTGGGAGAAGTGGCAGTAAATAAAACATCCATCCCTCATCCCTTTGCAACATAGGATTGAGTCAGCACTCGTGAAGAAAAACGTCATATAATATGCTCTAAGCAAAGGTGGCCCAAAGGGTTCCACAGCTGTGCAAAAAGGAGACAAAGGTGTCTTACGTGAGACAGCAATGATGTCGGCACACACCAGCTTCTGACAGACTTTCCAAATGCCACTGTAATAAGACTGCCTCTCTGACTGGACGTAGATCCAATGATGGTCCATGACTGTGATGACAAGCAAGAAGAGAGTGGAGATGGTGAACCCCGAAGCCAAGATTTCACTCCACCCCATCGTTCCACCTGTAGACTTGGGGCTCTTTCAGTTTGTACTTTCTCCTTTTAAAGGAAGGCTATTGAGGAAACTGAGACTTCGCTGGCAGGACTTTTGCACAATACAAGAAGAGGAGCTTTTCCTTGACTCCTGTGGATTGTTAGAAGTTTGCAACTGAGGACTTCTCCTCTGAGAACTGAGGACTTCTCCTCTGGACCTTCCTTCCATTCCAAATTCCATTACTTTCTTCTTGGTTACTGTAACAACTATGGAACATTCTGGACACTTCCTTGCCTGCCCTCAGGCTCACATCTAAATAAGACAAGAAAGTAGGATAGGGGATTAAGTCCAGCAGATGCTTGGTGTTCTTCTCTCCCTCCGAGGCCAGAGTAATGGCATTTGGAAAAAGGAGAGAGGGGTTCCCATAAGCATCTGGGCTGACATGATATAATATATATGTATCTTAACTGTTCTTCTCTCCCTCAGAGGCCAGAGTAATGTGATAAGTACATGTGGTGAGAGTAAATCCATCGAATCAATGGGATCTCCATACATGTTAATTCACCATGCTCTAGTACTAACTCATATGGAACCTTCAGCAACAATAAATTTAATAAATCAACTCTGGTTGGGGTTACCAATATAATTCAGTCAACATTTCCAAAGTTCCACTTGTCAGCATTGGCTTAGCTAGCAAGCTTTATATCACTTTTTTTCTTTAGGGACCACTGGAAGTGTCTTACTGGAAACTACTTGGGTTAACATTCCCATTCTGTTAAAAGATAGTGGTTACACCTAATCATGTTTCAAAGATGTTGTACAAGATCCTGTAAACATTCAGGCTCTATCCATTCCACATCTCATTTGCCTTGAACCTTCCCTTTAATTCAGTCTTTCTCCCAAAAATGATTGCTGCAGATTAAAAGTTTTCCTTTCTGCAGAATAAAATTTTGGAGGAACTGATAGATTTCAAAGCCAGAATTTTAAAAAGTAAAGCAAAGCAAAGCAAAGCAAAACAAAAACTTCACTGTTAGCTTTGTATTCTGACAAAATGGATTCCTTGTGTGTTTCTTAAAGCATCGTTGGACCCATCTCTTTCAGTTTCATGTTATTCTTGTGTTCAACCACATCGATGAGTTTCTGGAGTTCTGTCGACAAAATCAGGAGCCATTTTGGGGAAAAGGTGGGAGGGAAGCAAGGTGTTGGTAGATTTGGAAAAAGAGCCCTGCTTACTGTTGCCAAGTTTTCCAAATAGCAATAAGGGACTGTCAAAACACATGACATAAACGGTAGACAACTGGTAGGTTGCTATTACAAATTTGTGTTCTACCTAAATACCAAATCCAAGTATTGATTTAATTTAACTATGTGTTTCTCTGTAAAATTCATAAGTGACATAATGCACACAACCTTTATGAAGGGCCTACACCTCCAAAACAAAGGATGTTCTCCCCCTTTCCAGCCTTCAAGGGCTGCAGCTACATTGCAGAATTAATGCAGCTTAATACTGCTCTAACTGCCCCTTGCTTTCTCTCACTTAAATGCCTCCCCACACGTAATTCAATTTATTCATAAATTCACAAAGACAGATAGTTTCAAGCCAAAATCTCTTCCCAAATTTTGCAACCCTGTTCATGGATAACAGGATATGAAATGTGGGACGGTATGTTTTATAGGATGGGCAAAAGCTGGTGGGGGGGGGACACAATTTTTTTTTTTTTTTTTTTTGGTGATGGGGTAAACCAATGCTCCAGAGGTCAATGGAGCATGTTACATGATGGTGTATTCTTACACTTACATCAGATTGGAAGGGAACGATGGTGAGAAGGAGTTGTCCCCAGTGATGTCTGGAGGCTTGTTTCAGTGGGGCAGTAAATTCACTCCAGATTTCAGTCTGAACTGTAAAACAAGGTATGTATGATGCTGAACCAATTTTGGGGAAAGGGACTGTGCTTTGGGTTCAGGACTTTTGACAGATCCTTTGACATGAAGACCCATTAATGCTCACTGGCCTGACCATTAATCCCTGTGAGAATTCCCCATCTGCATATCCATCCAGGTTTTCTTCCAATATTCATGCATGAATGCTCACTCTCACCACTGGGTCTTACAGCTTATGGAGTCCGAACTATAGTTGATGACCGATGTTCCATTGTGACCTTTTCACATCTCGCAAAGGTTTGGTTTAGAAAAACCTTTGAGATCAAATATGAAAATTTCATTAGTGACCACTCATGCTATGGCCGCCCTCTCCGTTTGCTCCTTCCCTCTGCTCCCTGTCTGCCACACTCTCTCAGCCTCTCCTTCCTTTCCCCCTTTGCAGTGTGTTTTGGACCCAAGAGTGGTATTTGTTGGAAAAGTTACTCTTCTGGACTACATTAACCAGAATCCCCCCAACTACTGTGTTTCCCCGAAAATAAGACAGTGTCTTATATTAATTTTTGTTCCCAGAGATGCAGTAGGTCTTATTTTCAGGGAATGTCTAATTTTTTCCATGAAGAAGAATTCACATTTCTTGTTGAACCAAAACAATAAACATTTATTACATACTGTATATTTATTTATATACCAAAACTTTGCTAGGTCTTACTTTCAGGGGAGGCCTTATGTTTAGCAATTCAGCAAAACCTCTACTAGGTCTTATTTTTGGGAGGATGTCTTATTTTGGGGGAAACAGGGTACCATGGTCATTGGTCATTTGAGGGCCCTTCCATGGAACTGCTTTGCAGCTGAGGTCAAGCAAAGCTTATCTGGTGCGTTCCAACACAGAAAGGCTTCAGGCCTCCTTTCCCTTCTTTGGCTCTGATCACCTCCTCCTTTTCTTTCTCTGGTCTGGTTAATGGAGGAAGATGGCTTAGCTTTTAGATGCTTTAGATTGATTCCCTGGGGGCCATTTTTATGTAAAGGCAGATGTCTGTGAGGCCATTTTGTCTTCCCTGTTTTGGTTTCCCTGTGGGTCTCTGGTTCCAGGGATTCAGTGGCCAACCTAGTCTTGCTGCCATAGAAGCCATATAAACCCTATAAAAAATAGGGAGTATGCAAGTGAAATTAATATTAAAGTTAAAGAAACTTTGTGGTTTTTGTTGCTATGAGTGTCCTTTTAACAAACATAAAGGCCACAGGATCTTTCCTGTGACATTGATGGAATGAAGACAACAGAACATCATGATAGTTATGGCATTGCTAATGAGTAGAAGCATTTAACCACTGCGCCACCACGGCTCCTATAAGGTCTGTTCATCCAACCTAGAGACCTGCTGCCTTTTCAGGACCATAAGAGCTGTCTTATCTGCAATAGAACTGCAAGTCTCCTCATTGTGTCTCCTAGGGTTCTTCGTGCTACTTGCTGTGGTGATATTTGCATTAAAACTTGATCACAAGGATGTACACCCATCTAAGAAATGGAGTTTTTACTTAAGCCTTCCCATCAGGGAGCAAGAGGTTTTCCTGGACACAACGGAAGGAACAATCTTGGAAGGGGACCACACAGAGAAATTTGCTGGGGGTGAGAAGGTCACTTCATGTATGCAAGAGGCAGACAGCTGGAGGAATGTCACACAGAGAAGCAGAGAAATCAGGGATAGCTGTGGGAGCTTGCAGCTACAGAATCCTTTCGAAGCCCTTTCACTTATCAAGGAGGATCAGGAAGAGCAGCATGGACAGACTTCAGGGACACAGCAGGGGAGCCTGGGAGTTCCATCACAGGGAAGAGTTGCTGCTAAGCCTCAGAGGAGGCATGTGGTTGTGGTGGGGGACTCCTTGCTGAGGGGGTACAGAAGCAGTGATTTGTGGGCCCGACAAGATGTCTCGTGAGGTGTGTTGTCTCCCTGGGGCAAAGATCCGTGATGTGATGGAGAGGCTGACAAGACTGGTCAAATCTACTGACAAATACCCCTTCCTTTTGGTCCACGTGGGAACGAATGACACAGCAAGACACAGCCTTCAGAATATCAGAAGGGATGACGAGGCTCTGGGGAAGAATCTGAAGGAAATAGACGCACAGATTGTCATCTCGTCTCTTCTGCCAGTAGAAGGGCATGGTCCAGGATGAGAGAGGAAAATAGCAGATGTCAATAACTGGCTCCGCAGACGGTGTCGCTGAGAACAATTTGGATTCTTGGATCATGGGCTGCGGTTCCATGAGGAGGGACTTCTAGCAAGGGATGGGCTACATCTCACGCCAGTTGAAAGAAACGTTTTTGCCAAGAGTCTGAAGAATCTGATCAGGAGGGCTTTAAACTAAGTGATGTGGGGAAGGGAGACAGCAGTCTGGAAGGCAAAACGGCTAGAAAAAATAGTCAAACTGACATAGAGGGAACAAGGCAAACAGTGCAAGGACCCAACAATAGGAGGCAAAAAAACATGCACAGGCATCAAGTAAAGGAGACACATGGTCTTAGATGTCTCTGCACTAATGCACAGAGCATGGGAAATAAGCAAGATGAACTTGCACTCCTAGCACAAGGGAAATATGATATAATAGGCATCACTGAAACCTGGTGGGATGAGTCTCACGATTGGAATATAGAAATAGAGGGGTATAACCTTTTTAAGAGAAACAGGCCAAACAAGAAAGGAGGAGGAATAGCATTATATGTCAGGGATATTTACACCAGTGAAGAGATCCAGGACATCAATACTGGAAGCCAGGTGGAGAGCATCTGGATAAAAATTAAAGGAGAGGGAAACAACAGGGATGTTACTGTGGGAGTCTACTACAGACCCCCAAGTCAGACAGAGGAAATGGATGATGCCTTTCTAGAACAGATAATCACATACTCAGAAAAGAGAGATGTAGTAGTGATGGGGGACTTCAACTACCCGGATATTTGCTGGAAGTCAAACTCAGGTCCTCAAGATCTAGAAAATTCCTCACTTGCCTCGAAGACAATTTCATTGTCCAAAAGGTGGAAGAGGCAACAAGGGGATCAGCTATTTTGGATCTGATCTTAACCAACAGGGAAAACCTAGTTGATGGGATACAAGTAGTGGGATCCTTAGGTGGAAGTGACC
Organism: Urosaurus nigricauda; assembly: GCA_034509955.1. Classification (NCBI taxonomy): domain Eukaryota; kingdom Metazoa; phylum Chordata; class Lepidosauria; order Squamata; family Phrynosomatidae; genus Urosaurus; species Urosaurus nigricauda. The sequence goes on from JAOEGL010000007.1 coordinate 23,615,425, forward strand.
ATGGTCTCCTGGAGTTTGTTATACAGTGGAAGGGAGAAGCTAGGCATAGTCAGACACGCATTCTAGATTTTAGGAGAGCTGACTTCAATAAACTTAGAGAAATACTGGGGGTGATCCCATGGTCAAGAATACTAAAAGAGAAGGGAGTTCAAGAAGGATGGGATTTTCTCAAATGGGAGATACTAAAGGAACAATTTCAGACAATTCCAATGAGGAAGAAAAATGGGAGATGTCTCAAGAAACCGGTATGGATGACTAAGGAACTTACAACTGAGCTAAGTTTTAAACAGAACATGTATAAAAAATGAAAAAATGGGGAAATCACCAAAGAGGAATTCAAACAAATAGCCAGCACATGTAGGGATAAAGTCAGAAAAGCTAAAGCGCAAAATGAACTCAGGCTTGCTAGTGAGGTTAAGAACAATAAAAAGGGCTTTTTTGGATATGTCCACAGCAAAAGGAAGAAGAAGGAAATGGTAGGACCACTGCGTGCAGAAGATGGCAAAATGCTCACAGGAGACAGAGAAAAGGCAGAATTGCTCAACACCTTCTTTGCTTCAGTCTTCTCAGAAAAGGCAAAGGGTGCCCAACCTAAGGATAATGGGGTAGAGGACAGAATAGGGGAATTTCAGCACAGAATAAGTAAAGAGACAGTACAGGAATACCTGGTTAATCTAAATGAATATAAGTCTTCAGGACCAGATGAACTACATCCTAGGGTATTAAAAGAACTGGCAAATGTAATATCGGAACCAATAGCAATAATCTTTGAGAATTCCTGGAGAACAGGAGAAGTCCCTGCAGACTGGAGGAGGGCAAATGTTGCCCCAATCTTCAAAAAGGGGAAAAAAGAGGATCCCAACAATTATCGTCTGGTTCGTCTGACATCAATACCAGGAAAGATTCTAGAGCAGATCATTAAACAGAGTCTGTGAATATCTGGAAGATAATTCCATAATCACAAAAAGCCAACATGGGTTTCAGAGAAACAAGTCATGCCAGACAAATCTGATCTCTTTTTTTTGATAAAATTACCAGCTTGGTAGATGAAGGGAATGCAGTGGATATAGTATATATTGACTTCAGTAAGGCATTTGACAAGGTTCCCCATGACATTCTTGCAAACAAGCTTGTAAAATATGGACTAGACAAGGTAACCGTTATATGGATTTGCAACTGGTTGACTGACCGAACCCAAAGGGTGCTCAACAATGGTTCCTTTTCATCCTGGAGAGAAGTGACAAGTGGGGTGCCACAGGGTTCTGTCCTGGGCCTAGTCCTATTCAACACCTTTATTAATTATTTGGATGACAGTATTGAGAGCCTAGTTATCAAATTTGCAGATGACACCAAATTGGGAGGAGTAGCTAATACCCCAAAGGACAGGATCAAAATTCAAAATGACCTGAATAGACTAGAAAGCTGGGTCAAAGCTAACAAAATGAAATTTAACACAGAGAAATGTAAGGTCCTACATGTAGGGTGGAAAAATGAGATGCACAGATATAGGATGGGAGACACCTGGCTGAATGAGACAATATGTGAAAGGGATCTAGGAGTCCAAGTAGACCACAAGTTGAACATGAGTCAACAGTGCGATGCGGCAGCTAAAAAGGCCAATGCTATTTTAGGCTGCATCAATAGAAGTATAGTGTCTAGATCAAGGGAAGTAATAGTGCCGCTCTATTCTGCATTGGTCAGGCCCCACCTGGAATACTGTGTCCAGTTCTGGGCACCACAATTCAAAAAGGATGTGTAGAAACTGGAGCGTGTCCAAAGGAGGGCGACTAAAACGGTGAAGGGTCTGGAAACCTTGCCCTATGAAGAACGCCTTAGGGAGCTGGGGATGTTTAGCCTGGAGAAGAGAAGGTTAAGAGGTGATATGATCGCTCTGTTTAAATACTTGAAGGGATGTCATAGTGAGGAGGGAGTAAGCTTGTTTTCTGCTGCTCCAGAGAACAGGACTCGGAACAATGGATGCAAACTGCAGGAAAAAAGATTCCATCTCAACATTAGGAGGAACTCCCTGACAGTAAGGGCTGTTCGACAGTGGAACACACTCCCTCGGAAGGTGGTGGAGTCTCCTTCCTTGGAAGTTTTTAAACAGAGGCTGGATGGCCATCTGTTGGGTATGCTTTGATTGGGAGTTCCTGCATGGCAGGGGGTTGGACTGGATGGCCCTCGTGGTCTCTTCCAACTCTAAATATCTATGATTCTATGATTCTATGATCAGTGTCCTGTGCATCATATCAGGTGGGTGCATGGAAGAGATTCACCTGGTTCACAATTATTGTTCTGGAAATCAATTTCCTGGGTTGATCTGTCACACTAAGAATGTCTCCTGTCACCCAATGCTTTTTGGGTTACATCTGGGTCATTTGGGTGGAGAATTTGCCCCATGTTTTAGCCTAAACTTTACAAGTGCTAACCAAGCGGCTGACCCCCTTTTGGGGATAACTAACCTTGGATAACTAACATCTGCAATAGTTTTCACCACTCCATTGACATAGACCACCAGCTGTCACTGAGTGAGATATAATTATCAATTATTATTATCAATTATCAATTATCCACAGCATGCCTAAAGCCACTTCACAATGGGGCAATCTAAGGTATTAATGGGATGGAATGCTAAATTGCTTTGACAAGTTTGACTTTTCTATCCATCCATCCATCCATCCATCAAATATTCAATCCCTGATGATATCTTCAGCATAGTTATCCATGGAGAGGGGTAGGTGGCATTTCAATCAGATTTAAGTTGTTATTAACAATTGGCAAGATCCTGACCAGAAACATAACTTTGCGATAGTGGAACTGCATCATTGGCATGGTATACAACCCTGCCGGTGAATTATGTTGCATGAAGGGGCATGTCAGTGGGTTCTCTCGCTGCATAATAGAACAAAGTTCATAGAGAGGTAATGCTTACTGGAGAACATGACAAACTGGAATTCACTTGAAAAAGTTCCAGAATCAACCCAGAAGGATAAAATGATAAAGTCTTCTTTGCCAGGGATTAGGAAACTTCCCTTTTTAGATCACAACTCCAAAAATGTCCCAGCTAAACTGGTTCACATTAGGATGACTTTCCTAAGCTCGGGACTCACCTACGATTTTTACACCAGATGGCGGGGAGACTTGATTTTATATGTTTTCCTTTAACCTCTTGCAATCACTTTCTCTTCCAGGTATTTACAATCTAGTGACCTACAAGTTGGCACTCTGGGGGACAGGAACATCGACCACTCATGTGGGCCCAGACACCCCCAGCCACGAAGACCTTCCACATTCCATTCTCTGAGCAAAAAGAGCTCCAGTTTGACACAATCTGTACTGATAATGGATGGGTTACATGGAAGAATCCACCCTTGAGCAAGGCCTTTCACAGGCTGCACCAGCTTCTTTAAGAAGTTATATGCCAAGGACTCATTTAGGAAGGTCCTTCTACTAGAAGGACATTTCAGGTTTCTGCTACAATTTTGGCACAACTAAAGAGTCCTTCTCCTTTTATTTAATACTATGCAATACTGGAGAGCACATCTCTTTGCATTTTTCAGTGCTCCATGAACTCTCTCACCTACAAAGACTCTTTCCCCCTTGATAAAACATCTATGAACTCAACATATTTCTCTAGACATCATTTAGATAGATAGATAACAGTTCTCTCTGCTGCCTCCTTTCCTCCCTCAAATGTATTTTTTTTAAATAAATTCTTTTATTGTTATGATTACTGTTTACATACATATATATTACAGATATATTCATATAACAATACAGTTGTTACATTTAGTTACAACGTCTTGCTTATTCTTTCTGTTTAACATTATAATGATCCATCTTATCTTTTTTCTGCTTCTTTTCTAATCATCTTTTCCCAATATTGCCATATCAGTCCCCATTTCTCTTCAGATTCCTTCTCTTCTTCTCTGATGTTGTCCTCATTTATTTTCTTAGATAATCTATCTGCTTCACTCATTTCTAAAAGTTTCTTTAACCATTCTTCTAAGGTTGGTGTTTTAGCTAATTTCCATTTTTGTGCAAAGACCATTTGCGCAGCCGTTACCATATATAATATCAGATTTCTATATTTCTTTTCCATATCTTTGCCTAATGGCATGGTCATATTTAACAAGTACAATTCCGGTATTAATTGAAATTGTATATCTAAAATTTCTGTCATAGCTTTATGTATACTTCCCCAATATTCTTGAGCTAATTTGCATTTCCACCAGATATGGTAAAAAGACCCTTCCTTGCTTTTACATTTCCAACACATTGGGCTGATTTTTTTGTTGACTTTAGCTAATCTTACTGGGGTTATGTACCACATGTAAAACATCTTATAGTAATTTTCTTTCAAGTTTTGTCCCAAAGTAAATTTATTTGTATATCTCCAAGATCTTTCCCAATTCTCTAACTCTATATTATGTTGAAATAATTGACTCCATCTGATCATAGTTTCTTTGACTTGCTCTTGTTCCAAATCTCTTGCGAGTAGGGTTTCATAAAATCTTTTAATTTTTTTCTTTTTATTAGTCGTATCTAAGAGTATTTCATCTAGTTCGTTTTTGTCTTTTGCCACTCCATTTTCTTTTAGATCTTTTTCCCCTCTTTTTTCTAGTTGTTTATAAACCAACCAGTCCATTTTTAGTCCTTCTTTTTCTAACTCTTCTCTGGTTTTTATTTTAACTTCTATATTGTTTTCCCATTTTAATAAGTGTTTATATGTTATCCATTTTACTCCCTCTATTTTTTGTTTTCCATAAAAGGCTTCTTGTGAGGACGTCCACTCTGGTATTTTGATATAAAATCTTTTTTTGCATTGCAACCAGATATTTAGGAGCCCCTTCCTGATATAATGGTCACTGAACTCTTTATTTTCTTTATTTTTATTATATATCATAAAAGCGTGCCATCCCTGTTTAATGTTGTGTCCTTCTAACGTCAGTGTTCTGTCATTTTTTAATAGTACCCAGTCTGTTACCCACACAAGTCCACAGGCATAATAGTACAATTTCATATCTGGAGTTCCTAATCCTCCTCTCTTCTTTGAGTCTGTCATTAGTTTCCATTTTATTCTTGGTTTTTTATTTGTCCATATAAATTTGCTTATATCTTTTTTTAAATCCGTAAAATATTTTTCCTTTACGACTATTGGGAGACTTTGGAACAAAAATAATAGTTTAGGTAAGATATTCATTTTAGTTAAGGCAATTCTGCCCAACATTGATAATTGCAGTTTTGACCATTTTTCTAGGTCTTTTTTCATTTCTTTCCATTTCTGCAGGTAGTTATTTTCAAAGAGATCCCTGTTATTTTTTGTTATACATATTCCCAGGTACTCTATCTTTTTACTGCTTTTCCATCCTGATAGATCTTTTATAACTTGTTTTTCCTCCTTAGGTATATTTTTAAATATCATAGATGTTTTTTCTTTGTTTATTTTAAAACCTGCTACACTTCCAAAATTTTCTAAGGTTTCCAATACCTCTTTTATGTTATTCCTTGGATCCTCTAGAAACATCACTATGTCATCTGCGTAGATTTTTACTTTATATACCTGATTTTTAATCTTAACTCCTTGTATCCTATCATTTCCTCTTATTTTGTTTGCCAATATTTCCATTATCATTATAAAGAGAAGTGGGGATAGGGGACATCCCTGTCTTGTCCCCTTTTGAATCTCAATATTTTCTGTTTTTTCTCCATTTACTATTATTTTTGCTAATTGTTTTTTATATATCTGCTCAATCCAACCGACAAAGTTATCCCCTACTTGATATTGTCTCAGCAATTCTTTCAGGAATTCCCACTTTACTTTGTCAAACGCTTTTTCGGCGTCTAAAAAGACAATTGCCACTTTTTTTTCTTTATGTTTTTCAAAATATTCTAACATGTTAATTACTGTTCTGTGGTTGTCATTTAATTGCCTATCTGGGAGAAATCCATTTTGATCTGAATGTATTATTTCTTTTAGTACGTTTTTAAGTCTATTTGCTAAGATTGAAGTTAAGATTTTATAACCATTATTTGTCAATGCTATCGGCCTATAATTTTTAGGATCTAACTCCCTCAAATGTATTTTTAAAAATCTGAATAAAATCTGAATAAAACAGAGAGGGATAAATAGAATAATATTAATATATTTAATAGAAATATAATTAAATACTTAATTAATAATTCTATTGTTATTATATATTTATTTCCATTAAATATTTCTTTACTGACAAACATGCTTTGGTGCTCTTGTCATTTAAATCATTAGAATCTCCTCCAGTCTCTCTAGGTTTGTCTTCAGATTTTGGATTACGTTTCTTTTTAGTGCAACTCTCAGTATCTCTAATCCTGTATGTCCATTGATCATTCTTCTAATAAGGACCTGTTGTAAAAAGCACAGGGAAGACTGTATTCCTGACAGGGCTACTGGGGATCAAGAATGGGATATGAGCATTTTCAGGAAGGTTCAGAAATTTCAAGAATTCCCCTTCCTCCCAGAAACCCAAGAGCAACTCCTCTAGATTGATGGGTGGTTACTCTCATACCATTGGGGCAATGCATTAACTCCAGGTTGTATTGCAGGACTGAATGGATCTCTCCAAAATGTGTTACCTATTTCCAAACAGGGTCATCACCTCCGATTGCTCCTTGAGAGGGAACCAAAACCTGGAGTAGGTCCACCACTCTAATAACATGGTAGTCACTAGCTACCAAACCTCTCCTGCAACGTGAAACAGCTCAGTGAGAACTGACTCTGTTCTGTCTCTCATGAATATAGAATGACATATGGGTGCATGTGTGGGAGGGGGACCCAGAAAGGTTTGATGGTGTATTTTATAACACCTTTTTTTGGAAGGTATGGCTAGTAATTTCTGTTGAGGAGGTACAGGGGAAGATTAATGCAACACTCCATTGTAAGACCAGTTTGTCTACTTTTCAAAGCAACTACACAGAATTGGAAGCAAATAGGCTTTGAATATTGATACTACCAAACGCCTATTTGTGTGTATTATAATTTAATACTGGGCGCTACCCGTATTTAGGGCCAAGCAAATTAAAATTTCACTCTCTGTATCACTCTAGCAGCTGGGATACAGAGGGTCTATGAATTTAATCCTCAAGATAGCATTGTAAATTCTTGGATGTAAATCAATAAATGACTAAATAAAATAGGTAAACCTTTAGCACTCTGGGTGTTTTTGGACTCCAGTTCCCATTAGCCCCAACCAGTAGAGCCAATAGTGAATAATTATGTTAGGTGTGATCAGACCACATCAGAAGGGCTATATGAAGGGCTATCTCTCGCTTTAAAAAAAGGATAGAAAGAAAAGAAGAGGAAAAAAAGGAATGCCATATTATTCAGAATCCTTCTATCCAGAGTACACTCAAAACCCTCACATTTGTCTTGAGTTCATTGACAACTCTATCTGTTCTACAGAAGAAGGAGGCGATCTCTTTCTGTTTCACCCTACCTTATAGAGGTGTTCACACATTGCATTCATCAATGTCGTTGTTTGTTGTTAGTTCGTTGTTCTATGCACTTGTATAGGTGCACCTCAGTTAACAAAGCATCTGACAGAGAAACTCCTTTTTGCAAAGTTGTTTTATTTCCACCCAGCCCCTAGTTTTTCTTTCTTCTCCTATATCTGGCTATTTTTTTGAAGCATCAGCACTGGGAGGTGAAGAAGGGCTGGAGAAATTGCAGGCTTTTGGTGTCAGGTTGCAGCAGCATGTCTGCAATAAACAAGGCAATACAGCTTGAACTGGGAAAGAGCTTGATTCTACTCTGATTTATCCTACTGTAGCTGTGTGTTCCTCCCTACAACAGGCAAAGTAAACAGCATCTGCCTCCAGAAGCACTGGAGCAAAACAGAGAGAAAGGGGGAGGACAGATAAGCCTTTCAAACCAAGTACACCTCAGCATGTTCAAACCAAGTACACCTCAGCATGTTAAAAGGGCTTTATTTTATTCTATTTTATGTACAGCGCTGTGTAAACCTGTAGCGCTTTATAAATTATTATTATGATTGTTGTTGTTGTTGTTGAGAGAGTTCTGGTCACAATAATGGAAATCATATGAAAAGCAGGAGCTTGTGGTAGGGAAATCCCTGGATGCATTTTGGGAAAAACTTTCAAGTGGTCTGTAGAAGTATGAAAATATTTTCGTTTACTCACACAAGGCTTAGCTGACCAGCGTATTTTATTGAGACATGCATCTTGCTAGATTTGGATAAGCTGTTTGTTGAAATACGTTGGCGTTTCACCAAAAAAAGATCCGCTCTTCTTTCTTTCTTCCCGCCTTTCTCCTCCTGCTGCTGCTTCTTCTACTCTGTTGTGCAGAAACCTATTCCTGTTCTTTCCATGTTATTTGTGCCACTGATAGCAAATTTTCTGTTGGAGAAGTTATGACCAGGACCACCTCTACTTAATTAACAGACATATACTTCTCTAGTGATCCACACAAAACTTTTCAGATGACAGATCAGTATTGTCATACAGTTATAGTGTATTCAGGCATGCATATCTGCATTCTATACCTGCTCGTTCAAATGCTTGTTGTGATAATTCATCTTCATTTACACAAGGAACTGTTGTTCCTCTCCATTTAATTTTGTGACTGAGTAACTTTGCCTCCGTCCTAGTTCAGGAGTGAGAAACTGAGGGAAAGTGTAAAAAAGAAAAGTGGTGCTTGCTAAAGAACTGATGGCCTCTCTATTCTGTGTGAAAGTGGGAGAAGCTAAGTGCATAATAATGCACCTTAAAAGAAAGTAAGTTCACCACTTTGGATAGGTCCTTTAGAATTTCAACTAAAATCTGGAATGTAGTCACCACCCATTGATATGAGTACATCCATCTACCCCTGGCTACTATTATAATAAATTGTGTGAACTTACAATTGTAGACCTGAAAATCTAAAAACTAACTGTAGTACTTCAACTGAGAAGGCTTTAATATTGGAAGAAGACTAGTAAATGTGCAGGGTAGTTTTTGTGTATGTGTGTGTGGGGGGGGCTTGTTGTTTTCAATGTGAAAGATTAGATTTCTTGACATGGACACAGCTCTGTTAAGGTTATTCAGTCGGTAACAAAGAACCAGCCTTCCAACACATTGACATCTTGCATTGTACTTGCATCATGTAAATCTCATGCAGAGAGAGAAAAACAACAGTTTCCTCTCATAAAAAACAAAACAAAACATTTTTCCTCAGGCTTTGGGGTCCTTGAATAACCCAAAATGGCCTTAAATAATTGTTTAAATGACACCTTCCTCCACATCCAACACAGAAAGCTCAAAAAGCAACATTCAAAAAAGAAAACAAGATTAGGCTCAAGCAAGGCCAGGATCCTGCCAGCTGTTAAAAAGTTCCTTTGGGGATTACACTTCTTAGATTTTCCTTATCATTGAGAGTTGTAGTTCTAAAAGTTTTTTAAAAAGATTTCAAGCTCTGCCAACTACACTGAACCAATCTAGAACAGTTCAGCTTAAAAACTGCTGGGAACAAACATGAATGACAAGTCCATATAAGTCCATATTTTACTCTTGATGTGGAAAGGATTGTCCCATTGTACAAACCTTCCCATCACTTGGGGACAGTGAGAATAGAGTGATAAAGTGATATATTGCCAAGATCCACCTTCCTTGGGTGGTATAAATCTACATTCACATAGTTACTTAGTACTTTTAATACACTATCCTTCTGTTGAATACTAACAGTGTGCAGTGATTATATACCTACAAGTATATCACTTTATTGTTCCATTGTGCAATGCAGAACTTGCAATTGTCTGGTTTTGCATTTCTTCTCTCCCTTTGGGGCCTGGACCAAGGCAGATAGACTGGAGGGAGGGCTTGGCTTCTTAATACATAGTTAAAAGGAGGCATCCTGGGGCAGACAGCACAATCCAGGGAATGATTCCCTAAACAATATAGTCTTTAACTTAATTTTGAAACTGCTTAGAGAAGTGATTTCTTAGGACTAACAATAGGATTTACACCTCAGTTGTGCAAGCAGAGTTCTGTAATGTCTGAAACTTGTTCATACAAAATCTGTTTATGAGAGTAAAAGAAGCACACACACACAAATCCCCTGCTAGTTTACATTCTTCAAATGTCCCAAGAAGCTGTAAGTTTGGTTTGCAAAATACACTTTTACATTAATTTGCATTAATGGAGGTATCAGCGCAGCCCTCCAGCCTCTTGATACAATTTGATTGTTTTTAAAAATCTCTCCAGTTAAACACTTTTGCATTCACTTTGGAGAGCATTTGTAGACTCTTTCAGGGTAAATCCCAAATCTAATAAATTGCATAAACCTCTCGGGGGAAAAAAACATTCCAACTGTGTCAACCATCCTGATTTCACTAGAGTCAAATTAAGTGATCCTGTATGGGCCCTCATTCTTGCTGCCTGCGTAGAGATGTGGGCCTGCTGAGTTCCTAGCTGCAAGGAGAGCAGAGAATTCAGGTAGTGGAAGGGAGATTAAATGGCAGAAAGGCTATGGTAGAGTAAGGTGGCAGCATCTAAATGGCCAGATAAATGGTGCAGGGTAGGATGGGAGAAAAGTGTAGCAGAGGGCCTCCAGAAGACAATATTCATTTATCTTATTTGATTGGCATCCCATTTTTCTCACAATTGGGGACGAAAAGTACCCTTTCTAGAGGACCTTCTCAAACCTGCCACCATCCCTGCACAGAGGCCCTAAATATTTAGGAACCTTTCTGGCTAATAAAAGGAGCTGGAATAAATACTTTGCTATTTTGTGAGAATCCTTGTGTGGGAATTAAGTGACAGTGTTATCTGGGAATGGAATATAGCTACTTACTCGTGTTTTCCCAAAAATAAGACAGTGTCTTATATTATGTTTTGCTCCCAAAGATGCGCTAGGTCTTATTTTCAAGGGATGTCCTATTTTTCCATGAAGAAGAATTTACATTTATTTTTGAACAAAAAAAATTAACATTTATTATATATTGTATATATATTTATACACAAAAACTTTTCTAGGTCTTTCTTTCGGGGGAGGCCTTATATTTAACAATTCAGGAAACCCTCTACTAGGTATTATTTTCTGAGGATGTCTTATTTTCGGGGAAACAGAGTACCATAGAAAGAAAAGGTAGGTGGTGGTCCACACCCTGGAAACCTTCCTGCCCCATATCTAACTTGCCCACATGAACTAAACACCAGCAACTGCTCCTCACATAGTTTGTCTTCCTAGTCTAGTTTGTTTTTCTACAACTACCATGGGCAAAACACAGAAATAAAATTGGGGTTCTTGAAATATTTGTGGGGTAAAAAACCTATCTACTACCCTTCTTCTTTAGTATTCCTTTCCATAGACAGACGGTTCTATGGCAGTTGGAGCCCAAGAGTGGAAGGGCTCAGTAAAAGTAACTGAGGAAGAGGTCATGTTTACCTATAGGCTAGTAAGCTGCATCTTTTCCTGCATCACTTTTGCGCTTCTCATGATTGTCGAATTCTTTCCTGGATGGGCGGTGTATCAAGAAAATCCTGCACAACCTTTATTTACTAGTTTATGGACCGTTTGCACGAATGATACCTGCAACAACAACATCATCAGAGAACGTAAATCCTAACTGTATTGAGATGGGAATCAGTTGGATTTAGTTGGGATGGGTTGAGCTGGGCTGGATTCAAATGAAATTCACTGCTGTTGTTTTTTCTCAAATAGAAGTCAATAATAACTTCTCTTCCCCTTCAGATATAGTTTAGTACAAAGGGAAAGAGTTATCCTGGTCAAAAAGGAAGCACCTTCCCTGGACTGTAAAATAAGACAGTCATGATTTGCTGGGGACCTTCTCTTCCAATGCTAGGAGACCACATACATAATTCTTCCTTTATTGGATATGATGATCCATTCAAAGTCAGCTACCCATAAGCCTTTCTTAGTAAAATCCTATACTGAATATGTTTACTGATGAATCATAAACAGTTTTCTCAAGGTTTATTGCTTAAGAAATGATTCATTGGCATATAACAGTTGTCTGTTTGAAAATGTTCCCAGAGAAAGGTGCTGAAACCATAGAAACCAAGGGAATTTTACAATGCTAAACTTTCTCTGGATCATGCCCACATTTACACCGATTGTTTTCTATGGTAGCTATTATTTAATATTCTCTATGATACTTATGGCAAAAAAGTATAATTATGATGTTTAGGTCTCGTTCAGTCAACATGGTATCAGTTTGCTATTCATTTTTCTTTGCCACCACAATTTCAGCTTTTATTTTGAATTCCTATGGATTTCAATTTGCAATGGATATTTTAGAGGTCAAGGATGCAATGCTATGTGCACTTATTAGCGCATTCAATTTTTTAAAAACATATATTGAACAAAATGTACAATATCGTATCATATTACGTCACTCATGGAGGTATTAGCCCTCTAGCCTCTGAAAGTTGCCCATGTCTGATTTCGACATGGGCAACTTTCAGAGGCTAGAGGGCTAATACCTCCATGAGGAGGGCCATGTTCCCCTGCTGGACCCCTCCCGCCTAAAAATATCAAAATATTTTCCCTAAAATGCTCCCTCAATACCATCTACAATTAGAGTGGGCATTTTCACCATGTTTTCCCCTCCTCTGGGCCATTTTAAACAATATTTTCTTTGATTCCAAGCCACTTCCCCTTAAAAACAAACAAAAATCTTTCTAGAGCCTAAGTCCAGAAAGCATATAAAAATGTCATTCAGTTTTTTCAACTTGCCAACATGCATCAGCCTATCATCCAATAGTCCTTATTATTTGCCTGTCAATATATTGGATCCAGTCTGATTGAATGCCTTCCCGTTTAACCCCTTTCTGTCTTTGCTGTCCACTGAATGAGAGAGGGAATTTTAAATGTACACACAAACAATGGAGAAAGAAGAAATAAAATTATAAAATGTTCAGCCATGAGATAAGTGGTGAGGTTAAGTGAGGCCACAACCCTCTCTTTGTATATCCCCACATGAGCGTTGCATTTGTTTTTGTTGTCTTTACTCAATCCCCCAATCCTGCTCCACCTGACCAGCATTGTATCATCCTTGTTTTTTACTTCAGCCAATGGAGCATGCACAGTTCATATTCTCCCCAGTCTTTCTCCCATCATTCACTCACCTGCTTGTGTGGAGATATCATATACTTCTTCCCCACCAATCCTGATCTGCCTGATAATTTGCTTGCTCACTTGTGCCAAGATCTGCAACAGATGTACAAAGAAGGATTGGGGAGGGGAGTGTATGCGATCTCTGAACATACACTGAACTCAAAAATCATGATAACAACTTTGCAGGACCCAACCAGTCCTGCCCACCAAAAACTGGCAGCATTTACACTCTCCTGAACCCTAAACTGTATGGATGACGCCATTTTAAAATGGCGGCATCCATACAAGCGTGCCATGATTGTGTCATGGCACGTGCAGTGTTTAGATACGCTGTGCGCACCATGATGCTATAGTATCATGGGAGGGTGCCAAGCATGCCCTTTCCACAGTGCCAAAAAGAGCTCTCCGAGGGAGTTCTTTTTTTTGCGCCAGGTCTTTGGCACAGCTTTCAAACAGCCGCGCCAAAGATGCAGGGGAGAAAGGGGCCGCAGTGGTGGTCCCTTTCTCCCTTTGGCACTGCTGAGGGAAGTGGGATGCAGCGCATGCCCAGGGCGCCTACTACACCCCGCTTTGAGGACCTGGGGAAGCGGTAGTTTTCCGCTTCCCGGCAGCCTTCCAAAGCGGCAGGATGGGGCCTCTGAGGCTGCCGGTGTGGCAGCCTTGGCCCCATCTCGCCGCTTCTTGGGGCGAGAACAGACCACCCCTTCTGGGCGGTCTGTATTGTCCCATTGTGCAACAATCAGGACTGTTTCTGACAAAACTAGGAAAGCTGGAGGGTATGCCACCGAGCAGCATGAATATAATGTAAATTTTAAATGCAGTTGTTCCCTGTCCCAGTTTGCAGGATGTTTGTTTCAGAACAGTTTTCAACAATGCAAAGTACAGACATCAATGGAAGGGGAAATCTTGATTTAGGCGGAGAGCAGAGGGCAAAAGTGTAAAGCCTTCCTACCTAACACACTAAAGTCATGATCTGGATTAGAGACTCCATTTCTGTCTTCTCATCTGAGGCATACTGGTTGTAGAATGCCCTCCCACTGGAATGCCCAATTGGCATCCACACAGGCTTCATTCCAGTTCTACAATGAAATACAAGATTTCATTAAAGCTTTTGGGAGCTAATTGACCTATTCCAAAATGCCTGTCTACGTGATTTTAAATTGGTTTAATCTTTGTTAATGCTTTCAGCCACTTATATTGTTTCCTATGTTTGGTTTAAATTATTTTGCACTGTGTTAGGTTTCAAGTGGTTTTACTGCACACTGCTCTGTAATGTAGGGTAAGATAGAAATCTTTTAATAAATAAAAAATCAATTGTGAAAATAAAAGAATAATCCTTACCCTATATTTAACAGCAGAGCTGTAAGACTAAGGCATGTATAGTTTCTTTATTTCTCAAAGCAGATTTAAGTTTACTATCAAAATCCAGTTCATTCTATTGCAAGAGTTCTATTTGGTTGCATTGTTTAAATGGAGGAAGCTTGGGAGAGTTATGTTCATTGTCTCTTATATTCCTTTCAGTGGACTTGGATTTTGTCCGGAGCTTCTTATTACTTGCTGCTTTTTTAACTTTTTTGGCGATACTATGCTCAACAGAATGGGAGTTTTTGATTGTGTGGTCCGAGGACTTTTTTATACAAGGCCCCATTGTTTCAATATGGAACTTCATCTCAGGTGAGACTATCAGTGACAGCTATAAATCAGATGGCAGGTCCTGGGCCAAAATTTCTGTTCTGGAACCATGGGGAAGGGCATGGACTGCAAATAATGCCAAACTCAGAAGTGGCTACACTTTGGCACTTATCACACTAAACCAGCATACCTTCCAACAGTGGAAAACCTTGCTAGAAATGTCTAATGGACATTATACATATCATTCATTAAGGGGAAGCAGTGTAGTAGTCTGGAGTCGAAGGCTTTCATGGCTGGCATCCATAGTTTTTTGTGGAGCTTTTGGGCCATGTGGCCATGTTCCAGAAGAGTTCCTTTCTGACGTTTCGCCAGCATCTGTGGCTGGCATCTTCAGAGAATGAGAATGTAAACTAGTTTTGTACTTTGAGCTCAGTTTGCATCAACTAAAAGTAATTCAGCAATAAGAGAGGGTTAAAGTGAGAGGAGGAAAAAAGGACTAGGGCATATTAAAAAGAAGAGAAAAGGGAGGATGATACAGGATCAATCAAGACTGTCCTTGACAAGTCAAGAGAGCTGGAAGGGGTGGACCAGAGGCTTCCACACTTTCCTCCTTCAGGTGTTTTGGACTTCAGTTCCAGAATCCCAGAACATCATCAGCCAAACAGGCTGAGGCTTCTAGAGCTGGTGTCCAAAACACCTCGAGGAGCAAAGTTTTAGAACCACTGCACTAGATAATTGCAGTACTCATTCAGCTTTAGCTGCCGTGACTGTATTCTATGGAATTTGGAGGTTTATAATTTGGCAAGCCACTGTCGGTCCCACCGATAATTCTAAATATTTTCCCCTAAACTACAAATCCCAGGATTCCAAAAGATGATGCCATTACATCAAAAGTGGAATCATGGCACCAATTGTGTAATGTGAAAGGGACCCTGATCTGGGAAAATGTTCTTTTTAAATGTCAAATAAGTTCAGAGCCTCCTGGAATCTGTTTAAAAGATGAACTGCCATTCTTGGATGTTTCCTTCCAAACAAACAACAAAGCAAAATAAAAACACTTCTTCTCAGAAAGGGTGCATTCCAAGAAAAATGGAGGACCCAAGGACTCCAAAAGCAGCCATAAGGCGTGTGCTTTGTCCACTCTTGCTTTAGACTATCTCCCCTATCAGAGACAACATGTCTCTCGATACCAGTGGCTAAAGAAAGCAAGGTGAAGGTTACACACATAACCTGCGTTTACAATTCCTACAGGGCTTTAGTTGACCTGTTTAGGAATAGAAGGAGGGACTTAGGGACGGGTCCAGAAGTGTGGAAAATAAGGATAATCCAACTTGTGTCCCATATTGGGAGAAAGAAAGAAAGAAAGAAAGAAAGAAAGAAAGAAAGGCTGTTCATAAATGTAGCCTGATGTATTTATACCCACACATGGCACAAACATTTTTGAACAGTGCGTTTAAAAAATCATGAGTGGAAATTGCACACCCCAAGGTATGGGAAGGGGTCAATGGGGGCGGCTGTGACACCATGAGTTACAAAACTGGGAGATACCACTGAAAATATGGAGTGAATTTCAGGCCCAAAGTGTACAGTGCCCACTCCTGAAATAAACAGTCTGTCCCTGGTGTATTGCCATTCATCACAGCCCCTGAGAATTACTACATTTCCAGGACATAAACAATGGTAACCTGTGGCCAGATACTCAACACTCTGCTTGGTGTTTTATAGGTTTTTGTGTGCTGATCTCTTTGGTGATTTTTGATACCTCTGTTAATGATTTATTGGATCCTGAGGAGGAACACCTTCCTGATCAATGGGCTTTTTTCCTAAGCTGGTTTGTTTGTGCTCTCTGCTTTATGACAGGTAAATATCATTGAGGAGTGTGTTCGCAGTGAGTGCCATTGCTTTAAACAACTGGGTGGCTCAATGCTGCCCCTTTGAGGTCTGGATCGAGGTCACAGCAACCAGACACCACAGCCTCCGGAAGGGCCAAGAAGCACCCGCTTCCCATTGGGTTCTTTTTGTGTCCTGGAAGGGGCGCCACAGGCACACTTGAATGCCATAATGATGTCCCTTCTGTGGAGCGCCATCTGATAGGTGAGATAGTCTAAAGCAAGAGTGCACTCACATCATCATGGCATGCACCTTGTGGGCAGGCATGCACCATAATGGCCCACAGGCAGCAGAACAAGGGCTTGGAGCGTGTGGACTCTCAGCCCTAGTACTGGTCTGTACAGCTCCATAGAGATGTGGAAATCCCCCAGTCTTAGCTTTGCTGTATTTCACATTAAATCTCCATCCACAATCTCATCCAATTCTTTCTTTATATCTGTCAGGTTGTGTGGCTTTGATTTTTCTTATGGCTGTTGTTGATAAATGCCTTCAAGGCACTTCCAACTTACTATGACCCTAAGGTGAACCTATCATGGGTCTTTCTTGGCACGACTTTTACATCCCTTCCATCCTTGTCACTGATCTGAGTTTACTAAAGAGAAGAGATGTATATATAACCCCCATTTCTAATCCCTCCCTTCACAAACTGTACTTTTGATTTCCATTTCTCTCTTCCATATAATCTTATCCTCTTACCGCCTTCTTACTTTAGCTGAGTGACTTTCACATGCATGGCAGCCAGAGTTCCAGGCTTAAGAACTCTTTACCGTTGTCTCTCATTTAATTAATTAATAACTTAATAAATTACTTTGAAAAATGATTTTTCAGTGGACACAGGACTTTTGTAATATTCTGGATTTTACTTCTTGTTCTTGTAATTGGCTTTAACTGGTTCCAAATTTTATGATGATTTAATTGCAAAGTTAATGTTTTTAAAACTATGTTCGTTTGAACTGTTGTAATGCATCTTGAGCACTAAATTGGGAGAAATCCAGGATATAAACAAACAAATAAACAACAAAAAGAAGAAAATTCTGGGTCTATGTTAATGTTGAAATTCCAACTCAAATTAATCATTTTACATAATTAGTAGACCTAATCCAGTTGATCCTTTCAATAGTAATTTCCAAAACAAACAAGCAAAAAGGATAACTTTATTGGTTTTAAATTACTTACTTCTTTTCCCTATTCTGTTTTTTTAGGTATATACAGCTTAGTGATTTACAAGCTCTCACTCTGGAGAACGTCTTCCTTTTCTCAGGTTTTTCCCAGGGCAGCTTGATAAATGAAGAGAGTTGTAGCATTGAAGACATTTGGTATCGTATGGCCTTTTTCTCTGAAGTGACCACCAAATCCATGGAATTTGTTTTAAAGTTCAGCCACATCACCAGCCACCACTGAGAAATGTTATATTTCATTATCTCATTATTAAATTAAATTATTTAATTATTAAATATTAAATTATTTTAAATTATTAGTAAATTATTTAATATTATTAATATTATTTAAATTATTTAAATTTTAAATTATTAAATTATTAAATATAAAATTATTAAGTGTTATCTCATTATCTCATTATCCATAGATAACAAGTGACTATTGGTTTCATAGCATTGTCACTTATTTTCCAATGGGGTTCCAGGCCTAGAGTTTGGTTCACAGTGGAGTATGTCTGCAACTGTGGCTCTTCTCCATATTTTATACAGGAGTCTCCACGTTGTTTGAAGATAATGGCTGTGGCCCTTGCAAAGGGCGGTTGCATTCCAACTTCAATCTTGGATCTTGGATGAAACGGATTTTCTAGATCCATTTCAAACCGGTTTTCGGGCTGGCTACGGGGTTGAGACTGCCATGGTCGCCCTGGTCGATGATCTCCGTCTGGGCATCGACAGGGGTAGCGTGTCCCTGTTGGTACTTTTGGACATCTCAGCGGCTTTCGATACCATCAACCATGGTATCCTTCTGGAGCGCCTGGCAGAGGTGGGAGTCGGGGGCACTGCCCTTCAGTGGTTCTGGTCCTACCTCTCTGGGAGGCTCCAGATGGTGCAGCTGGGGGATGTTTGCTCCGATAAGAGGGCCCTCAAATCCAGGGTCCCTCAAGGAGCCATACTGTCCCCCATGCTTTTCAACATTTACATGAAACCTCTGGGAGAGATCATCCGGAGACATGGGGCGCGGGGTTATCAGTACGCTGATGACACCCAAATAGTCTTCTCTATGTCTCCGACTGATGCAGTGACCAGGGATGACGTCGCTCCTCTCGTGGCCTGTCTGGAATTGGTAATGGACTGGATGAGGGAAAACAGACTCAGCCTGAATCCAGAGAAAACGGAAGTACTCGTGATAGGTTCTCCTGGCCCAGGGATGGAGGTGGTTCCACATGTCCTGAACGGGGTCACGCTCCCCGTGAAAGACACTGTACGCAGCCTGGGGGTGCTCCTTGATTCGTTGCTCCATCTTACTTCTCAGGTGGATGCGACAGTCAGGAGCACCTGCTTTCAGCTTCAGCTGATACGCCAGCTGCATCCCTACCTGGACCGGAGGGACCTTGAAACAATAGTACACGCCCTGGTAACCTCTCGGTTGGATTTCTGCAATGCGCTGTACATGGGGCAGCCTTTGTATCATACTCGGAAGCTGCAACTAGTGCAGAATATGGCAGCCCGGGTGGTCACTGGTGCTCCCAGGGCCTCCCACATAACACCAATATTGAAAGTATTCATTGGCTGCCTATTCACTTCCGGGCTCAGTACAAAGTGCTGGTTATCACCTATAAAGCCCTAAATGGCTTGAGCCCAGAGTATCTAAAGGACCGCCTCCCCCCACATAATCCGCCCCGCACACTTAGATCTACTGGGCAACAGCTACTCAGAGTTCCTGAGGCTAAATTATCAACAACTATAAAGAGAGCGTTCTCCACCTCGGCCCCTAGCCTCTGGAACTCCCTGCCCACTGAGCTCCGTCTGGCCGCCTCCCTTACTTCATTTAAAAGGGGTCTAAAAACATACTTGTTTGAGCATACATACCCCTGATACTTTCCCTTATAGTGATTCCCCCTCCCCCTATTGGGTCCAGGCCCTGACATACTGCTATTGTAATTGTCATATTGTTTTAATATTGTTTTAACCATGTTATAATGTCTATTTCTTATGCTGTACACCGCCCTGATCGTAGGAAGGGTGGTATATAAATAAAGTTGTTTATTATTATTATTATTATTATTACTTGGAGGGTCAGCTTTTTCTCTTCTGTGAGAAAATACTGATGAAAAAGCAGGGTTTGTGTACCTGGAGAACAAATGGGGAAATGAGTAGATCTTGATTCATCCTTAAAATGTGAAGCATAAGATTTACCATTTCTAATAATAATAATAATAATAAAATTTATTTTTATACCGCCCTTCCGGAGATCAGGGCGGTGTACAAGATTAAAACAACAAGTTACAACCAGGTAAAATAAAACAAATTACAATAACACAATAAAACATTAAAACATTAAAAGATTATCCCTTATATCAAGGGCGGCGACAATGGGGAAGCGGGTGATTGGCAGGCACTTTACATAAAACAAACCGATCAGGGATATGCCAGCCTGAATAAATAGGTCTTCATATCTTTCTTGAATTGGCTGAGGGTGGGGGACAAGCGGAGCTCGGAAGGTAATGAGTTCCAGAGGCGAGGGGCAGAGATAGAGAACGCCCTCCTTGTTGTGTTCACTAATCTTGCCTCTGGGACTCTCAATAAACATTGTCCGGTTGATCTAAGTGTTCTGTTCATAGCCGGTAAGACAAAGAGGGACCAAAAGGCCCGCCATCTAAAAAGCTGCATCTGAGCATAACAGCAATCTCTTTCATAAGAAAATTACACTTGACAGTTTTCAGTTTCATTGTGGATGTGGACATTTAGTACTGGCTCAGACTTGCAATGGACTGACTTGAGAGTGTCATTTTCTCCCATCGCTGGAATTCACGATGGCAGTTATGAATCCATAACCTAGAGTTATGCATTCATAACTGAGTTCAGTTCAGTTCATCTTTGTTACAGTCATAGACCAGCACATCATAACTGATTCATGGTCATGATTCCTATATATTCAACAGTGTTGGGAACAGGTAAGGATCCCAAAGGTCTCCCAGTCCTGCCTTACTCCTTACAGGAGCTGCTGTGAGCGATGGAGGTCTGCTGTCCTGTCAATCAGGACACAGCCGACAATTTCCACCCTGCTCCCACAAACAATCTCCAGTGTGAGGAGGAACTACAGGAGGGATCCTTCTCCTAATTTTCTCATAGTGGAACCCATTGTGCCATAGCTGTGTAGTGAGAAAAAGGCTCCGTCCCTGGTGTAGCCAACTGTTCTGAAAGCACACAGAAGGAACCCTCTCTCTCCCTTTTAACTTGGTGGGTGATTAACATACCATGTTTTCCCAAAAATAAGACAGTGTCTTATATTAATTTTTGCTCCCAAAGATGTGCTAGGTCTTATTTTCAGGGGATGTCTTATTTTTCCATGAAGAAGAATTCACCTAGCAAAGTTTTTGTATATAAATATATGGTATATACTGTATATAATAAATGTTCAATTTTTTTGTTCAATAATAAATGTAAATTCTTGGTAGAATCTCACTCTACTCATCCACAAAGGCAGTTGCACAGACGGAGCCCCGACTTGTGCAACCGGTCGCCCTGCCATCCCGCCGGATGTCTCCCACCGGAATCCTTTTTTGATCATGCATGAACAGCAAAATAGACAGAAGAGAGCAGTTAAGCCTGCCTTCTCAGCAACCCTGCAACATGTTAGAAAACAAGACCATAAATCTCTGACTAATGCCACCAAACTGGAGATTATAAGGAAACTGGAGGCTGGTGAAAGAAACAATGTTTTGAAAGCAGACTTCGAATGGTATCTAGAAGGCTCTAAACATTTTTCTCACTTTTGCAAAGCTTACCTGGCCTAGTTGTTTTATTTTACACATACATATCATTAGTTTTAAATACAAAGTTTACTGAAATATGTCAATCAATCAATTTTATTAATGCTTAAGCCAAAGGCCATTCGCATGATGAATATTTAAATACTGAAACATGTTAAACTGCTCTTCTTTCTTTTGGTTTGGGAAAGTACCCTCATTCTTTCCATGTTATTTCTACCTCTGGTATCAAATTTTCTATTAAAGAAGTAATGCCTATTAATATATCTATTTTGTTAGCTGAGGTATACTTATATTAAATTAAATGATTCTGTAACAGTTTGGTGTGTGTGTTTACTCTTAATTTCGAAATAATAAAACCTTATGCAATGAAATTACATCCACAAATACAAACTGGATACAAACAATATATATTGAAATAATACACACAGAGACATATTGTATAATAAACTGCACATATAAAAATCATATATCTGTGTAATAAAACTGTTTAAGCAGAATAAGTTGGATCCGGATTCAGGCATCAGCAGAGTAGATATATTGAAATTACGTATAGTGTTTGTCTTCATGACTGAATTAGGTTTCGCACAAACACATGCATATGCTACATACCATCAAAATTATCCTTCCCATATTGTGGTTCTCCAGATATTGCTGGACTACAAATCCCAGCAGCTTCAGCCAGCATACTCAATGGCGGGGTGCTACTGTCCAACAACATCTGGGAGAACTTGCTATGGCCATCTCTGCATTAAAGGGAGAATGAATAAGTTGAAGTGGTCTTTCAGAGTCCCCCAAATTCCACAATGAATCTCTTGATGGAGAACAGCTCAAGGACGTTGGTGCAGATTTTGGAGTTGACTTTGCAGCTTTTCATGGTTATGGGCAAAATAGAGTCAAGCACATAGATCTCTTTTGGTTCTCTTGTAAGTCCACTGCTGCTTATTCTGCTGTTTCCACATCCTGAGCACTTTTTTCTTCATCAGCAGTAGGACCTGAGCTTGTGCGGCCACCCCAGAGAGAAAGCTTGTAGACAAGATAATTGTAACCACCTGGATGGGCAAAATGGGCAAAAAGAAGTTAGACGCAGTGCACACTGGCCTTGTCTGCATGGGCCAAAGGACCTATTTACACACATACACAGATTCTGGCATTGTCCTATTTGGATGACAAATGTCCCAAACCTTGGTTCTGGTGTGAGCAGTCTGGATGACATCTGAAACATTATGTATCAGGACCACGGATAGCCATAGAATGGAGAGAATGGAGAATATACTTCTTGCTCCAGATCTTCTGGGAAGATCCAGAGCCCTTCATTCCAGTGCTATGATGGCTGTCTGCATGGGTGTTCTGTTGAGTTGAATGCCCACCACTGTCAAGGGTTGTCAAGAACCAAGCCTTGTGATCATCATCAGGTGCCTCATTATGAATACCCAGGTAACAGCAGGAGATTGGGGCATCTATGGGTCCAGGATACTTCAGGCTGACCTCAGAGTATCCTGATCTGTGGATAAATGGCCTCTGGAGCCTTGTATACAAGGACATGAAAAGTTCCCAAGCCCTATTTTCCAAAATATTCATAGTTCATATTGTTGTAACATGCCTTCCTTTCCCCCTCCCCTATTGCCCTCCCTATCTTCCTCACCTTCTCCACCCACTGATCATGTGTCACATTCAGCCTCATGCAACTTTTCAAAAATTGATTTTCATCCATTTCTATTAATTCTTTTTTAAAAAAGAAATTCAGGAGCTACAGTCAAAGTGCTAAAATGCTGTAGCAATAACTTATGCTTTAGGATCATTTCATTTTGGTGCTAACAATCCTCTTTCCCTCAGTTGAACATGGTTGAACCTGTATCCAGGGAAAAAATGGGGCTGCATCCGCACTGCAGAAATAATCTGGCCTGATATGCTTTAACTGCCATGGCTCCATGGGATCTGTAGTTTGCTGTAGCACCAAAGCAGTGTAAAACCGGATTATTTTCGCGTGAGGTAAGTGAGGTGCTAACAATCCTCTTTCCCTCAATTGAACATGGTTGAACCTGTATCCAGGGAAAAAATGGGGCTGCATCCACACTGCAGAAATAATCTGGCCTGATATGCTTTAACTGCCATGGCTCCATGGGATCTGTAGTTTGCTGTAGCACCAAAGCAGTGTAAAACCGGATTATTTTCGCAGTGCAAATGCAGCCTTGGTGGTGGTCATCTTTACTGGCTCTTGAGAGAGTACAAACACACAGGTAAGTACAGTTACATTTCATTTTGGAATGTACTGGTTTAATTTAAATCAACATGGGGAGTGGGAATAAGAACTACTTGGCAATTCTGGAAGATCCTCAGGAGGAAGAAACTGTCATATTGACCTCTGAAATAAAATTGGTTTGTAAAAGAACAAAAACCAAGAGTTCCAGAGACTTTTTATTTGGTCATTGGAAGGTGCACTTACTGTTTGCTTCTCTTTCAATAGACACCAAAAATGCCACCTGATGGCAGCTGCCTCTGCCTAATGAAGGACTGGCTGTAACCAACATATAAGACAGAATTCACAAACATGATGGTCATCCTTTTTTAACTGAATCTATCCATCCATACGCACCTGCCACAAAAAACATGGCACAAGTAGCGTAAGTGAGGTAAGCTGCCCATTTCCGGGTGTACTTGTCTGCAGCCGCTTTCCTTTCATGAATGTAGATTTCAAAGAGCATGAGAGAAACCAGTGCACACACTCCTACAAAATACAGTGGAAAAAGGTTGAGTGCCTGCCTGGATGTTTTAACCATAGTGCATTGGGCTTAATCTGCCTTGAGTTCTGGTTTTGAGGGAAAAGCACATGACTACGACCACAATAACTAATGTTACATTTTTTTAAAAAAACAGGCAGAAGTTTTGTGCTCTAATGGACAAAAGAGTCACAGGCATTGTGCAGCATAGGAATAGGAAATGGTTTGACTGCAGTTCCTTCATTTCATTACTGTATTTACAAAAAATTCACAAATGTCTTCATAATAGGGATGAAAAACAAACTGATATTTACAAAACTTGAATGTGGAAGAAAACAAAACTGAACCAAAAAAAAAAAAATGAAGATTACTGAAGTATAAGGCAAAAATGGGGAGCGGGGTCAGGCAACAGAAGGGCTCGACAGACTACCCCTTTGAAGCATCACCCTGCTGCCCCTTTCAGTGCCAGATCAGGGACATGGTAACTGCATGCTGCAGCCTTGATCTCATGCTTTATTGGTGCTAAAAGGAACATCAAAATAACCACTCCTTTTAGCACTGACAAAAAGGTACCCTTGCCATGGTGGTAGTGGCTTTTCAGCACTCCTTTGGTGCAGTGTGTCTAAATGCTGCACCAATGGAGCATGGAGCAGCATGAGGGGAGGGGGGCGGCATGCATACGCCACACCTATACGCTGTCCCCATGACAGCATATAATGCCAGTCTGTTCAGCCCCCAAATCCTCAAACCACTCTTTTTGGACCCCCCCCCCCCAGAGTCCCCATGCATACCACCTCAAAACCTGGAGGAAGAATAATATTGCCCCAAATGGTCAATAGTGCCCCCAAACATTTTTGGAGCAGGTTCTACGGGACATGCTACCGTGTTTTGGGTTACTTTTTTAAAAGGTCTTTCTTCAGTCTGCTGTTGTTACTGCTGTATATCTGCAAGTTCACTCTGCCCTATGGTGACCGCATCATAGGGTTTATTTGGCAAGATTGGTTCAGAAGAGATTTTGCATTGCCTTCCTCTGAGGCTGAGAGGGTGGCACCTGTCTATCGTCATCCAGGCCCTGTCTTGTACAAGCCAAATAAAATGGCCTCCCCTGTTTTCTTGGCAGGGAAACTGGATGATTCATAGCCCAAACTCCAGTTCTGGTTGAACAGACTGGACAACATTGACTCTGTTCAGCGCCAGACCCAGGGTATACTGCTCTTACAGGATATACCCCTCTTTCTTCAGCTACCCTTAGTCTGTGGAATGACCTGCTGGAAGAGATCCCTCCTTTCCTCCTGCTTTTGTCTCTCAATGACTATAGTTCAAACGCATCACCATATCCACATGTTTTGCATTTCTCTGGCTATTCAAACAGTCTTTCCTGGGCACTAGTTCACACCATGAATCTGAGAATGTAGACATTAGGGCTGTGCAAACCACCCCTAAGGGGTGGGCTGCAGCTGCCTCCATCTTTGCCATATCAGGGCTGTGGCAACTGCACACTACGGCCCCAATCTGGCCTTTCCAGCAGCTCCTTTTTGCGCCATGGAAAGGGCACTGTAGCTGCCGTGCTGCGGCTTTACAGAACTCCTTTGGGTTTGCATCATCTAAACACAGTGCTAAATGAGGACCATGATGGGGTGTGTCATGTTGTGTGGTGTACGGTGTTATGTCGCCATGGGAGCAGAGTCGGGGCATGCGTTGTGTGGATGCCATGCCCCGACTCTGCCCCCAGGTCAGCTTAATGGCCAGTCTGTACGGAATCCAAGTCTATGAAAACCTATGCTCCAGCTACTTTCATTTTGAGTTAATCTCAAAGGTGCAACAAGATCCCTTTGCATACTAATAAGTCCATCTTATGGTTGTCTATGTATTTTTTTTTTTTTAGTTTTTCCTTTGGTTGTGGTGGAGTTTGGTATTCTCTTCTACCTCCGAAATTACCCAAGCCTCTACTGGATTTACTGTTTAGCCACTGCAGCCTTCCTCCCATGGCTGTTTTGTGGCTGGTACAGAGTTGGGAGGTGGGACATAAGGAAACATCTGGCTATGTCCCTGTAGAGTAAGCCATTGAATCAAGTGGATTTAACTATAAGCTAACTCACCTTCAACAATTGATTCAAAAGATTTAGGTCCCTCTTTGCCTGTTAAAATATTTTAGGTCAGCCCTGCTCTGAATTCCACATTTATCTGAAACATATTCTGTGAGTATGCAGAACAGAGCCTTCTCAGTGGTGTTCCTTAGTCTATGGTACACCCTATTTCAAGAATCCTATTTACCTTCTTGTCTCCCAGACTTTAGGGTGTATTTCAATTTCATATTTATGCTGTCTAGTCTTTAAAGTTTGTTTTAAAGTTTGTTTTATGATGATGATGGGGGGTCACATTCTAATTTTTCTAAGAAAGTTTTTTAATTGATTGTACTGTTATTGCTTTAGCATTTTTGTGAACTATTCATTCAAGGGGAGCACATCAGACCAAAATGCTTGTGTAAATGAGTCCTAACCTAATTCTTTTTTTTCCTCTTTTTCTTCAGAGGCCATTGTACCATGAATGCAACAGATATAAAAATTTGTACAGATTTGTGTAGAGGTGTTTGTTGTGTTTTGTTTTGTTTTGGCAATACCTGCAATGATGCTGAGGATGGCAGTCACTAAGGCATTTAGAAGAAATGGAAACTTGAAGGAGGTGACAACCGTGTCCCATGGCACTGTTGATGCCAGAGCTACGGTGGATAGCAGGAAAGCAAATACCATGAAGGTTCGGGTGAAACTCAGGGTCACTAAAAGGAAAAGCAAAGCAAAGGAAAGCAATGATCAAAGTTAACAAGATTAACTCCCATTATAAAAACTCAGTTAGTAAGTTTATCTTCTCACAGTTTATCAGTTTATCTTCTCATGGAAATACTGATATTTCTGTATTCATGAAAATATTTAGCTGCCTTTATTGAGTTATGTATCTGAGGAAGCAGACTGAAATCTACAAAAGCTCATGCTGTCAATTTCTTTATTTCAGTGTTTCAAAGGTGCTACAAGATCTCTCTGTTTATTAAGTACTAAGCTATTACAGAAAAACCCTAAATTCCTCAGTTAAAACAGAGGTGGGCCAAAGGTCTCCTGCAGCCCTTGAACCCCAATTTTGTGACAACTGAACCTCCCTATCAGTCCCTCCAAAGCCTCTTTTTTACACCAACACCAACACCCAAACCATACATCACACCAGCTCTCATGAATAGGTATACCTATATGAGAAGCCAGTGTGGCACAGTGGTTTGAGTGTTGGACTACAACTCTGGAGGCCAGGATTCGATTCCCAGCTCAGCCATGAAACCAGGTGGATGACCTTGGGTAGGTCACACTCTCTCAGCCCCAGAGGAAGGCAATGGCAAACTTCCTCTGAACAAATCTTGCTAAGAAAATCCCATGAGAGATTCATTGCTACAAGTCGGAAATGATGTGAAGGCACACAACAACAACAATAATATATATCTGCCAGCTGCTTTTGTGTCAGCATAGCAAATCCACTCTGGGTTTTATTCTAGATTTTAAAAGAGCTATCCAGGATGCTGAAAACTTATCTCCCTTGGGATCTTCAGTACCTTGGATAGCTCCTTTCCAGTTTGGACTAAAAACAGAATGGATTCACTGTACTATTGACATGAAACCTTTGATCAACCCTGACTACATATACATTATCACATGTACTATGTGTACATTAGCACACTTACACCACCTCTTTAAAAAAAAGTAATAGTATTTTTGGTCATGCAAATATGTGAAAACACACACAAAAACTCTCAAAGTACCAAAGAACCCTGTCCTGCTCACACATACTATACTTCCATTTCCCTCTGCAGTCCATCTCAAAATGGAACCAGGAAGCAGAGGAGTATGACACCATTTTATTGTATTCACTTCTTGCCCGCATTATTATTTTATGTTTTAAAATTTTAATCTAGTGTCAGGAAATAACACACCATCACTTTCCATTGCCCTTTTGAGAGGAACTGTGGAAGAAAATGCAAAGTGTTTGGGCTTTCTTGAGGGGGGAATGACAAGAAAACAATGGCAATGAACATAATAATGAATTTATTATATTGCTGTTCCATGTATTGCAAGTACTGGAGAACTTTTTTGACTCTGGAGGATGTGTCTGGTGTTGACGTATCTAGGAAATCCTGATACCTAGTCTCAACCAAATTAGTTCCATTGAATCAATGGTTGAATTGTGAGTCAACCCATAGGTAAATCCAATAGATTCAATGGCTCTACTTTAGTTAGGACTAACAATAGAATTTTATCCCACATTGTTGTTGTTGTTGCATGTTGTTTTCTTTCAAATAATTTCTGACTTATGGTGACACAAAGACTAACCTATTACAGGGTTTTCTTGGCAAGTTTCTTCAGAGGGGGTTTGCCATTGCCATCCTATGAGGCTGAGAGGGTGTGACTTGTCCTAGGTCATGCAGTAGGTTTCCATGGCTGAGAGGGGTTTTGAACCCTGGTCTCCAGAGTCATAGTCTGACACCCAAACCACTATACCACATTGGATCATTGTTGTCATGTGCCTTCAAGTTGACTTGACTGTTGACAGCCCTATCCTAGTAGTTTTCCTAGCAAGATCTATTCAGAGAAGTTTTCCCATTGCCTTCCCCAAAGGAGTGTGACTTGCCCAAGCTCACCTGGGAGGTTCTCCTGCCTGAGTGAGGGTTTGAGTCCTGATTCTCCAAATCCTTACACCAACACCCAAAACACTACATCACACCAACTGTCATGTCTAGGTATAAGTATAGTTACAGGGATAGGTATGTGAGGTGTCAGTGTAGTGTAGTGGTTTGAATGTTGGACTACAACTCTGGAGATCAGGATTCGATTCCCAGCTCAGCCATGAAACCCACTGGGTGACCTTGAGCAAGTCACACTCTCTCAGCCTCAGGGGAAGGCAATGGCAAACCAAAATTCAGATAATAAAGAGCAGTGGGGCAAGTAATTCTGAATTTAGGACTAGACTGCAAACTGCAAACCTGGATGGCAAACTGGAAATGTAGCAGCATTTGTTATGAATGACTCATGTTTATCTAAACCATAACGGGAATTTTGTAGACCATGGAATCAATGTGGCTCCTGGTGGACTCCCAGGTAAAGGAAATTGGGCCTCAGGACTGGTAGCTATGAACAGACTCCTTGCTTTATGGCCCAGTCCCCATATTTTAAATCCATCAATTGAAATGCAAGTATGCTATTTACACCTGTGTACTCCATTATTTAAAAGGGGCAATTGTGTGGATCCAGATTTAAAAGTAAAGTAGTAATACTCTCTTAATGCTTTATCACACTAGGGAGCAAACAGGATTTAAATGAGAGTTAAACAATGAAACAAGGAAATGTCCTATGATAAACATAGGGCATTTCCTGTTTAACTCTTGTTTAACTCTTGTTTAAATCCTGTTTGCCCCCTAGTGTGATAAAGCAGTTAGTGATTCCTTTTCCCAGTTGCTTTTTTCTCTGCCGAAGCATCAGTGCTATGCAGTGAAATCCATTCTCTGGTCTAATCTGTACTGCAGAAATAATGCAGTGTGGCAATGCTTTAAATATCATGGTTCCGTCCTATGGAATCCTGGGACATATAGTTTGTTGCGGCACCAGAGGTCTCTGACAGAGAAAGCTAAATATCTAACAAAACTACAAACCCCAAAATGTGCTGTCAAACTGCATTGATTCTTCAGTGCAGATTAGACCCCTGTAATATTTTAAAGAACATTGGGAAGACACCTGATTTGTTCATGTGCTGCCACTCACTGGAGCAGCAACACATAGGAACCTATTTCCATACATCTTTACCTGTTCTGTAACAAATTAAATTTCATTTCCTCCTTCTTCCCTCCTTCCTTCCTCTTTTTTTTTTTTTTAAATATACTACTTCTGAACGTGCAATTATATTAATTTCAAAGTGTACTATCATTTGATAATGAAAACTACAACACTGGCTTTCATCGTGTCTCCTATAACATACCATCGAAGGTTGCCAAAACATAGCATCCAAATTTATTGGAACAGGTGGACCAAAGGCCGATAAGGAAGAAATCTACATTAGAATAATAGGCAGTCCAGCTGGGAGACACAAGAGCAATAAAAATCAATAGAAAATTAAGGAATGCAAAGACAATACTTAAGATCCTATATGGAACCATTGAGCCAAATTAAGGGACTGGCTTCTTCTCTTGTGAGCCCTTTAAAGCCAATCCTGTGGATGTGGACGCTCATGTGAACATCTTCTCAGGAGCCTTAACGGTGATCTAAAAAGGTAGAGAGGAACGGCAGGAAAGATTTGGAGCAGAAGGGGTTCTGGAGCATTAAGTATATCCGGTTCTAGTTGAAGTGCTGCAGCCCATACACTGAAGCCTGGGACTCCAACTGTCATGGAACTTCTGTTCTGTTTATGGAACTAAGCCACATGGAACAGGCATCCAGGGCTGGATAAAGATGAAGACCATTACTTTTGCTTGCTAACTGAGAGAAGCATTTTTTTTTAAAGGAGGGATGGCAATGCACTTTGCTGTTCAGCAGTTGTATCAAGCTCCATACAGCTCAGGTCCTAGCTAGTTGAAGAGTTGTATTTTTCTGCAAGACCCTGCCTGAGCTTTAAGATCTCCAGGGCAAGCATTTTTCTCTATCCCACCACCTTTCATGGAGACGTGTGATGGGCAAATAGGACAGTCTTCTCTGTGGCTGCTAGGGAACTTAGGATGGCTCTTTCCTTGCTGTCGTTTTGGCACCAGGTTACAACCTTTCTATTCCAGCAATTCCTTTGGGAATTGATTGGGTTTTTCTCTTGTGTGCCCTTTAAAACCAATCCTGTGAGTGTGGACAATTGTATGAACACCTTCTCGGGAACATTAACAGTGATCCTGTGCTGTTGTTGTTTTTTAATGGTGCTTTGGTGCCTGGTGGCGCAGTGGTTAAATGCCTGTACTGCAGCCACTCACTCAAAACCATAAGGTGGCGAGTTCAAGACCAGCAAAGGGCTGAAGCTCGACTCAGGCTTGCATCCTTCCGAGGTCGCTAAAATGAGTACCCAGATTGTTGGGGGGCAAATAGCTTACAATTGTAAACCGCTTAGACACTCATTAAGGGTATGAAGCGGTATATAAATGAAGCTGTTTGTTTGTTTTGTTTGCTTTATGTTTTTTTAATCTTTATTTTAAAGTAAGGTTTCATATGGTTTTAATCTCAGCTTTTGTGTGTTTTTAACTATACGGCTTTTATTGTAATTTTCTGCTCTGAGTCGCGAACTGGAAGCCACTTTGAGTCTGTGGCTGGGCTCTTGAATGGCGAGTCAACACACAGGTAAATACTTCTGATGCAATGCTTATATCTTAGTTAGCACTAACAATAGGATTTACACCTCAGTTGTGCAAGCAGTGTTCTGCAAGTGTAACTATTTCACATGAACATAACTCCTATTGCTAGCCCTAACTCAGAGGCTCTACAGATCACCCCGATAAAGTGGCATCCCGCCGCCCCTTTCAGCGCTGGACCAGGGCTGCAGCAACCACATGCTGCGGCCGCAATCTGACAGCTTGCCACTGTAAAAGAAACAGCAAAATGCCGCTCCTTTTTAGAGTGGCAAAAAGCCACTCCTGCCACTGTCATGGCAGCTTTTCAGCATTTCTTTGGTGCAGTGTGTCCATCTGCCTTGGTCCAGGCCTCCGAGGGAGAGAAGGTCTGCTGGACTTCCCCCTTCCCCACCACCTCTCCCTTCTCCTTTTGTGTCGTGTCTTTTTAGATTTTAAGCCTGAGGTCAGGGAAATGTCTAATTAACAAATTGTAAGCTGCTCTGATAGCCTTGGCTGAAGAGTGGGGTATTAAAAAAAATATTATTATTATTATTCACCATCAATCAATCTTTATTGCCTTTAGCCAATGGCCATCGCAAAACCAAAACAAATACAATACTTATAAAATAGTACATATAAAATTTCAATAAAACCAATATTCAATGGATTGTATCAAGTAACAAGATTTTACATTCAAAGTTATAAAAGATTTATGTAACACAAGTATGCTAGAGTTCATAACTGGATCATTTTAAATCAAATTATCTCCATTACAAGGGACAGCTATCTCTGCCAGGGATTTCTTCCTAATCTTCTTGGCAGCAAGAGCAAACAAAGCTACACTCCAGGTTACATATTTATCTGTGTCCATAAGAAGGTAGAGTACGTTTTCTTGGGAGTTCAGAAAGATTATGTCGTTGATCAGGGGAAAAATAAAACGCTCCCTAGGGCTTTCATACAAAGGACAACAGATTAAATAGTGTATCAAATCTTCTGGTTGGGGACACCCCAGAATACATCTTCTTTCATTTTTGGGGATTTTTTTGAGCCTCCCGTCTCTTTCAGCTGAGTCAGTTCTGTGAAGGCACGATGCAATTGGGCATAAGTCAGATTGTCAAAATAAGTCAAATGACCACAGAGTTGCCTAAGACTATTGTATAAAGGGGCACATGTAGAAGCATGAATAGTATTTAGATCTGTCGAAATGGAGGCTTCAAATATTTTGTTACTTATTACTGCTTTCTTTACAAGATAGTCTGACTCTGCTAGTTCGCTCATTGAATGTCTATACTTAGTGATTAAATGAGCAGCTCCATGAACCCAATTATTAACTGGTAGACTGTTGTTAAGTTCTAAAAGACATTTTTTTTGTTAGTCTGAAGACTGGCATCTCTTGAATTTTAAACCAATAACCCAAAATTCTTTTGTCTATTTGGCTTTCTAAAGTTGGAACAAGGGTTTCAAGTCCCATCCTAGCAGTTGGGGTGTCTTTAGGAAGTCCTAATAACATTCTTAAAAAATAATTCTGAGGCACCTCCAGGTCTGAAGCCTTTTGTATATCCCAGATTTCTGCCCCATAAAGAATTTGTGCCAGGGTTTTAGCTTTGAAAACCATTAACGCAGGGTTAACTAAGTTGCCTCCTTTGCTGGCAGCAAAACCCAGAGTAGCCTTAGCTGAACTATATACCTGAATTTTGGTATTTATTATATGTTGTTTCCAGGAGGCTGATTCAGAAAAAAAAAATCCCAAATATTTGTAAGATTTAACTTGTTTTATTACATGTTCATCCAAATGCCAAGAGTGTATTTTGGAGCGCCTGCCAAATACCATAGCCTGAGTTTTATTGTAATTTACTGTCAGGACGGGTTTTCTTTTACAATATGATGAGAATTTGGCAAGCAATCATCTCAAACCCACCTAAGTTCTAGATAGAAGAATAATATCGTCAGCATACATTAACAAGGAGAGTTTTTTAAAAAATGATTTTTATTGATTTTTAACATATAAACACATATACTCACATACATGCATGCTTTCATATACTGATATTTATGACAAGGAGAGTTTTTGATCCAAAATGGTAAGAGGAGCAAACTGCAAACCTTCTAATTCTTTAACAATATCCTTAATATAAAAATTAAACAAAAACAGGGCTAAAATACAACTTTGTTTAACACCAGTGTAGGTATTTATTTTAGAAGTAAGATGGCCTGCCAGGTCATATTTAATCTGTATTGTGGTGATAGTATATATTGATCTAGTTAAATATAGTAAGTGGAGGTCAATGCCTGCATTCTCCAGTTTTTGCCACAGCAAATCCCTGGGGATTGAGTCAAAGGCTGACTTTAAATCAATGAAGCAAGCAGAGAGTTTTTGCTTGATGTTTTGAGTGTATTTATGAATCAAAAAGTTTAGAACAAAACAGAGATCAATAGTGGATTTCCCTTTTTGAAAGCCAGCCTGAACTTCAGAAATTAAATCATGACTCTTGGACCAATCTTCTAAGCATTCCAAAAGGGTACGCGCTACAATTTGGAGATGTTCAGGAGGGTAATCGGCCTGTAATTGGCGGGGTTTTTCTTGTCGCCTTTTTGGTATATGGGGGCAATAATACTTTGTCTCCATCCCTCGGGTACATGTCCCGTTTTATTTATATATGTAAATAGCTTAGCTAGAATAGGAGCCCAATAGTCTGATTTTACATTGAATAATTTCATGGGAATCATGTCTTCGCCAGGAGCTTTATTAATGGATTGCTTAGACATGTATTTTTTAACTTGTTCAGAGGTAACCTCTGGCCATTCTGGGAGGGCGGCAATGTGAGAGGAAAATAAGTGGGTGTATGGAGTTGGATTGCAACTGTATATATTTGTGAAATAATCCTCCCATACATTGCTTTGAATTACAGCTTCCAGGGAATAATCTATCATCCTATTTGCTTGGGCAATTATATGCCAGAATTTTTGTGAGTCCTTTTGTATAGCTGTGTGACCCATTTCTTTCCACTGAGACATTATAGTAATTATATTTCTTCTCTTTAAGTACCATTTTGTAATTATTTCTCAACTTGGCTATACATGGTTGTGTTTGTGTATCCTCCTTATCAGTCTTTAATTTTAAGACCCTCAGTATTTTTACCAACATTTTTTCCCCTCCTTACATTCCTCATCGAACCAGGTTTGAGGTTTAAATCTGAGTGCTTTGGGATTAGAACTAGGAGATGATATAAGGAGTGGTTTTAGGTGAGACAAGAGGATTTCATATAATCCAATAATGTTATCAGGATCAGACAAGATATTTTCTCTTAACAAAATCAGGTAATTCCAGGGTGTTAATAATTCTGTCTTGGAGTTGTTCATTCCATCTAAGTCGTTTGCCACCAGTAATCAGATAATTTGAACCATCAGTATCAACATTACTAGAAGTAACTGAGAGAATAGATGTCAGAATGGTTAACTGTAGGGGATTGTGATCACTCTCAGCTCAAGGAATTATTTTGAATGAGTCACGGAGAATAGGAACCGAGATGGTAGCAATTTCTCCGGCCCTTCTTCACCTCCCAGTGCTGATGCTTCAAAAATAGCCAGATATAGGAGAAGAAAGAAAAACTGGGAGCTGGGTGGAAATAAAACAACTTTGCAAAAAGGAGCTTCTCTGTCAGATGCTTTGTTAACTGAGGTGCACCTATACAAGTGCATAGAACAACGAACTAACAACAAACAACAACATTGATGAATGCAATGTGTGAACACCTCTATAAGGTAGGGTGAAACAGAAAGAGATCACCTCCTTCTTCTGTAGAACAGATAGAGTTGTCAATGAACACAAGATAAATGTGAAGGTTTTGAGTGTACTCTGGATAGAAGGATTCTGAATAAAATGGCATTCCTTTTTTTCCTCTTCTTTTCTTTCTATTCTTTTTTTAAAGAGAGAGATAGCCCTTCATATAGCCCTTCTGATGTAGTCTGATCACACCTAACATAATTATTCACCATTGGCTCTACTGGTTGGGGCTAATGGGAACTGGAGTCCAAAAATACCCAGACTGCTAAAGGTTTACCTATTTTATTTAGTCATTTATTGATTTACATCCAAGAATTTACAATGCTATCTTGAGGATTAAATTCATAGACCCTCTGTATCCCAGCTGCTAGAGTGAAGGTCTGCTATGGAGAGTGAAATTTTTACTTGCTTGGCCCTAAATACGGATACCGCCTGGTATTAAATTATAATACACACAAATAGGTGTTTGGTGGCATCAGTATTCAAAGCCTATTTGCTTCCAATTCTGTGTAGTTGCTTTGAAAAGTAGGCAAACCAGTCTTACAATGGAGTGTTGCAGTAATCTTCCCCTGTACCTCCTCAATAGAAATTACTAGCCATACCTTCCAAAAAAGGTGTTATAAAATACACCACCAACCCTTTCTGGGTCCCCCTCCCACACATGGACCCATATGTCATTCTATATTCGTGAGCGACTGAACAGAGTCAGTTCTCACTGAGCTGTTTCACGTTGCAGGAGAGGTTTGGTAGCTAGTGACTACCATGTTATTAGAGTGGTGGACCTACTCCAGGTTTTGGTTCCCTCTCAAGGAGCAATCGGAGGTGATGACCCTGTTTGGAAATAGGTACCACATTTTGGGGAGATCCATTCAGTCCTGCAATACAACCAGGAGTAAATGCATTGCCCTAATGGTATGAGAGCCACCACCCATCGATCTAGAGGAGTTGCTCTTGGGTTTCTGAAAATGCTCATATCCCATTCTTGATCCCCAGTAGCCGTGTCTGGAATACAGTCTTCCCTGTGCTTTTTACAACAGGTCCTTATTAGAAGAATCTATCTAGTTCTCTTTCTTTCTGTGTTATCTCCTTCTCCAATTATATATATATATATATACACACATACACACATATATATATTGCAATACAGCTTGGAAAAATAGTTTTTAGGAATGCATTTCTCAGAATCCCACTTCAAGCATGATCAATGGACATACCGGATTAGAGATACTGAGAGTTGCACTAAAAAGAAATATAATCCAAAATCTGAAGACAAACCTAGAGAGACTGGAGGAGATTCTAATGATTTAAATGACAAGAGCACCAAAGCATGTTTGTCAGTAAAGAAATATTTAATGGAAATAAATATATAATAACAATAGAATTATTAATTAAGTATTTAATTATATTTCTATTAAATATATTAATATTATTCTATTTATCCCTCTCTGTTTTATTCAGATTTTATTCAGATTTTTAAAAATACATTTGAGGGAGGAAAGGAGGCAGCAGAGAGAACTGTTATCTATCTATCTAAATGATGTCTAGAGAAATATGTTGAGTTCATAGATGTTTTATCAAGGAGGAAAGAGTCTATGTAGGTGAGAGAGTTCATGGAGCACTGAAAAATGCAAAGAGATGTGCTCTCCAGTATTGCATAGCATTAAATAAAAGGAGAAGGACTCTTTAGTTGTGCCAAAATTGTAGCAGAAACCTGAAATGCCCTTGTAGTAGAGGGACCTTCCTAAATGAGTCCTTGGCATAGCATTTCTTAAAGAAGCTGGTGCAGCCTGTGAAGGGCCTTGCCCAAGGGTGGATTCTTCCATGTAACCAAGTCCATTATCAGTACAGATTGTGTCAAACTGGAGCTCTTTTTGCTCAGAGAATGGAAGGTCGGGAATCTTTTAAAATATGTGGAAGGTCTTCGTGGCTGGGGGTGTCTGGGCCCACATGAGTGGTCGATGTTCCTGTCCCCCAGAGTGCCAACTTGTAGGTCACTAGATTGTAAATACCTGGAAGAGAAAGTGATTGCAAGAGGTTAAAGGAAAACATATAAAATCAAGTCTCCCCGCCATCTGGTGTAAAAATCACAGGTGAGTCCCGAGCTTAGGAAAGTCATCCTAACGTGATCCTGCTTAGCTGGGAATTTTTTGGAGTTGTGATCTAAAAAGGGAAGTTTCCTAATCCCTGGCCAAGAAGACTTTATCATTTTATCCTTCTGGGTTGATCCCGGAACTTTCTCAAGTGAACTTCAGTTTGTCATGTTCTCCAGTAAGCATTACCTCTCTATGAACTTTGTTCTATTATGCAGCAAGAGAACCCACTGACATGCCCCTTTGTGCAACATAATTCACCGGCAGGGTTGTATACCATGCCAATGATGCAGTTCCACAATCAGAAAGTTATGCTTCCGATCAGGATCATTCCCATTGTTAACAACAACAACTTAAATCTGATTGAAATGCCAGCTACCCCTCTCCATGGATAACTATGCTGAAGATATCATCAGGGATTGAAGATTTGATGGATGGATGGATGGATGGATGGATGGAAAGGTCAAACTTGTCAAAGCAATTTAACATTCCATCCCAGTAATACCTTAGATTGCCCCATGGTTTTAGGCATGCTATGGCTAATGGATAACCCATGGATTATATCTCACTTAGTGACAGCTGGTGGTCTCTAGGTCAAAGGAGTGGTGAAACTGTTTCTGATGTTAGTTATCCAAGGCTAGTTATCCTCAAAAGGGGATCAGCCGCTTGGCTAGCTCTTGTAAATTTTAGGCTAAAACATGGGGCAAATTCTCCACGCAAATGACCCAGATGTAACCCAAAAAGCATTGGACGACAGGAGACATTCTTAGTGTGACAGATCAACCCAGGAAATTGATTTCCAGAACAATAATTGTGAACCAGGTGAATATCTTCCATGCACCCACCTGATATGATGCACAGGACAACGATGGGAAGGCTTAAGTAAAAACTCCACTTCTTAGATGGGTGTACATCCTTGTGATCAAGTTTTAATGCAAATATCACCACAGCAAGTAGCACGAAGAACCCTAGGAGACACAATGAGGAGACTTTCAGTTCTATTGCAGAGAAGACAGCTCTTATGGTCCTGAAAAGGCAGCAGGTCTCTAGGTCGGATGAACAGACCTTATAGGAGCCGTGGTGGCACAGTGGTTAAATGCCTGTACTCATTAGCAACGGCATCACTATCATGATGTTCTGTTGTCTTCATTCCATCAATGTCACAGGAAAGATCCTGTGGCCTTTATGTTTGTTAAAAGGACACTCAACTCATAGCAACAAAAACCACAAAGTGAAGACACCAGACACAGTTGCAATTCCTCCAGAACGTGGCCACACAGCCTGAGAAAACCACAGGAGAAAACCACAAAGCCCATCCATTTTCTTTACTCAGGTACCTTGACTACTATCCTAAGATCTAAGGCAAGATACAACATTAGGAGCCAGCACGGTGTAGTGGTGTGCTTGGGAAGTTAATCACTCAATGCCTTATGGGCAAATGGAATGCCATGGTGCATGTTTTGCAGTCATTTCCACAGAAGTGGGATCCAGCACAGCTATATTGACATAGATTTTAACTGAATTAAAATGTATGGGCTTGGGGTTTACTGTTTTGGACTATAGCTACCAGAATCCCCCAGCATGCATGGACAGAAGCAAAGAGCTGCAGTCCAAAACAATATTTTTTCTAAAATCTGTAGATACGGCAAGATTTCACTGTCAGTCAGGTCACGTTTTGTACATAGAATGGGAGATTGGCCATTATGGCAAGTGGGTTCCCTGTCAGGGGTGCAGTGAATCCACTCTTTAAACTACACATTTTAAAGTAGTTCTCAAGGCTTAGTTCCCCAAAGTTTTCTTGGATTTAAATTCCCAGAAACCCAATCCAGCATGACCATGGATTCTGAGAATTGAAGTTCAAAACATATGAAAAACTAAAGTTTCATAGATTCATAGAATTTTAGAGTCAGAAGGGACCCTAAAGGTAATCTATTCCAGCCCACAAACACTTCTGAAAGACTCATCCAAACTCTGTTTAAAGATCTCCAAAGAAGGAGAGCCCAATACCTTCTGAGGCAGCCCATTCTACCACTAAGCAGCTCTTACAGTCGATAGCTTTTTCCTAATGTTTATGTGGAATCTCTTTTCTTGTCATTTCAACCCATTGGTTCTTGTTCTGGTCTTCGAAGTAGGACAAAACAAGCTCATTCTCTCTGCTACATGATATCCCTTCAGATATTTAAAGATGACTACCATGCCACCTCTCAGTCGTCTCTTCTCCGAGATAAACATAGACAGCTCTCTAAGGGCTGTGCAGACAGCCTTGAAGGGGCTGCCTCCAGCCACCCCTTTTTACAATCAGATCAGGGCTGCGACAACCGCACACTGCAGCCGGCTTTTGCAGGGTGCAAAAAGGAGCTGCAAATAGCAGCTGTTCTATGAGCCCTGAAAAGGGCATGATAGCTGTGGCGCCGCAGCTTTATGGTGGTCTTTCAGTGCTGCATTGTGCAGAGACAGTGCCAGAGAAGCACCATGACGCCATGCATTGTGTGGAGTAGCACACAACATCACACCGCCCATAACACTGCTATACCCCAACTCTGTCCCCAAATCAGCTTTTCAGGCCAGCCTGCACAAGGCCTAGGTCAGTGATGGCAAACCTTTTTTGGTTCATGTGCTGGGGGGGCCATGTGCCGGGAGGGACTTCTTTGCTTCGAAGGTGGAACTTCCGTCCCGTGGGTGGGACTTCCACACTCTGGAAGCGGGGCTCCCGCCCCTAGGACCAGGACTTTCGTGCTCCAGAGGCGGGGCTTCCGAAGACAGCTTGGAGTCAGAAAGGTCTGGTGGGGGCCCAGAGAAGCCTTCTCTGCCTCCTGGGTCCCTTCCAGACCTATAGCTCCATAGCCATGGGTCTGAGAGGGCGTCTGGAGGCCTTGAGAAGTTTGAATGAGCTGTTTCTCGGCACCCTGGGGCCCTCTCAGACCCATAGCTCCTCAGCCATGGGTCTGAGAGTGTGGCTGGGGGGCTGGAGAAGCCAGAAAGGACCGTTTCTCAGTGCCTCCACACCCTCTGAGACCTATAGCTCTGAAGCCATGGGTCTGAGAGGGTGGCTGGGGGCCCGGAGAAGCCAGCATGGGGCGGTTGGTCCTCCCCATGGACCCTATCCTTGCCCTCTAGAGGCTGGGAAAGCTCCCTGGGGAGGAGCAACTGGCACATGCCAGTCACTCCTCCTCCCCTTTTCACAGCCTCCAGTTGTCTCCAATAGGCAACTGAAGGACAGGAGAGGGCTGGGAGGAGAAGTGCCTATGGCTCCTTCTTCCCAACATTATTTTCTTGCTTTCTGCTGTCTCAGAGAGAAAGCAGGAGGCCTGAAAATGGCAGGGAGGAGGAGGAACAGGCATGCGAGTGCCTCTTCCACCTTCTCCCTCACCCGTGTCTGGCAAAACAGGTTCGCCACACAGACCTAGATTGTTCATTATAAGGCTTGGTTTCCAAACCTTTGATTGTCTTGGTTGAGAACCACTGTTGCAAAAGACCTTTCCAAGGTGATGATGTTATGTTAGGAATATATTTCAGCATCTTGGATAGCTCCTTTAAACTGTAGACTAAAGTCCAGAGTGGATTTACCACACCCCTGACATGGAAATCACCTATCATCACTGGAAGCTGTGGCCACCTTGTCCTTTGCTTCAAGCTACAAAAGGCCAGCAACATTGGTAGATTGAAAACATCTTATACAAAGTTCTTTCCTCCTATGTCCATACAGCAATAATGGACCCACATGCATTTACACCGTATACAACAATACCTGAAAGAAAGCTGAAGATAGAAGTCATCAGAGCTTTTGGAACAAAGATGAAGTTGCAGTGAATGACATGGTCCCATTCCACTGACCACAGCATTGCAACGATAGAAGCAATGACACCTAATAGCATGAAGCACCGAGTGAAATCCAAGTACACTTTAAAAAAAACAACAAAGATACTGTGAACATCATTGCATATAATTTCAGGCTCATATCTTTCATCTCCTGCGGGTGAAGAGACTGTGGAGGTTAGACATCTGGAGAAGATGTAGTCCAAAACAACAATGATTTCATCACTCTTTCATCCCATTAATCCTTGATCAAGGTGTGTAACAGGACTGAATCAATTCAGATTAAATTGATCTTTTCCAGTTTGAGAAGAGTGGGCAATTCTGGGAAGCTAGGCCCACCAGGAGACCTTGGAGAGTCCTGTCCACCCCCTCACCACCAAAACCATTTTTCTCCCAAACACATCCCGTAACATTATGTAAGTCTTGGAGACATTTCTCTTATTATTTTTCTTTACACCTCTGGGCAATTTTAGGCCAAGGAGAGGCCTTTTTTCAAAACAGGAAAAAAGTGACCATAAGTCTGAAGCAACCAAGGGAGACAAAATATTATTTTAAAAAATCTCCCTTCCCAAGATCCCTAGAAGGTCTAGGGGTGTTTTATAAAATCTTTTGACCCCAGGTGGGACAGGTGGCAATAGCCAGGTGAAAATTCGGTTGTTTGCCAATGCCTTTGGGATTTTTCTCACATGCTAACACACATGATTTTAAACTGTTTTTATCTGTTTTAATTTGTTAATCAGGTTTCACATATTTTTAGTTGATCTAAAATATTTTTATTAAGTTTCTTTAACTTGTATATATTAATTTCACTTGCATACTCCCTATTTTTTCAGATAGTGAGGGGAAGAAGAACAAGAAGAAAGAGGGAAGGAAGAAGGAAGGAAGGAAGGAAGGAAGGAAGGAGAAGGAGTAGGCGGGTCCCATATTATTAATTATAATATAGCTCACGAAGGCGGTAATCGCCTCTGAATTTTAGTCCATACTTTAGGAGGTATTAACCTATTTTGAGGATAGGATTCATCACCTTGGAGAATGTATTTCAAGTTTAGACTAAAATTCAGAGCAGATTCCCTTCTCTGCTGACATAGGAGTTTATCACACTAGGGAGATTCCCAAAGAAAAATAGGATTTAAACTAGATTTAAATTTTTTAAAAAACCCACAAATGCGGGAAGTTTATCAGACGGCATCACTGTTAAAGTGAAATAACACAAAGTTAAATTGAATGTAAAGCAGAGAAAAAGAGCCGCTTTTTACTTTTGGAACTTCCCAAACGTAAAAAGCTGCCATTTTTCTCTGCTTTACATTCAGTTGAACTTTGCGTTATTTCACTTTGGGGGTCATTTCGTGTGATAAACGTCCCGCATTTGTGGGTTTTTAAAAAATCTCTTTTAAATCTTGTTTTTCTTTGGGATCTTCCTAGTATGATAAACTCCATAGAAGCCACTGATAATGGCTCCCATGGGGAATTTTTACTTTTTGTTGTGAATACAGAGTCAAACACACACGCACATGAGTGTGCTTAAGGTGGGCTAACCCTCCACAGAGACTCTTCAAGCATTACCTTTGTTTGAGCCAGAGCGAGATTGGATGGAGAGGAGAGCATTTTACAGAATTTCTCTAAGGGGTTTATCACATGGGGGAGAGAATGGAAGTTTAAATGGGGACTATCCCATGAAAATCATCCAATTGCTATTAAGATACGATTAAGATTTTCACATAAAGAAGTCATTATTCTGGAAATAAGCAGGGAATAACCAGGCAATAAACAGCAGCAAATCATTCATGGGATTTTCCCATGAATGATTTGATTCTGTTTATTGCCTAGTTATTCCTGGGATAATGACATTTTAAACTCATTTCATCATGATGTCATGTGAAAACCTTTATCGCTATTTCACGATTTTCCTGGGATATTCCTGGGGTAATGGCAGTTTAATGGCAATGTTGTATGAAAATCTTAATTGCGAATGCACAATTTTCACGTGATAATCCCTGTTTAAACTTCCAGTCTCCCCGTGTGATAAAGTCCTAAGAGAAGAAGAAATTTTCCAATGTTTTCTCAGCCGTGAGACTCACCATTACAGTACATACAAGAGCAGTGTATCATCTTTTTAAATGAGCTTTCTCCCTTCCCCTTATTCCTCTGTCCACTTTTTCTCCCTGTCCTTCACCCCTCAAGTAGCAGAAACAACAACTTTCCAGGCCAAAAGGTCCCCGTTCTGAATCCTTCACAGTTCCCTGAAACAGAGCTCAGAAAAGGGACATTTTTGTGCAACATCTCCCAGGATTCCACAGCCGGTGTAGCCAGCGGCCATGGGAGGTGGTTTTAAAATGATAATGCTTTCAAGTTCTGTCTTATCGTGATTTTCAGGCATTGTGGGAGAGAATATGGTGGGGAATTTGTCAAAATGGCCTCCCCTCCATGAGTTGTGAGAGAGGAATAGAGAGCGAGCATGGTGAAATAATTTCAGTGTTGGATAAGGACTCTAGAAAGTCAAAATTCAAATTCCCAGTCAACTATATGGAAACCTATTGAATAGCTATGGGCAAGTCACATTCCCTCAGCCTCAGAGGAAAGCAATGGATAAATCTTGCCAAGAAAACCCTGGAATCAGGCTGTAAGTCAAGTCAACTTGAAGGCATACGAAAACAACAAGGGAGCGATGGTTGCCTATGGAACTAATGGGAACATGGGAGGATGTCCACATTTTAAGTGACCCAGTGTTGCGTAGTGGTTTGAGTGCTGGACTACAACTCTGGAGACCAGGATTCAATTCCCAATTTGGACATGAAACCCAATGCTCTCAGCCACAGGGAAAGGCAAGGGCAAACCTCTGAACAATCTTGCCAAGGAACCCCCCAGGTAGGCTTGCCTTAGGATAGCCTTAAGTCAGAAATGTCTTGAAAGCACACAACAACCCATTTTAAGTGAGGAGAGGGATCTGTCCATTTCAGTTTCTCTCATTCTTTAAAGTTCATATGGAGAAACTGGCAAATTTGGCTACATGCTCATCAAAATAAAATCAAAACAGAATTCTAACCCTCCCTGGTAGATTTTCATTTCATCCCATGTACCATACCATCAGTGGAGTGCATGGGGTAGCACCCATGTTTCTCTGAGCAGGTAACCCAGAGCCCAGAAGTAATCATATCGACATTAAGGTTAAACAGAGTCCATCCA
The DNA here is from genome assembly GCA_034509955.1 of Urosaurus nigricauda. NCBI lineage: Eukaryota > Metazoa > Chordata > Lepidosauria > Squamata > Phrynosomatidae > Urosaurus > Urosaurus nigricauda. The sequence goes on from JAOEGL010000007.1 coordinate 23,659,905, forward strand.
TGAGAAACGTGGGTAGCTAGAAGAAGCACAAAGTTAACAAAGGAAATGGAAAAACTGATGATCCTGTAGGGATTCATTGGGTCACCAATGGATTTCTCCTGGATTTCCCTTTCACCTGATCCCTTCTTCTGCCTGAACAGCAGCCTTAAATGAGAGAGAGGAATTAACAGAAGAAAGTGACCAAAAAAATATTTAGATCTTCTCGATGCCTAGAATGGTTCCTCCACTCTGGGACTCCCAACTGTCACGGAACTTCCATTCCGCTGCTGCAGGGAAGGGTTGATAAGAAGTGGCTTGCTCCGTCCCAAGCCCCTTTTAAAGATATCATGCCATAGTTTGGCCATGGGGATTCTGGGAGCTGGACTCCCCAAAAGAGATGTGCCCAAGTTCTGCAGTGGGCCATTGTGTTTTGGTTTTTGCATACTTTTGACTCCGAAAAAGACAAATAAATATGGCCAAAGTACGAAAGCCTCATTTTAATTGTATTGGCTTCTACGAAGAGTTCAGGCTTGATTAGCTCCTGGACCCAAGCCTGAACCCTCCGTAGTAGGCATATCTGAGTAAGTTAAGGCTATCAATGCGTTCTTCCAGACTGGTCTAAAGAAATGTGAATCCTCACACTATAGCTCCTTGGGTTTTGCAGGGGTTTGTAAGTTGTCATCTCTGCATCTACCCATTCCCTTCTTTTGCAAGACTCTTTCTACCAATTTCTTGGATCTGCACTGGAGTTCTTCCAATGTCTTTTTAAAACCAGGGGTTAGTTTTTTGAGGTGGTCTTAGATTTAAATGCCAAATTTGATATTGGAAGAAAACCTGGATGGATATGCTGATGGGGGATTCTTACAGGGATTAATGGCCAGGCCAGTGAGCATTAATGGGTTTCCATGTCAAAGGATCTGTCCAAACTTCTGAACCCAAAGCACGGTCCCTTTCCTCAAAATTGGTTCAGCATCATACATACCTTGTTTTACAGTTCAGACTGAAATCTGGAGTGAATTTACTGCCCCACTGAAACAAGCCTCCAGACATCACTGGGGAGAACTCCTTCTCACCATCGTTCCCTTCCAATCCAATGTAAGTGTAAGAATACACTATCATGTAACATGCTCCATTGACCTCTGGAGCAGTGATTTACCACATCAGCAAAAAAATTGTGTCCCCCCCCCCCCCCAGCTTTTGCCCATCCTATAAAACATGCTGCCCCACATTTCATGTCCTGTTACAGGGTTGCAAAATTTGGGGTGAGAGTTTGGCTTGACACTATCTGTCTTTGTGAATTTATGAATAAATTGAATTAAGTGTGGGGAGGCATTTAACTGAGAGAATGCAAGGGGCAGTTAGAGCAGTGTTAAATTGCATTAATTCTGCAATGTAGCTGCAGCCCTTGAAGGCTGGAAAGGGGGAAGAACATCCTTTGTTTTGGAGGTGTAGGCCCTTCATAAAGGTTGTGTGCATTATGTAATTTATGAATTTTACAGAAAAACACATAGTTAAATTAAATCAATATTTGGATTTGGTATTTAGGTAGAACACAAATTTGTAATAGCAACCTACCAGTTGTCTACCATTTATGTCATGTGTTTTGACAGTCCCTAATTGCTATTTGGAAAACTTGGCAATAGTAAGCAGGGCTCTTTTTCCAAATCTACCAACACCTTGCTTCCCTCCCACCTTTTCCCCAAAATGGCTCCTGATTTTGTCGACAGAACTCCAGAAACTCATCGATGTGGTTGAACACAAGAATAACATGAAACTGAAAGAGATGGGTCCAACGTTGCTTAAAGAAACACACAAGGAATCCATTTTGTCAGAATACAAAGCTAACAGTGAAGTTTTTGTTTTGCTTTGCTTTGCTTTGCTTTACTTTTTAACATTCTGGCTTTGAAATCTATCTGTTCCTCCAAAATTTTATTCTGCAGAAGGGAAAAATTTTAATCTGCAGCAATCATTTTGGGGAGAAAGACTGAGTTAAAGGGAAGGTTCAAGGCAAATGAGATGTGGAATGGATAGAGCCTGAATGTTTACAGGATCTTGTACAACATCTTTGAAATATGATTAGGCGTGACCACTATCTTTTAACAGAATGGGAATGTTAACCCAAATAGTTTCCAGTAAGACACTTGCAGTGGTCCCTAAAGAAAAACAGTGATATAAAGCTTGCTAGCTAAGCCAATGCTGACAAGTGGAACTTTGGAAATGTTGACTGAATTATATTGGTAACCCCAACCAGAGTTGACTTATTAAATTTATTGTTGCTGAAGGTTCCATATGAGTTAATCCTAGAGCATGCTGAATTAACATGTATGGAGATCCCATTGATTCGATGGATTTACTCTCACCACATGTACTTATCACATTACTCTGGCCTCTGAGGGAGAGAAGAACAGTTAAGATACATATATATCATATCATGTCAGCCCAGATGCTTATGGGAACCCCTCTCTCCTTTTTCCAACTGCCATTACTCTGGCCTCGGAGGGAGAGAAGAACACCAAGCATCTGCTGGACTTAATCCCCTATCCTACTTTCTTGTCTTATTTAGATGTGAGCCTGAGGGCAGGCAAGGAAGTGTCCAGAATGTTCCATAGTTGTTACAGTAACCAAGAAGAAAGTAATGGAATTTGGAATGGAAGGAAGGTCCAGAGGAGAAGTCCTCAGTTCTCAGAGGAGAAGTCCTCAGTTGCAAACTTCTAACAATCCACAGGAGTCAAGGAAAAGCTCCTCTTCTTGTATTGTGCAAAAGTCCTGCCAGCGAAGTCTCAGTTTCCTCAATAGCCTTCCTTTAAAAGGAGAAAGTACAAACTGAAAGAGCCCCAAGTCTACAGGTGGAACGATGGGGTGGAGTGAAATCTTGGCTTCGGGGTTCACCATCTCCACTCTCTTCTTGCTTGTCATCACAGTCATGGACCATCATTGGATCTACGTCCAGTCAGAGAGGCAGTCTTATTACAGTGGCATTTGGAAAGTCTGTCAGAAGCTGGTGTGTGCCAACATCATTGTCTCCTTTTTGCACAGCTGTGGAACCCTTGGGGCCATCTTTGCTTAGAGCATATTATATGACGTTTTTCTTCATGAGTGCTGAAACAATCCTGTGTTGCAAAGGGGTGAGGGGTGGATGTTTTACTCACTGCCTCTTCTCCCAGCCAAAACTCCATATGGGTTAGTACAAGAGCATGGAAAATATATTGTTTTAAATATATATAGAAGGATAGCCCCACCCACCTTTAACAGTCCAATCCATTTTGATTATTTTAAATTTTGCTATTGATGTAATTATTTTAATTGCTGAAGACTGGACTAGCCATTATAGAACCGTAGTTTGGAGGTGTTACTTTGTTCCCCAACCTATAACTCCCTAAATCCACCAGGTGGCATGGACAGTAGACATGCTGACCAAGGAATTTGGGGAAAGGGATTTCAAAAGAGGAACTGATTGGAAAGAACACATGTATCAAGAAACTGGTCCCTCCAAACTGGTCCCTCCCTTGATTGCAGACCAGAGCTGGTAAGGAAGGGTGAACAAGAGCAACAAAAACTAACACTTAACACCCCTTTGCATTCGTTGCCAGTTGATCTATGGAACCCTGTTCAAGATGTTAGCATTGCCATACTGAGCTCTACATCAAGCTCAGGATCCAGATTTTTCAAGGACCACCTAAGCCAGTACTAACCTACCAGGAATTTAAATTCAGCTGCAGAAACTCTGTCATGCCTTGGAGTAGTATGGCCCGTAGGGCTACCATACCAGACAGACAGGACTTTCTCAGGGGCAGTACTCTACTCTTCCTCTTCTTGGTACTCTTTTCTTCCTCCTCTTTTATCACCACCACCTTTAGTATAGCCAGATTTCAGAGCCTAGATTCAGGACCTTCCAAAGCAAGGCACAGCAGCGATAATACGATTCAAAAATTTGGCAGAGGTTGTTCACTGTAAAGAAGGGTTGGGACACACTTGGGGTTAGCTATCCCAACAGGCTTAACTTTCTCCTGGCAGTGATACATTCCATTCACAGGTAAGGCATTTAGCACTTTGGCACAGAGCCTGGCATCTTGTAAACTCAGTTATAGTATTATGTATTCAGGTTTCTAGCCCTCTTAGGTCACAGAGAAGACTTGGAATATCCTCTGACCAATATCTGTGTAAAAATAAGAAACTTCTTTCCTTGTACATGCAAAATGGAACTAGGAGTCTTAGTTGGCCATGGGACAACAGTGTCATGCAGCAGATTAAAAAGCCAAAAGGATGCTAAGTTGCATCAATGAGAGTTTAGTGTCTAGATCAAGGGTAGTAACAGTACCACTCTATCATGCTTTGGTCAGCCAGATGGAGGAACATTATAGGTTGTACTTCTCATGTGGGATCTGGTGGCAAGATTGCTGCTTTCATTCTGGCAGGAACTTGCTGGAGGAGAGTGGATATGTCAGCTAGATGTTGAATGCAGAATGTGTCAGCTGAATGACACTTAAGAGCAGTTTGATGGTGGGATCAGTTATCTAGAGACAACCTCCCTGCAAACTGGTGTTCCCCAGGTGCATTGAACTAACTTGTCCCACTAGCTCCAGTGTAACCTTACAATAACAAAACACAATCAAATAGAGGAAGACTAAAGCATCCTTCAGCCAATTGATTTTCTCTCTAATTTGTTGTTTGGGTGGGCCTGCTTCAAGATTTTAACATGTGAACGTTTCATCTGTTTTACCTAGTTCAACCCTTGTGGATGCACAATGGGATGCCTCTTCCACCTACGAGGAAGGATGCAAACTGTGCACTGATTGTCATTTAGTGGCTGCGGGATGATGTGGGGTATTTGAACAGCATTCAGGTGTACGGCTGCAGCTGAAAAGCAGGTGTTCCTCTCCATTGAGTATGCTGGAGACCCAGAAGGGTGACAGCTACTGTTGTTTAAATTATTTTTATTATTTTATTTACTTATATCCCTGCGTTTCTCCCAATACAGGGATGCAAAGTGACACACAGAAAATTTATATAAATACAATTTAAAACAATACAAAAGCATAAAATGTATAAATGTACAATTTTAAAAAACAACTAAACAATTTTAAAAGTTAAAACAATTATACATTTAACACTTTTACATGTATTAAAAACTCTAAACTACCTTAAAATCCGAATTGCACATTATTTGAAGCCTAAATCTTATCAGTTTGAAAACACTTAACGGCACAAGAATGTTTTTATCTGCCACAGCTGAAAGGAGAGCAAGGACGGGGCCAAACTGGCCTCTCTAGGAAGGGAGTTTGAGATGGTGAGTGTCCGGGAAAGCGGCCAAATGGCTGATAAGACCAGCTCAGTTCCCAAACAAACAAACCCCCCAGTTGGCAGAGCCAGAGCAAAGGAAGAGATGCAGCCTTTAAGTGTAAAGATACCAGAGGTATTACCAAGAGATTTTTCTGGAAGTCTGAAGTCCTGTGTATCAGATAGGCAGGTTGATAAGGCCGTCCAAAGGTCAAGGGTTTCAGAGAGTCAAGATGGGTCAGCAGTCCAAGAAGCAGGGTTTCAGTCCAAAAAGCAATGGGAGCCAGACACACACTACTTTCCGCAAGAAAGTCCAATAATCACTGGCAGCTAAACAAACATTCTACAGGTGTTTACTGTATATGGCATGCTGCAGACGTTCAGGTTCGTCTGATTACAAGTGCATTTCTGATAAGCCTCCGCGACCTACGAAGGCACTCCCTTTTGGCTCTATGCTGATTGAAGGTAGGCACACTCCCTTGACCCTCTTCCATGTCCACATACTCTGCCACAGGGAAACTGGGCTGCTGAGCCTCCCGAGATGCCACAGGCTCTGCTGGAGCTGGCACAGGAGAGCTAGGGCCTGACTCAGGCTCCACGACTGCAGACTCAGGCCCCAGAGGCTCGGACTCATCATCTGAGTCCTCTGAGTCCTCCTCCAGGCTGGGCCTGACATTGAGCAGTCACCAGTGCTGTCCAGTTGCACTGTGCCTTCTCCAATAAATGGCTTAAAGAGTGCATGTCCACTAAAGCACACTTACATGAGGAGGAGACATTGTACACCCCAATGATGTTAAAAATATAGGGAGTGTTCTAATACATTCAAAATAAAAACTATCCAAAACTACCCACATTTTCCAAATGTTGAGAATACTGAAGTGACGAGAACTTTGCAATTAGGAATTTATTTAGTGTAATATTCACAGATGGCTGTTTTGTGCAGAAAACAACATGATCTGCATATTAAACAATATTTTCTGTGCAGAAAATATTTCTATACAGACATATTATTCCTGCACAAGAAAAAGAATCTGTTTCCTGTGCAGAAGAATCCTGTAATTGGTAACCTATTCTGCACAAAAATTACATGTGGGTTATCTGCATATAAAACAGTGTTTTATGCACAGGAAACAGCATTTCCTGAATGGAAAATAACATTTCTGTAAAGGAATTTTATTTTCAGTGCAGAAAATGCTGTTTCCTGTGTAGATAATTCCATGCAAAATAACCATCTGAAAGTTTTATGGAGAATAAATCCCAACTGGATGGGTTTCTAAGGGTTACTCGCAGCAGGAAGAAACTTGCTAAAATTACTCATTGGTGCTTTTAAGATAAGTAACCTAGTGAAGAATTACATTTTAACTGAAGAAAAAAAAAACATATGTGTGCATAACCCCAGGTTATGCAAGTCTATGCCACTAACAGGATTCTGGCCAGTGTCTTTTTTAGGAAAAGGTGTCCATGAAAATGATGATGATGATACTAGGATAACTATAATTCTAGCTGCCCCATAAATTTTATTCAAGGGGAGAGTATACATCCCTTAAAAATAAACAAACAGATCACAAGATTTCAAAAAAGAAAAGAAATATGGCCTAATCTGTATCCAGTGGAGAACTCTTACAAACCATCTTCTGGGAAAGGTTTTACTTCTCAGTAGAGAACTCAAGCTCTTCTGACCATCCTAACTTTGCATAAGAATGGTCTCCAAAGTCTTAGTCCAACACCTAAACCATGATGCCATGCTTAGGCAGGATCATATAGAGAGATATGGTCTTCCAGATAATCTAGGTGCAAGCCATCTAGGGCTTTCAAGGTCATAACCAGCCCTTTGAATTCTGCCCAGAAACAGACCAGTAGTAACCGAAACAAAAAACAAAACCCTTTTTTGATCAAGGGTGTAATGTATTCCCTGTTTTAGATACAACTCGGAAGCTCTATGTGGTATGGAAAGATATTCCTCATTTTCCATTTCAAAAAGAATAATAGAATTCATACCAAACAAGACCATAATAAATAAACGTATCTCAAACAAATGACAGAAACGATAGATGATATTTCAAACAATATTAATACAAACAATCCATGCAGATAATAATTAATCTAAGGTCCAGAACACACTGCAGAAATAATCCACTTTGAGACTGCTTTAACTGCCCGGGCTCAGTGCTGGGGAATCCTGGGAATTGTAGTTTATTGTGGCATCAGAGGTCTCTGACAGAGAAGTCTAAATGCCTCACAAAACTACAGTTCGCAGAATTCCCTAGTATTGAGCCAGGACAGTTAAAGCGGTCTCAAACTGGATTATTTCTGCAGTGTGTTTTGGACCTAAGACAATTTAACCACAAAAATGTACATATGCCTGAAAATAAATTCAAGAACTCATGATGCAGGTGACAAAACAGTCATGAAACACAGCTACATCTATTTATTCCATGATAAAAATGGCCACATAAAGAGGAAAGGTCCATGTGTATACAGTCTATGTATAACAGCAAGATGATCACTCCTCATAATTTCAGTGATTTTCTTCAGTGGAATGATTTTCAGTGTTCAACATGTCAGTTTCAGTCACTACAAATATTTTTATAAATACAATCAGTGCAATCAATGAGTACAGTAATAATAAATGAATGAACGAACGAATGAATGAATGAAAATGAAGCACAATTACTATTCAGCTAATTGCTTAACCTCACCATTTAGTTGTTTGTTGTTAACTGCCCTCGAATCTGCCCCAACTCATGGTGATCCTGCAGATGAGACATCTCCAAGCTCCTTTATCCTTCACTGTTCTATATCAACCCAATATGTTAAGCATTTTACAAGGTAGCACTGTATTTGTATAACAAGCTGAAATGGGAGGTTAGCTCTGGAAACAAGGTAGAATAGCCCAGGGTTGGCACAAAAACCAGTTCTATCTCCTGTTCTGATATCTCCTTGAGTTCATAGCTTTGTCCCCCAAACTTGGGGAGGCCAAGCTTATACTGACACAGTATTTAGAGAGAACTTGTAGCACCTTTGAGACTAACTAAAGAAAGAAGTTGGCAGCATGAGCTTCCGGAGACTTAAGGCCTCATACAGACTGGCAGTTTATGCCAGCCAGTATACAAACTAGGGCTGAGTGCCCACACAGCCCCAGCCCTAGTTTTGCAGCCCCGCCACCATCATGGAGTGCGCCCGTCCATACGGTGTGCGCCATGATGATGTCCATGCTGCACAGCACCCAAATGGCACTGGTGAGAAGGGGTGTCCTCATGGTGTATGAGCATGCCAATGACGCCCCTTCCAGGAAGCTGCTCAGAGCAGCTTCTTTTACGGAGTGGGTTGGTGCCACAGCGTGCGGCTGCTGCAGCACTGACCCGGGGCAAACAGGGGCAACATTTAGCTGCCCGTCTGTATAGTTCCTTAATTCTACTTCTCCAGATGTCTTTGGCACCAAATGCGTCTGAGGAAATAGACTTAAGTCTGCGAAAGCTCATGCCACCAACTTCTTTCTTTAGTTAGTCTCAACGGTGCTACAAGATCTCTCTTCATACTGATTCTACAGAGAAACATAGCTATATCTTTAGATTTTTTATACTGATACCTGAGAATTATGCCCTGTCAAGGGCTTGATAGAGAGTTTATGCAGTGGTTAGAGATCTTCATTAAGAAGCAAAGACACCAAAGGCATGGGAAACAAACGAAAGGCTTTATTATAGGAACTCCACTCTAAGACTGGAAAGTTACTCAGGGTGCTAATCTAATCTAGCTTCATTCAAGGGAAGAGCTGAGAAAGGACTGGCAGGAAGATGAGAGGTGGAAAAACATCCCTAAAAGTATCAGTTTATATCATAGAGGGGTCAGGATAGGCAGACAAGACAGTAGGACACTTTGGGTCACTCAGACTAGCTAACCCTATTGCTATTGCCCTCTCGGCGGCATTCTTGACTCTTCAGTGCTAAGCATTGCTGCACTTCCAACAGGGCTTGCTTTTTATTTTTAAACTGTTCTATGTGTGCATGTGTCTTCAAGTCACCTGTTGATTCATGGTGAATACTCAGAATTGGTTTGTCATTGCCTTTCTCTAAAAAAAAAAAAATAGCCTGTAGCACTTGGTATTCCTTAGCAGCCCTCCATCCAAATATTAGCCAAGGCTGATCCTGCTTAGTTTCCAAGATCAGATGGGATCTGGTCCCTTTAAGGTAATTTAGGCTTCCATAGCAGCCCAAATGCCTGGACCAGCATGGGACTCTTTCAAACGGGGAGGAATTTCTCCCAACTCCGAATGGAGCCAATGCGGATTTATGTAAATTCGCTTGTTTAGCGAATTTACATGAACCCCTGCTCCGTTCGGAATTACTTCCCATTACCCGAAATTAACCCCCTCCTGCCCGAATTTGCATGCGAAGCTTTAATTCGCAATAAGGTAAAACCCATGATTGCATTCGAATTGGCTTCCCTCCTGCCCGAATTTGCATGTGAAGAGTTAATTTGCAATAACATAAAACCCATGATTGCATTCGAATTGACCTTAAATTATACTTCCAATTTAGCCTTGTATGAAAGAGTCCATGGTCAGGTTGTACTCAAGATATGGGCTGGTCGTTGATTGTAATCCAGAAACGCAACAATTCAAATGAATCTCTTTCTCTCTCTGGCAGATTACACGAAACCTTCTAGAATTTTCCTGACCCTTGCAACCATTACTAGCTTCTTTGCAGCTTTCTCCTTGCTCATCTCCTGCAATGCCTGAGGTGACGTGGGGGGCCATCAAACATGCTGGTATCCTCCGTAGCAAGTTTCACTACAGATAACAGAGGATTTTTCCCATTTTCAACAATCCAGAATCCAAAGTCAGTGGTGAATGCTTTCCGTATTTCTGATACAGCTCTCTCTGGCTGTATCCGTATGGCATAAATAATCTAATTTGATACCACTGTAACTGCCAGGGAGCCCTGGTGACACAGTGGTTAAATGCCTGTACTGCAGCCACTCACTCAAAACCATAAGGTGGCGAGTTCAAGACCAACAAAAGGGCTCAAGCTCAACTCAGGCTTGCATCCTTCCGAGGTCGCTAAAATAAGTACCCAGATTGTTGGGGGCAAGTAGCTTACAGTTGTAAACTGCTTAGACACTCCTTAGGCAGTATGAAGCGGTATCTAAAAGAAGCTGTTTGTTTGTTTTGTTTGTTTTGCCATGGCTCAATGCTATGGAATCCTGGGACTTATAGTTTGTTGTGGCACCAGAGCTCTAAGGCTAAATGTCTCACAAAACTATAATGTGTATAGTCCTAGAAGGACAACATTTAGAGTAGAGGTGGGAGGCTTGGAACTGTCCAGATGTCGTTGGTCTGCAATTCCCAGCGTTTTTCTCCATTCACTTATGTTGACTGGGACTGCTGGAACTATGCAGTTCTCCATCAAAAATTTCCAACAGCTTCTCAAAAACTATATGGTTCTCACCACTGAAAAACAACACTTTTAATCTTGTCGCATTTGAGGTATCTTTGGATTTGTCACCATGGTTTTATACACAGTGGATATTACCAAGGAAGAGATGAGCTCAGCGGGCCATCTGCATTTCACATGGAGCATCTGTCCTGCCTGGATGGTTATCACCATCTACAGGATGGGCCTTCTGGATGGTTTAGCCTTTTGGGTAGTTGCCCCCAGGCTCCGAAACTCCCTTCCTAAAGAGGCTAATACAGCCCTCTCCTTGCCATACTTTTTCTATATGATTCTTATTATCCTGACATGTTTTTGAGTCCTTAATGGTTTTTAAATGGCTTTAATAACATGCTGTAGTGTTTTAACTCTATTGTTCTAATTTGCTTTTTTTAAATTTTGAATTTTTTCTAATGGCATTGATAATTCTGTTTTCATACTGACTTTTTGGATGTTTTCACTAGATTGGTTTTAATTTTTCAGCTGCCTTGAGTTCTCCTTTTGAGGAAAAAGTGGGATATAAATAAAGTTAGCTGCATTACAGGAGGATAGACTCCATGAAGTAGACCACAGCCCTGAGTTTGCAGGTCTTGAGCAGGGCATTTGACAACAGAGTACATGAATATGAATATTCTAGTTGACTGTTCAGCTACAGAATTCGGATGATGGTTGAGTTCAGACAGACTGCAGGGCCGGGGAAGAGATTGCTTGCAGGGTTCGTAGCTGTTTTCTTGGCCTGGAGGAACAGACAGCCGCACAGCAGTGTGGTTGCCAGATGCAAGTTGCTGCATTCCTCCTTCTAGGATCATAAGACCAATGTGCCATTCAGAACCAGAACAGAATGCCAAGTCTTGTGGCTCAGGAATCTGGGTGTTGCGAGCTCTGCAAATCACATCGGCACAAAACAAACAGCTTCATTTATATACTGCTTCATACTGCCTAAGGTTTACAACTGTAAGCTACTTGCTCCCAACAACCTGGGTACTCATTTTAGCGACCTCAAAAGGATGCAAGCCTGAGTCGAGCTTGAGCCCTTTTGCTGGTCTTGAACTCGCAACCTTATGGTTTTGAATGAGTGGCTGCATTACAGGCATTTAACCACTGTGCCACCAGGGCTCTTCTGCAGCTGAAGAAGTGACCATCACTTATAGACAATCCATCTCTCAATCCTGCTTTAGGAAACACAGAGCCTCAAGAACCATAGACAGAGTGACCTTTCCAAAATCCAGGCTTTCCACCTCAACTGGGGAGAAACCCACTCCCCTCAAATCACAGGAGCGCCATCATGATCCTAAATAATGGAGACGGCACTCCTGAAGTTATCGCCTGTGTCCAAAACCTGGACAAACAGGGGAAATGTAGACATTCCTTCTCACTGAGAGTGTCCCACAAATGTGGCGCTTCCTGAGACCTGAAGACACAGCAAAGACGAGTCTGCCTTGCCTGGCCCCATCCTGGGATTTGTAGTTTGAGAGAGAAGGTCCAAAAAAGACCTTGTGAAACTACAAATCCTGGGATTCTGTGGGACAGAGCCACAGCAATTGCATCAGCATGAAGCTGCATGGTTTCTACAGGCTAGAAATGTGTCTCTGTGTGTGCGGGTGGGTGTGCTTATTTCATACAATTGGGTAGTAAAATGGCATTTTATTTATTTATTTATTTATTTATTTATTTATTTGCAGGATTTATATCCCACCTTTCTCCCACAATGGGATTCATGGCAGGTTACAATATATTTAAGAAGACAAAGCTAAAAAGCTGGTTATAAAAGTTTTTAAAAATGAATGCAATACTACTAGCATTAAGCCACAAATAAAAGGAGCATCATTTTAAAACAGCATCCATTTTATAAAATGGGAAAGAGTAAGGTTTGCTCCCCCCATTTACATATATGTACACACACACACACACATATATATGTATACACATGCTCATATATATATACACAGAGAGAGAGACTCCATCATGGAACCTCTGCCGCCTGCCCTTCAAGGCAGAGGAGCAGGGCCAGAACAGGAGAGAATTTTCCTTCCAAAAGGTTCTATTTCTTGCTCTGGATGTTTGTTTACATCGTTGTCCTGGAGACCCCAGACGGTTCTGAAGCCAACAGTTGGTTTCTTCCCCGATTCTGGACGTGGGTCAAAGGCCAGAGGCCAGGCGATTCAGAAAGGGTCCTTCTCCCCTTGGCTTCTGGCACCATGCCCCGAACTACTAGGGGTTTCCCCAAAGTGAGTGAGCCCTAGGAGGAGGAGGAGGGGGAGGAGGAGAGGTCAAGCCGGGTGGGGGGGGGGTGGGTGGGTTGGGTGACTGGCCATCCCAAGTCCTTTGGGTCTCATTTTTCTCTCTCCTTGGCAGTGTTTCGCAAAGTGGGGCCAGAGGCGCTCCAGAGGCAGTGAGGATCTGGGGTCTTCTGTGACAAAGAATGAAAAACCCCAGTCTCATAAAATGTAAGTCTGCCCCCTTCCTTCCTTCCTTCCTTCCTTCCTTCCTTCTTGTTTGTTATTGTGTGCCTTCAAGTCCTTTCTGACATGGCCACCATAAAACCTGTCACAGGGTTTGCATCTTCAGAAGCTGAGAAAGTGTGACTTGCTCAGGATTCAAACTGAGATATCCAGAGTTATAGTCAGGAAGTGGGGTGCCAGCCTCTCCCGGCTCCATGGCCTAGTAAGATTTATACAAAATGACAAAAGCCAAGGTTTGCTTTTTTGCAGTTTATATATCGCTATATTAATATATTTTCAGGCCGTGAGTTGAATCCTTGGATGGAGACTCTATAAATATGGAGGGCTGACTGTGTTTTTAAAAATGTATATCTGTACAGGACTCTTGTATAAATTTTCATATTCACGGGGGGGGGGATCCTGTGTGTGTGTGCGCACGTGCATGTGTGTGTGTCCTGGAACAAGACACACTTGAATCCGTGGATTACAGATTGAGTGCCGAGTGCAGAATTATTTCAGATGCTATTCAGAGACACTGAATGTATACAGACAAGGACTTAGTAAAAGTAAATTAACAATTTATTGAGGGAAATCAAGCATATATAACATCCACTCACAAGAACTAAGGAATATAGTTGGGTAGAAGAGATAAGATTCCAGAGGCAGATTTAAAGGCTATATTACCTCTCCAGAGTTCAGGAAAGAGAAAGTAAGCTTCGCTGAATGATTCAATGGGAAACAGCAAAGCTAAAGCTGAATCAGAATGACACAAAGCTGAACCTGAAAGACTTAGGACTCTTTCAAACGGGAGGAATTTCTCCCAATTCCGAATGGAGCCAATGCGGATTCATGTAAATTCACTTGTTTAGCGAATTTACCTGAACCCCTGCTCCGTTCGGAAGGCATTCGGAATTACTTCCCATTACCCGAAAATAACCCCCCCCTTGCCCGAAATCGCGTGAGAAGCTTAAATTCGCAATAACGTGAAACCCCAGGATTGCGTTTGGATTGCCCTTGGATTATACTTCCAATTTCCCACGTCTGAAAGAGTCCACAAAGTCACCCAGAAATCCAATGCAGGCACCCTGAGCTTTGTTTGGGGGACCTTTATAAAGGCTCAAAATCGCTTCTGGCAAAGTGTAACTATTGTATCAAAGGAATCTTTTGAACTTTGGAGAACTTCCCTTTGCAAAGGTTTTAAAGGCACTATTTCCCTGTCTCTAGACCCTTGCAGATCTCAGGAGCTCATCATATGTCTCAGGGGACTCTTTCAGATGTGGGAAATTGGAAGTATAATCCAAGGGCAATCCAAACGCAATCATGGGGTTTCAAGTTATTGCGAATTAGAGCTTCTCACGCAATTTCAGGCAAAAGGGGAGTCACTCCGAATGCAATCATAGGTTTCACGTTATTGCGAATGAAAGCTTCTCACGCAATTTTGGGCAAGGAGGGGTCATTTTCGGGTAATGGGAAGTCATTCCGAATGCAATGGGGATTCACGTAAATTCGCTAAACAAGCGAAGTCATGTGAATTCGCATTGGCTGCATTCGAAGTTGGGAGAAATTCCTCCAGTGTGAAAGAGTCCTTGGACAGGGGTGAATGCGTGTGCCTTACCAACTCCCAAAACTAAGGTTTTTGAGTATTAATGTTTGGTGTACGTGATGCTTCACTTCTTCATCATTGGCGATTTCTTGCCTTCCATTTCAGGGTCATAGATTTACAGATGGTCTGATGTGTCTCTCTCCCCCCCCCCCTCCCCATTTCAGACACCCAGAGACAGGAGATGAACCAGGCATTTCTCTGCAGAGTGCAGTGAAGCAACGTTCTGAGCCAGTAAGTAAATAGGACAGTCCTGAGGACCCCCAGGTTCTTCCACTCTACTCTCATTTCCTACCAATGCTCCCCTTTTGCATCATTGAAGGTACGGCACAGTTTCCCTGAAAAGGGACAAACCTCACTAGTCTGCCTACCTGCAGGCCTTTGGGGTGGAAAATTCATCTCAGAGAAATCAGGTTGGCTAGACTAGTGAAAGGGGCCACTTTTCTCTCTTTCCATTGCAGTGGCTGATTAAATACGGGCGAAAGCTCTTTAGCTGCTGGAGGCGCCCCAGAGAACAACATGATCTCAATGTAGGACCTGCTCCAAGAGGGAAGCCAGGGTCTTCTCTGAAAACTGAGGAGGAACCAGGGCCTTGTCCTACACTGGAGGAACCAGTGTCTGGTCCTACAATGGAGGAAACAGGGCCTTGTCTTACAATGGAGGAACCAGCGTCTGGTCC
Source organism: Urosaurus nigricauda (assembly GCA_034509955.1). NCBI lineage: Eukaryota > Metazoa > Chordata > Lepidosauria > Squamata > Phrynosomatidae > Urosaurus > Urosaurus nigricauda. The sequence continues at coordinate 23,675,310 of JAOEGL010000007.1, forward strand.
TACAATGGAGGAAACAGGGCCTTGTCCTACAATGGAGGAACCAGCGTCTGGTCCTATAATGGAGGAACCAGCGTCTGGTCCTACAACGGAGGAACCAGGGTGTGTATCTTTGGGGGGGAGGTCTGTGGGTGTGGAAGATGTGTATGGTGTGTGTGTGTCTAACCTGAGTGTGTGTTTTTGTTGTTGTTGCATTCCTTCAAGTTGTCTGGACTATGGCAACCCTAAGGTAACACTCTCATGAGGATTTCTTGGCAAGAGGGTTTCTTGGCAAGAGGTTTGCCATTGCCATCCCCTGTGGCTGAGCGAGTGAGACTTGCCCAACTTCCTATGGGAAGGACTTTTTAAAGAATTTTGAACAGCAATTTGTTACACTGTATTATCGTGTGAAATCAAAACTGGTACACTTCTGAAATGTATATCCAAGCTTGCAACATTCGTGTTTTTTAAAAGGTTCTGTTAATGTTATTCCATTGCTCTGTTATTTTGAACAGAAAAAACATTTTGTCAGAAAGTTCTTCCTAAACTTGAGGTGGGATCCCTTTTCCTGCGGCTTGCGTCCATTGCTCCATTGTGTCCTGTTCTCTGGAGCAGCAGAAAACAAGCTTGCTCTAGCCTCAATATGACACCCTTCCAAATATTTAAACATGGCTGACATGTCTCTTCTGTGGCATTAAGTTACATCCCTCCCAAAGCATTTTATGAGACAACAGGGAAGGATCTGGCAATACCAGCCCTGAGGATTCCTGGCCTTAAAAACCCTTTGAAATTCACGGTGCCAATAGGAGACTTGAAGGCATATACACATAAAGTCAATAGGAGACTTGAAGGCACATACACTGCCACAAAGTTCCAATTTCCTTTTATTTGCAAGCCAGGACTTATCATCACATGGTCTACTATGGATCCCATGAGGTTCTGGAGAAATGCTTTCTGAAATGGTATGGATCCACCCGTTTTGGTGGAGAATGGAGTTGGAGGACCAACTGGATGTTGAATTGCATCAATAGGACTTGGATCACCTTAGTTCTTGTTTGTTAGTTGTCTTGTCTTCCCTTTGCCAGCCGTTTTTAATCAAAATCTCCCCCCCCCCGCCCTTTCAGATTTCCAGAGGCAGGAGATTCCTCTGCCAAAATGGCTGCCTCCCAGAGTTCAGAGGAGCAACCTCCCTCTGCATCAGTAAGTAAATAGGACAGTCCTGAGAACCCATTGGTCCTTCAGTGTTTAGTGATATTCAAATCAATTCTACTTTTCCCTCAATAGGGTTCTCTGCCATTCAAAGACGATCCAACAGTCAGTGGAGACAAGAAACAACCCAATGTAAATCAGAATCGCTCAGAAAGGTATATTAGAAAAATCTTTGCATGCTTAAAACCGCAACAGAATGGCTGCCAAAAGGGAATGCCTGGTCTTCCCCCAGCCAGGTTTCTGTTATGTTCTCTTCTATTGTCTTTTTTGTCTTCACAGCATCGAGACAGAAGTCCCGGAGAATGTCATATATGATCCCAAGGTGCCCGCCACCTTAGAGGTATTTAAACAGGGTCTCTCCCTTCTCCCCTTTCTTTGGAAAAGGTAATTAGGTTCAGGGCCGACGAAAGACCATCTCCTTGCACTGAATGTACACTCTTTCAAATTCTCTCCTCGTTTTTTTTTATAGGATATCGACGATGATGTGTATTATTCTTCATTGAATTCAGAGAGGTAATTTGTTCTCAAGTGGGAGGGCTAAAAGTACAATTATTTCAGATACTGTTGCTGGTACTCGCCCTGAGTGGCAACTAAAGATGCCCTGTGGTTGCCCAATGGGCTTTCTAGAGCATTTGGGACATGAGAGATGGTCTGATGCTTCATGGTTTTTCTTCCCCCATTTCAGCGTTGCCGAATTAGGAGAGGAGGAGACCACAGGAGAGGAGCAACTGCCATCTGTGTCGGTGAGAGACCTCATCCTTCAGTGGTTAGGGATGTCCATAGAATCAGAGAATCGTAGAGTTGGAAGAGACCCCAAGGGCCATCCAGCCCAACCCCATTCTACCATGCAGGAATTCTCAATCAAAGCATCCCCAGCAGATGGCCATCCAGCCTCTGTTTAAAGATCTCTTAGGAGGGAGACTCCACCATTCTCCAAGGGAGGAGTTTGTTCCACTGTCAAACAGCCCTTACTGTCAGGATGTTCCTCTTAATATTTAGGTGGAATATCTTTTCCTATAGCTTGCATCCATTCTACCTTTCCCTTGATAGGATTCTGTGGCTTTGGAGCATGATCTCACAGACAGGGACCAACTTCATGCAAATTTGAACAACTCACAAAGGTAACTGTTTTCCAGGTTCAACCGTAGGTTGGGCAAAGAAGGACATTTGTTTAGCTTCTCCTCTGACCATTGAGAAACCATCCCTATCAACTCACGGCTCTCTTTTGCCCTTCCCTTTCATTAGATAATTTTTTAAAAAAATCTGATGGTTGCCACTTGAAATCTCACTTCCTTGTGTTTCTCCACACAGCTCCCAAGATGAACATGCTCTGAACCCTTACCACTGCTCCAATTTTTCATCAGTGGAGGTAAGCACCCACTTCCCTGGAAAAATACCAAACCTCACTAGCCTGCCTACCTCCACCAAGAAGGCATCTTCCTCCTCGGGGCGCTTAAAGACCCCAGGACACCTCTTCCATAGGCCTAATAGTTACCTAATTTCCCCCCTCCCCTTTTTTTTTTTTTTGGTTCCCTGACAGTGGGATTCACGTATACACAGAATGTGCAAAGCATACTTCTCTTCCTCCAAGAAAATCGGAGAGAATATTGCAGACTATGTTGCTGAGAACCTTCTGGATATCTTTATACAGCATATATTGGAAGGAGACGGAGGGTAGATTGATTACTTCTTCTTCTCCTCCTCTCACGCAAATCCCCGGGGTCCTGAGCTTCCTCTTTCTGGGTGCAGAAGCTCAGTAATGATGCGATTTCGCTCTTCTTCCATTTCTCTTGGCAGGAATTGTTTTCCCCTACAGATAGGAATCCTACACTCATCAAAATGCAATTTTGACAGAATGGTAGACCTCTTGATTTGCACAATTCATGGAGGACCTTGCTCTTTCCCTGTTGAGGAGGAGAAAAAGTTTGTGACGAAGGTAATGAGACCACTCCCTCACAAGGTCTGTCCTGATTGGCCACAAGAGGTGTCCTCTTATTGAGCCCCGAATGTCCTTCTCTCATCAGGAGAGGGCAATCGAATTCCTTGCAACAATCGTAGAGTTCATCCCACAGACTGAGAGGATAGACCAATGGATCCCTGACCTCCAGGCCATTTTTTCGCAATTCATATCGGAACAAGTCTTTCTACCTGAGCGTGTTCTGGTTCAGTGCTTGGAGACAGTGAGGTAAGATGTGTTTCTTCCTTCTTTTTGGAGAAGAAATAGTCAGTGGTTTATATTCCACTTTATGAGGCTAGATGTAGGGATAGAAATCCCACAAGCTTTTCTGTCAACCTATGGTGACGTGACAATTATTGTCTCTTCTCTGCAGAGAAGCAGCCAGCGCCATTAAGATCATAGACAAGAGATGGAAGGTGATGTCCTCCATATCCTCAAAGCATTGTGCCTTTCATTCGGTGAGTTATAGAATCATTAGCTTGGAGAATGTCCATTTGAACTATTGCATATGTCAATACACAATCACGTAAATTAGCTGAACTAGAGAATCTGCTCAATTCCAAAGTGGCCTCATTTCCATTTCTTTGAAATTGAGAGAAATTCCTCCCATGTGATAAACTCCATAGTCTGAGTGTTGGATTATAACTGGTTTATAAAGTAGGTTTAAATCCCTACTTGGCCGTGAAAACCCACTGGGTTTCCAGAGCCATAATCTAATACTCAAACCACTACTCCACACTGGCTCTTTCTTGAGGCTTTTGTTGTTTTTCTGCTGTGCCCTTCAGGTTATTTTTTTGTACCTTATGGCAACTTTAAGGCTCATGGGATTTTTCTTGGCAAGATTTATTCAGGGGATGTTTGCCCTTGCCTTCTCTTGAGGCTGAGAGCATGTGAATCACCCAAAGTTACCCAGTGAGTTTCATGGCCGATCTGGGATTCAAACCCTGATCTCCAGAGTCCTACACTCAGACTACTATGCCACTGTGGCTCACACTCCCAAGTACTACCTGTGAAATAACTGCAGACTTTTGTTGTTGCTGTTTGTGTGTGTCTTCAAGTCATGTCTGATTTATGGTGACCGTGAGGCAACCTTATCATGGGATTTTCTTGGCAAGTTTATCCAGAGGGAATTTGCCATCCTCTCAGGCTGAGAGTGTGTGACGTTACTTGGCTACAAATTATATATTCACTGGAATATATCACCTCATACTTTTGCAGTCCCTCCCTCCCAACACTTTCTCACCCCCCCCCCCCCAAAAGCATTTCATAGCTGAGAGTTGGCAAGAAATTTTAAAACAGCATTTAAATCTGTCCTGCTTTTTTAAAAAAGTAAATGGGCCATATGCTATGTGGTACTTCCAAGTTGTGCAGGTCTGAATCAAAAGGTCCCCTTGATCACTCCCTCCCTCTGTGTTGGAGCATGACTAGGGAGATTATCACACACATTTTGGTCCCTGATCTGGGCACGGTCAGGGGATGTGTGAGGATGCGCATTGCCAAGGGAGAATGGATTGTATTGCACACCGCACACCGCACTGTCCTTTTCCTGCCCCCATGCCATCGCACAGCACCAGGCTGGCCCCAATCAGGGCTCAGGTGCATGATTTCACTCTGCCAGAAACCTTCTGTCAAAGCGAAATCACATTCCTCAGTCCTGATTGGGGCCGGCCTAGTTCCGAGTGATGGCATGGGGCGAGCCTAAGGACAGTGTCGTATGCGATAAAATCCATTCTTCCTCGGCAATGTGCGTCCTCATGCATCCCCTGCCCATGCCCAGATCAGGGACCCAAATGTGTGCAATAAGCTCCTAGGATGGAGAGGTAGAATGATGTGGGGGAGGGGGGGGGAGGATTCTTTACAGAAATCTGGCTGGGAGATGACAGTGTTACAACATGGACTCAGGCCCTCCCAGCCAGGTATTCTGTCAGTGAGCAGGTAAGGGGAAGTGGGTGAGGGGGTGGAACAGCCTTGGTCCATAAAAATAATCTTACTTTAACCAGAATACCTGTCCAGAAAAACAGTGCACTTCAAGATTATGTACCTAAGCCTGAAGACAAAGGATAGTTTGGGGATTCTGTTGGTATACCATCCACCCTGTTGTTCAACAGACTCCCTAACCAAGCTGGCACAACTGGTCTCACAGTTGGTGTTGGATTCACCTAGGCTGTTAGTCCTGGGCGATTCCAACATCCCACTTGAGTCCACTTTGACAAAATTAGCAAGTGCAGATGGGGAGTTCATGTTATTCATGGCAGACATGGGCCTATCCCAATTAGTGTCTGGGCCCACACATTGTGCAGGTCATACCCTCGATATGATCTTCAGTACAGAACAGGCATATCCGTAGGTGGAGGTAATTAATATTACTGCCCTGTCATGGACGGATCGCTTCCTGGTCAAGGTTTGCCCCCTCAGGGGTGGAGGATCTGTTCTCGAAGACTAATAGAACTAATAGGATTCCAGAAAGCCATAGAGCAGTGGTTTTCAACCTTCCTAATGCCACAACCCTTTAATCCAGTTCATCATGTTGTGGTGACCCCCAACCATAAAATTATTTTCATCTCAGTTCGTAAGACCATCAGAAATATTTGTTTTACAATGGTCTTAGGAGACCCCTGTGAAAGGTTTGTTCGGCCCCCAAAGGAGTTGCGACCCACAGGTTGGGAACCACTACCCTAGAAGGTTTAATGGTCGGTAGCACTGGTGATTTTGTTGAAGCCTTGGTTAACCCTTGGAACAGTGATTTGACCAGGGCTATTGACACAATCACTCCTAAGCATCCTTTCCAACCTGCTTCTGACCGTAAACTATTGTACCTGAAAGTACTCAGGAACATGAAGTGGGCTGGTCAATGACTAGAGTGCCGCTAGTGAAAAACACAACTCTCATGTGACAAGACACTCCATAAGAATTTTCTTCATTCTTATGGGGTGCCAATGCATGCAGTGAAGAAATCTTTCTACTCTGCACGTATTGTGTCTGCAAATTCCTGTCCAGCAGAACTGTTCAGGGTGGTAAGGGATCTTACTCAGATGCCTGCTCCCCACAACGCATTATTAGATCATACAACATGCCCTCTCGATCCTTGCCCCTCATGGCTGGTTGTCCAGAGAGGAGATGCTATAATGACATATTTGAAGTACGTTATTAATGCACATCTTAGGAAAAGTCAGTTTCCATCATGTTTAAAGGAAGTGGTTGTATGACTGCCTTTGAAAAAACCTTCCTTAGATCCTCTGAACATGGATAATTACAGACCACTCTCACATTTTCCGTTGCTGAGCAAGGTAATTGAGAGCGCTATTGCCCTTCAACTCCAAATAGTTTTGGATGAAACTGATTATCTGGACCCATTTTAAACCGGCTTTAGGACAGGATATGGAGTTGAGACTGCCATGGTTGTCTTGGTCAGTGATCTTTGTCTGAGTGTCAACAGGGGAAGTGTGACCCTGTTGGTGCTTCTGGACCTCTAAGCGGCTTTTGACACTATTGATCATGACATCCTTTTGGAGCGTCTGAGAGAGGTGGGAGTTGGAGGCAGTGCATTGCAGTGGTTCCAATCCTATCTCTCAGGAAGGTCCCAAAGGGTGATGCTTGGGTTGGTGATTCACATATTATACTCTTGTTTTTCACCAAGAGATGGTTCCTTCTTTTTAAATAAGAGTTAAGGTATATTACTTACATTGACCCATGGATAAGTTGACTCAGGTTTTTTGGGTTAGTTTTTTGACCTAAATTGCTAGACTTATACATGAGTATATATTATTTGTTAATTGTTATGTGGTAATTTTAAGTTGTTGCATGTGAGGGAGGAATAATGGATTTTATTCTGTATTGCATTTTTTATCCTTGCTGTATGCCACCCTGATCCAATCGGGGAGGCAGCATATAAATAAAAAATAATTATCATTATAATTATAATTATTGTGGCTTTCCCACTTCCTTCTCTTCTCTGTTCCATTGCCGGGGCGACAGGATGAGAGGAGAAGCAGCAGACAGCCGTCAGCTCTGTTGGACGGGGAACTTGGTGTGTGACCGGCAAGAAGTGAAATCAGCATGGCGGCTGGACGGTAGGGTGCAGATTACCGGCCCTGGTGGCCCCCGCACCCTGGCTCACATCCCCTGGAATGAGGGAAAAACCCCTCCCAGCCTCCGAAGCCACGGTAGACCTGCTGGGGGTCAAAAGAAGGAGGAAAAGAGGGAGGGGATTAAAAGGAGTGGGGGGGGGAGGTGGCAACCTCCTGGATAATCAAAACCTCAAGTTCCCAAGCTGAGAATTTGGAGGGACGGCTTGTTTTGGAGCAACGTATGCTTTTGCCTCATCCTTGGGTTTTTTTTGTTTGTTTTTGTTTTGCATAGCCTCCCACCTTAAATACACTGTATATGCTGTTTTTATTAGTATAAACTGTTGTAGGAAGTATGTGTATACAATATAGCATACTCAAGCCTTATACAATATTTTCTGTTCATGCTCATTTTACCATATTGTTGTCTTCATTTTAATTTGTATAAGAGATGTGTGCTACTTCATTATAAGTATTGCTTTCTAGATTGGCTAGCATGCTATTGTAGTGCTTGTTATTTATTACCAAATTTAATGTTTGTAGTGTATGTAGCGTATGTAATGTTTGTAATGTAGTGTAACTTGTGTATTTATTACACTATCATACCCCTTGTTGTATTTTTCCCCCCTAACCTAAGAGCTGAAAAATAAATCTGTGACCATTTCTACACTTTGGTGTGCCACCTTGCATTCTGTTTTTGGGAAGAAGAGTTCGTATCACATAGGATTGACTGGTAGCAAGGTGGCTGGTTCTCTGTGTTTGTATTGTGCATGGAAGGGGTGGCAGTGGCTGTGTGCATGTCGGGGAGGAGGTGTGTGTGTGTGTGTGCTGGTGGCAGGGATGGGGAGTAGTGGTGATTTTGGGGTTACTCCATTTTTTTTCTTAATGTTACTCCTACTCCTGTAGAAACCTCTTACTCCTTTATTCCTTGATCCTACTCCCCAGTCCTGTTTTCAAGGCCGGGGTGTGAAGTGTCTCTCTTTGCTTCCCAGTTCCTTCCCCAGTGCAATATAATAAGAATGTTTTTTGGTGTTTACATGTACAATATATAAAAACAGGAATAAGAAGTGTTCTGCTCCAGGCTTGGAATAGCTTACAAGTACACCTTTCTGGGGGACTGAACCTATTTCGGGGAGAGAGTCCAGCACCCCAAAGAGCTTTAAATCCTGTATAGTCCAACCTACTGGGTAACCTTGAGCAAGCCACACTCTCTCAGCCTCAGAAGAAGGCTAGGGCAAACCCCCTCTGAGTAACTCTTGCTAAAAAAAAGTGTCAGGTTCCCCTTAGGATCACTATAAGTCCGAAAAGACTTGAAGGCATGCAACAACAAGTAGATTCAGTCCCTGACACATTAGGATGTGTGTATGTGTGTATTCAGTCTGCCATATCAGATAATTTAGGAAGCACTGGTCCAGGTGAGGCTTTTTAGGATAAGACTCAGCATAAGATGCTCCTTACTATAAGGTCCAAAACATAGTGCAGAAACAATCCAGTTTGAGACCACTTTAACTGCCCTGGCTCAAGGTTAGAGAATTCTGGGAACTGCAGTTTCGTGAGACATTTAGCCTTTTCTGTCAGAAAGCTCTGGGGCCAAGGCAAACTACAATTTCCAGGAGATCTGGGAACAGGTTTTTAGCCACAAAACGCCACTAGCAGCACAGCAATGAAGTAGCTGTCTCAGGAGTTTATCACACAGGAGGAATTTCTCTCAATTTCGAAAGAAATGAAAGTGGGGCCAGTTCGGAAATGAGTGAATTTGCTATTTCAGCAAATTTACGTGATTGCGTATTGACGCTGCATCACGTTCGGGATGACTTCCCATTGCCCAAAATTGTGTGTGATAGTTTCTCACGTAATAACGTGAAACCCCACAATTGCATTCGGAAGGACTTCCCATTGCCCGAAAATGCATGTGGTAGTCTCTCACGCAATAACGTGAAACCTCATGATTGCGTTTGGACTGCCATTGGATTATGCTTCCAATTTCTGTCGTCTGATAAACTTCTCAGTTGCATCAGTGCACTTCTTGAGTCCTGTTGCAGCAAGATATCCCTAAGAGGCAGCTGAATTAACCTGCCCAGCTTGACACCCTGAGCTCCACTTCAGCTCCACTTAACATCTGTGCTTCAGGATAGAGTCATGGCAGTTAAAGTGGTGTCAAACTGCTTTATTTCTGCAGCGTGGATAACACCCTAAGTCTCTCTTGCATTCTAGCTTAGAGCAAACAACAACGAAGAGTCTTATGGCGTTTGAAAGACTAGCAGATTTTATCTGACACTTTCATGGTCTGCACTCCACTTCATCCATTGCTAGAATTGCTTCTTTCTGCAGCAGATTAAAATAGCTGCCTCACTCACCAACCCGAAAATCTGTGTCCAAAGACAACACTTTAACCCATCCTCTCCCACTTTGATGCCCTTCAGCAGTGTGGGAATGATGGGAGTTGAAGTCCGACACATCAGGGCAGCACCAAGTGGCGGAGAAGTCACACTTGCTGGTAATCTTATTGTGTAAGGGATCCGCAAATGGTTGTAGTGCTTTTCAGTGTTACGGTTGCCAGTTTCCCATCCCATGCTTGCTCCTTTGCCTTTTAATAGCAACATGCAGAAAAGAAAAGTGGAGGTAAGTAGGAAGAGAATAAGACTGCAAGGTAGATGAATAAACTCAATAAGGGAGGTTATAAATATTAATTTACAGGATCTGAAGAGCAGTGGAGGACAGGGGCTTCAGCTCAGGGTTACGATGAGTTGAAGCCAAGCCCAAGGCAGCTAACAACAACAACAACAACAACAACAACAACAAATGCAGAATTCAAAGACATAGCTATGTTAGTTTGTAGAATCAGTATATAAAGAGCTCTTGTAGCACCTTTGGGATTAACTGAAAGAAAGAAGTTGGCCGCATGAGCCTTCCTAGACTTGTATACTTAACCAAATCCATGTGAGGAAGTAGACTGAAGTCTACAAAGGCTCATGCTGCCAACTCAGGTCTCAAAGGTGCTACAAGAGCTCTATAACCACAAATTTAAACATTAAGCCCAACAAAGATAAGGGGAGAAATTAAAACATCACCTGTTTAACTTCTACACAGCAGGCTGCTATTAAAACACACAAGCACTATGCCAGTTAAAAAAGAGGTACCCAAAGCCAACCTTCATTGTGTGGCTTTGTGGTTTGAATGGCCAGACTACCTGGGCGCCAACTTGCTGGACTACCTGGGTGCCAACCTGCGCAAAACCAAAGAGGAGGAGAAAGCCCATTCACACTTTGGATGAAGGTGACATTGCCTTGCTGAAACTGATATACTGATAAACCTTAACCAAAGTAATGTCAAGAGTAATAGGTTGTGTGTGTGTGTTTGTGTGGTTTAACTGTAGTTGGACAAATTTGGAAATAAAAGGAATATTCCAAAATAAATAAATAAATACTGGATTAAAGAATTTTGCAGCGTGTTCTTCTTCGTCTTCTTCTTTTTTACATTTTATTAAAAGATTATACAAAAAAAAATTATGTCCACCTTGCACTAGCCTGGTCACCAGAAGTGACAAAAAACACCATCCAGGTGAGTAGACTGCCAGTGCATTCCTGCATAGAAACATAGCATGAAACCATGAAAGATCTCTCTGATGCACCTCACATAAAAATGCAGTGGACCTCCGCATGAAGGGATGGCGCTCTCTGTGCTGCCTCTACCCGCCTTTAAGAAACTGGTAACTTTTGGGGGGAGGAGGCAGGATATTAACTTTTATGAGCTTAAATACAAAGCTCTTTCACAAAGGAAGTGGCGGATGTAGCCACAAAAGCAGCAGCAGTAGGATGAGGCTGCTGCTATTCTTATTGACATTATTGCTATTACTATTATCATTATTTATACTTTGCCTTTTTTCACCAAGAGGGGAGTCAGCTTATTGATTAGGAGTAGTAATTTATTGCTTCATTAATCTGCAAACTAGTAAGTAAGTAGGTTTATTTGTATAGCGTACGCCATTACAAAAAGTAAAGCAAACTAGTAATTCGTACAGAGTTTTCTATAAGGCTACTTCACATGGAAAGTGGAAGATGCATAGCCAGGAATCCAAAGGGATTCCAGAATACTGGAGTTACTATGGGAACTGTGGCATCCCTTCTTTCATCAGTAGTCTTTGGGATCATTCGGGCAATCTAAAAGGAAGCCCCAGGGAACATGCAGTCCAGGCCTTTTCTGGATTTCTCAAGGCTGAAGGAAGTGATTGGTGGCTTTAGCTGCCTTGATTGCTCCACTATTGTGGACCGCTGCATTCTTGTTATTTCTAATTGGCATCCAGTTGTGTGGGTCAAAGACCTAAAAGCCATTGGACAGCTCCGTTTGGGTGGTGTCATGCTCTCTTGCCTGGCTACTTGTCTGGTGATGATAGCAATCTCAACAGAATATTGGGTCAAGCGATTTAGCCGCGGGCTTTTTGTCTTCCGAGGACTCTGGAAGGATTGCCAGCTGGGAAAATGTACCCCTCTGGTCCATATACCATGTAAGAATCATGACATTCCCAAACATACAAAAACCAAAGGCACTGTAAAAGATCAAGATATTGTTTCTGTCATGAGAAGTTTTAGGGGTGACTCCAGATAGATTGAGCATTCAAAAGGGCAACTTAATGATGCCTCATATCTTGAGGAGGGACTTCTCCTGGGGTAAATACTGGAGGGGAAATGTGGTTCTGCAATTTTTAAGTTATGAAACTTGGATAGGGAGAAAAGCCGGTTGTGAAAGACCCTGTTGGCTAGAGCCTGTAATGTCACCAACACATCAGTATTGATGTGGCTCTGGATCTGCTTTGCAATTATTTTAAACAATACACTATATACATACTTTTAATCATCATTGTCATCATCATCATTTATATCCTGTCTTTCTCTCAGTAATGAGATGCAAGGCAGCTAAGAACATGTTTAAAACAAAACAGATGAACATTATACATAATTATAAGTGCACTCCAGTTTCCAAAAGCATGGTGGCATCAATAATCTTTGAGAATTTCTATGAGAATAGGAGAATTCCCAGAAGTCTGGAAGAGGGCAAATGTTGTCCTCATCTTCACAAAAGGAAAGAAAGAAAAAAGAGGGCCCATACAACAGCGAGAAATGTAGGATACACTTGAGCAACCAAAATGATGAAAGGTCTGGAAAAAATGCCCTAGGAGCAGTGGCTTTGGTAGCTGGGTATGTTTAGCCTTGGGAAGAGAAGGTTAAGGGGTGACATGAGAGCCACGTTTAAATACAGTATTTGAAAGGATGCCATATTGAGAATGGAGCAAGCTTATTTTCTGTTGCTCTAGAGACTCGGATCCTGGAGCAATGGATTCAAGCTACAGGAAAAGATCCTACCTAAACATTAGGAAGAACTCCTGACAGTAAGAGCTATTTGACAGTAGAAGATACTGCCTCTGAGAGTGGTGAAGTCTCCTTCTCTGGAGATTTTTTTAAACAGAGGCTAGATGGCCATCTATTGGGAGTGCTTTTATTTGTGTATTCCTGCATGGCAGGGAGTTGGACTGGACCACCCGTGTGCTTTTTTCCAATGATTCTATGAAAAAAATGTTTTTAACTTACTGATGAAAGATGCAGCCCTTTGCATATATAAACAGAACAGCATGACAGAGTTTTGATAGCCCAGTTCCCTATTGGCATGCATACTCAACTATCCTAATTCGGCAGGAACAGTTGTGATGAATCCTCTGTCCTCCCATGTTTTTCATCTGCTTTCAAAATGTCCCAGTTACTTCCACCTCCTACTTTCCCCCATTCTGTCCGTCTTACTGCAGTTGCTGAAAAATGAGTTGATATCTACTAGGGCCCTTGGTATCTGCTAGGCTTTGGTTCCAGATACCAAAATCTGTGGATCTTCACGTTGCATTGAATGCCATGGTGTCACTTATATAAGATGGCAAAATCAAATTTTGCTTATAGGCATTTATTTTCATATTTTCAAGCCATGGGTGGTCGAATCCATGGATCAAAAAAAAAAAAAAATCAAAAACTCAGTGGATACTGAGGGGCTGTATCTTTGTATTTGTATGATTCAAATGCAAAGAAGGTTGATGAGCACAGGTGGAAAGCCTGTTAGAATTGTTCTTAAAATCCTGTATCTGCCTTCACAATAAACTGCCTTTTGTCTGGCCTTGAGATATAGCTCCTCCATACATAATTCTATAGTTTGGCTTGGTTCTGCATAGGGCTTTTGCTCCATCTGCCGGCCAGTGTCTAAGATTTCAGGGGGAAAAGAACAGCCTTTCAAAGAGAACCATTGGCATTTGTTAGCAGCTCAGTCATATTGTGCAGTGGTTGTAATCCTCTTCCCAATGCATGTTTTTAACTAAAGGATCCCTTTGTCCCATCCAAGAAGCCTCTATGTCTTGAGAAGACTTCTAGGATATGTTCTAGATGTGCACAGATTGACAGAGGCTTAATCCAACATTAGTCTCATCTAGAGTAGACCTCACTGAACCCATTCCTTCCAACTATCCTGAATTGACGGGGACAATTCCAGTTATTCTTTTGTTGTCTCACTTTTGGAGCTGCTTTCAAAGTGCCCCAGTTTCTCTGTCCTCCTTCCACTTTCCCCCTTTGACCTCAGCTTATGATTTTCAACAATCTTACAACAATTTAAGCAGTTTAAAGTCAACTTTAAACAGGCCCTCTTTATGCACGGGTGCTTCACCCACAGATTCAACCACCCGTGGCTTGAAAATATTTTTTAAAAACCTAAATTCCAAAAGGCAAACCTTGATTTTGCCATTTTAAAATAAGGAACACCATTTTTATTAGGCCATTGTATTTAATTGGGCTTGAGCATCCACCGATTTTGGTATCCAGGAGGGGTCCTGGAACCAAACCCCAGCCAATACCAAGGGCCCATTGTACTATATCAGACCTCTACAACCTAGTCCTAGCCAAATCATGACACTGTGTCACCCAGGGCTCTAGAAAGCCACAACATCCTTACTGTTGTGTTTCTGCAAGGCTTTGTGGGGGAATTATATGATGGCATGGTAATGTCAGCTAGGATGTAGGGTTGCCAGATTTAAAACCGGAGAGGGCTGCTGTAGCTTTAAAAGTTATATAGAAGAAGGAATTTTCGCAAGTGTTGTTTGTCACACAAGCAGGTAGCATGCAACACCTGCTAAAATTCCCTCTTCTGTACAATTTTTAAAAAGTACAAGAGCCCTCTCCAATTTTATCTCTAGCAACTCTAACCAGGAGCCTCCATTTAAGTGTCAGTTTCCCCCTCCCCTTTATTTTGGATATGTTAATCTCTATTTCTGGTTTTTATTTTTCTCACCTTTTGTCTTTCTGGCACACCATTTCTCTCTATGTCTTTTATTTCCCTCTTTCTTTCGACCTACTGCCTTTTCCCTGCTGCTTTCAAACATTCCCTTCCATTTTTCCTCCTTCTTCAAGAAGTTGCTGTAGGAAAGATTGCTCTTGCAAAGGCTCAAATGACTAATTTCCATTTTGAATATAAGTAAAAGTCAGCATGCTGTAGTGATTTGAGCGTCGGACTGCAGCTCTGGAGACCAGGGTTCGAATCCCCGCTCTGCTGCGGAAACTCGCTGGTTATCTCAGCCTGAAAGGAAGGCAAAGACAAACCCCCTTTGAACAACTTTTGTCAAGAAAATCCCATGCTAGGTTCACTTTAGAGTCGCCATGAGTCTGAAATGACTTGAAGGCACACAATGACAACAAACACGTGGGATTTTGCTAGGGTCAGCAAATCGCCCAGTGGCCACAGATTGCCCACATTGGAACAGAGAGATGGAACAATGAAGTTCACAAGTTTCTTCTTTTTTCTTTTCTTCTCTCCAACCCCCCCCCCCCCCAGCCTATATTGTCTTCTCTATAGTTTTCATGCTGATCTCTGCTATGGCTTGCTATGGCTCCGTGATCTTTGGAACCCTGTGCCTCACGACCTTGCCACCATCAAAGAAAATAACATGGCCCACCCTTACCATCATCTTGTGTTTTATGTCTGGTAAGTGGAATCATCTTCCAAGCCCAGTCTGCCCTCGTTTTCCCTCAAAGCTCTATTGCCTGCTTAGCTTTAGGGTCAGCCCCAAAGAAAGGGCTTTTAAATTAAAAGTGAAACAGATCTTTAGAAATTCATCTTCTGCGGATTTGACTGCTCTTTTGTGTGAACAATTGTATTAGTTTATTAAACAGCATCTCAATGGCCTCAAATTCCCCATTTCAGTCTGGGTATCTGGGATAATCTGGGTGTGGGGAAGTCTTTATAGTCCCTTCTTGGGAAAATCCTTAAAAGTTGTACCTTAGCTCTAAGGCCTGTACCAGCACATACTTTTCATGGGCAGCTGTCAGGCTCCAATGACTCTACAAGATTTTGTTATGAGTCCCACTTGTAGGTAAATAAAGAAGGACCCCTTGGATCCATAACCTTCAGGGTCCATCAATGAGCCACAATTTGGAAATGTTACTTTTGGAGACTACAGCTCTCTCAATCCTCCATCCAGTATGACCAGTGGCCATGCTAGTTGATGGGGTTTTTTAGTTGCAGTCTAGAAAAATTACCTTCTCTAGCTCTGAACAGATATATGCATGTTGGTGTGGGTTTGCACTGTTGTTGCACTTCAGGAAGAGCTGGCTATTTTGCCAAGCCTAGGGGAAGATGAGTAAAAGATGGAGGTCGCTGTTCCCTAACAAGAGAAGGACAAGCTCCCCGACCTCTTCAGGAACCAAGTAGTAGTGACCCTAATGTCTTGATCTTCCTCTTGACCATGCTCTCTTATTGGCTCTTGTCCTTCAGGCTTCACAGGAGGGATAGGCCTGTTCACTTTCATGAGGTCAACAACCGAGGAGCCCAATACATTCCTTTCGTGGTCCTTGGCACCAGGGTGGTCCTCTGTCATTGTGGTTTCCATGGCAGGTATGAGATGCAACGTTCAAAGTGCTGCGAACTAGTGAAAGAGAACAGAACAAAGATGAGGTGACCTTTTTGAACCCAACAAGGAAGGTTTAAGTGCAGGGCTTAGTTACAATGGTTCGAAGTGAGCAACTGGGGCTTTCCAGGTGCATGTGGCCTATAATCCCCATCAAACCTAGCCAGCATTGCCAGTAACGAAGGATAACAGGAGCTGGGACTCCAAAATATCTGGGGCACCATAGTTGCCCATCCCTGAATTAAATAAACACATTAGGACAGTAAAACTGAGTGCCTCCTACTAGCATCCTAAGAAAAATCTAAACCACCATTCTTAAAGTGCTGTTGCAGTGCAGCACACCATTGTATGTGTTTGTGTGCAGATCTTTTCATTATCTGCTGCACTACCACTAAGGCAGGTGGGCACAATACAAGACCTTCTCAGTGGTGGCCTCTTGTCCAGTGCTCAAAAAAGTTGCATTTACATGAAGCCATGGAAACCCACTGGGTGATCTAGGGCAAGTCATACTCTCTTGGCTTAAGAGGAAAGCAACGGGACACCTCCTCTGAATAAATCATTCCAAGAAATCACAGTTGACTTGGAGGCAACTTCTGTTTTGCCAAGCATTACCACCTTTCAAATTCACAACATTGTGTATAAAGATGAGGTGAGAAGTTCAGTTTTAACGATTGGTTGGGAGATAAAGGTAGGAGAAAGGCTGTTGCATAAAGCCAAGGAAAGTAGATAACCATATGAATGAATATTAGAATGTTTTGTGTCCACAGGGTTTGGAATTTAAATTGACAGTCTCCTGCACAAACTGGTTTATCTAGGTCTGTATTTGGATTCTCCACTCCAAACACACACCAGACAATGTAGGCTCAAGTCTACAATAATTTTTCAGACTAACACAGCTATGTCTTTGAATTCTACGTGATGATGATAGAGTCATTGGCCTACATTTTGGCTCAGACATTAATTCTCTTGTCAGTTAAGATGGTCTAGAAGGATATCAATAGAGGCAAAGGCCACATCCCTTCTTGGCCATCTGGGGACTGTAGACAAAGGGCAATAAAAGACAGGTTAATGAAATTCCATTCCATTAGCAACAGAAAATTAACTTCCCTTGAGACCTAGGCTGCTGCTGCCCTGCGTGGTGCTAACAACAAGTTTTTTTTAAGGCACAGAACATTGAATTTTTTCATTCTGGTTGGCCAATAGAGGTATATCTCTTTTATCTATTCTCAGCATGCAATTGAAATGAACTTTTTTTTGCCTTGAAGGAGTTTGCCACTTTGTGGCAAAGAACTGGGAAGAGGAAGAATTAGCTGAAACACTTCTCGCAACTTCAATTGGCTTTACGCTGAAAGAAGACTGCATGGCTCGGAGTGCCTTTCAATTCGCCCAGCATAACATGAGAAACAGAATACCAGAATCTGACACAACTGTGTGACTTGAAACAGGAATAAATCTATGCGCAAGAGGTGGCGAAAGCAGCTGAATTGGCCGATGCTCACCTAGACCCAACAGGATCTGGCCTTTGGGAATTAGGAGAAAACACACTAACAAGGAGACCTCTGGTACAGTGTTTTGCTTCTGAGTGTCACAGACTTTTACACATCACCCCATGCTTGCAGATATGCTTACGTCCCCACATGGGGTGACCCATTTCACTTTGCCCCAGGATGAATGGTGACAGGAGGTCAACAGTGATGCAATTTTGGCAAGAGCAGCAAGACATGTTCCTGCAGACTGAGACAACGCGCAATGTGTCTGAACTTTCCTCAGTGTTTTAAATGATGCTTTTTTACTCTTTGTTCCTTCACCCCTTAAATAAACCCCTTGCTTGTGTTCATTATGTGCTTCTTTGTTTTTATAGATTCACTTTCAGTTGTATCTGATGGAGCTTTTCTAAACCTGGTATTCTTCAGACATTTTGGGCTACAATGCCCATCATCCCTAGCCAGGATGACTAATACTTAGGTGTAGAGAGATCTTGTAGCACCTTTGAGATTAACTCAAAGCAAGAAGTTGGCAGCATGAGTTTTCATAGACTGAAGTCTACTTCCTCAGATGCATTTGGTGCCAAAAGCTTCTGAGAGTAGACGAAAGCTCATGTGCCAACTTCTTTCTTTAGTTACCGTATATACTCGACTATATGTCGACCTCATGTATAAGTCGAGGGCAGGTTTGGGGGCCAAAATTAGGGATTTTGCTATGAGCCATGGATAAGTCGAGGGTAAAACTTAGGAGCACATAACAAAGGATCTAAAGGATAAAGCAAAGCAAAACAATATCAAAGAACTTACAAAATTCCAGCCGACATAACTCTTTGCGCTTACTCTTAAGACTGGGTGGATGAGAGAATAGAGAGGGTCGGTGATTCACATATTATACTCTTGCTTTCGACCAGGAGATGGTTCCTTCTTTTAAATAAGAGTTAAAATACAGTACTTACATTGAACCATGGATAAATCGACTCAGGTTTTTTTGGGTCAGTTTTTTGACCTAAATTTCTAGACTTATACATGAGTATGTGTAGTAGTCTCAGAGGTGCTACAAGTTCTCTCTACATACTGATTCTACAGACTGACATGGCTATATCTTTTAATAATTAGGCATGAATATGAGTTTTTTTTATAGTTCAAATTATATGAGGAGGCCAAAACCAAATTTAATCACTCAGGCATAGATGTTTTACTTATTTGAGATGCCCGTAGGACAGAGAAGGGCAACTATGGCCATCCAGATGTTATTGGGTTGCAATGACTTTCAGCCCTAGGGTGCTAGGGACTATTTCTGACTATTTTTGCAGTGTTGTGCAACCTTAGTCATTTAACTTTATCAGCTGTAATAAATGAAAACGGCATAGATCTGTATGCCAATGAAGCAATACTCACAAAGAAAGAAAGCAGGCTTTTAGTTCTTAGACAGTGGGGAACATCTGGCCCTCCAGATGCTCAAATGAACTATACCCAAAATCCCTTACAATTGGCTGGAAATGCTGAAAGGAGTTTATCAGACGGGAGGAATTTCTCTTTATTGCGAATGGAGCCTATTCGAATCCACGTGAATTCGCTGGTTTAGCGAATTTACATGAATTCCAATTGCGTTCGGAATGCATTCAGAATGACTTCCCATTACCCGAAAATGACTCCTCGTTGCCCGAAATTGCGTGAGATGCTTTAATTCGCAATAATGTAAAACCCATGATTGCATTCAGAATGATTTCCCTTTTGCCCGAAATTGCATGAGATGCTTTAATTCGCAATAACGTGAAACCCCATGATTGCCTTCGGATTGCCATTGGATTATACTTCCAATTTCCGACGTCTGATAAGGTCCAAAGTTGGAGTCCTAAACATCCTGAAAAACCAAAGGTTTCCCATCCTGGCAGCCATCCTTTGTATCTGTGAAGGGCTCATGCTCCTTTTTAAGAAGTGCTTTGGTTAAAATAACTGTAAATAGTGTTACCCAATTAATTGGGCTTGCTATATTAATTGATTTTTTTTAAAAAAAAGAATCAATTAATTTAACCAATTTATTGAAAGAAGGCTGGGTCGCCTGACCTCTTCTTTTTCCAGGACATGTCCTACATTTCAACCTTCTGTCCAGGAGGAATTTCAAAACGTCCTCCGTTTTGAGCATGACTAAGAAGCATGGATCTACATATTTATGGCTGCAGCCACACTGGAGAAATAACCCAGTTTGGCACCGCTTTAACTCTTTCTGGCTCAAGGCTATGGAATTCTGGGAGTTGGAGTATGTTGTGGGGCCCAGAGCTCAAAGCTTAACTCTTTTTCTGGCTCAAGGCTATGGAATTCTGGGAAATGGAGTATGTTGTGGGGCCCAGAGCTCAAGGCTTATCTCTTTTTCTGGCTCAAGGCTATGGAATTCTGGGAGTTGGAGTATGTTGTGGGGCCCAGAGCGGAGCTCTGCTCCGCTCTGGGCCCACAACAAACTCCAACTCCCAGAATTCCATAGCCTTGAGCCAGAAAAAGAGTTAAAGCGGAGAATGGCTAGGGAATTCTGGGAACTGTAGTTTTGTGAGACATTGGGCCTTCTCTGTCAGGGAGAGCTGTGGCTCCACAACAAACTACATTTCCCAGGATTCCCTAGCACTGAGCCGCCAGGTCAGTTAAAAGTGGTCTCAATCCGGATTACTTTAACTCCATCCTAAAGAATCCTGGGATTTGTAGTTTGTTTGCTTTTTTTTAAAATGAGACGACAGCACTCTTTGGCAGAGGGAAGGCTCAGCAGGGCCCTTTAAAACTACAAATCCCAGAATTCCTTGCTACAGATTAATTAATTAAGGGCAGTCTCAAAATGCCATTATTTCTACAGGCCAGATGGGCCCCAGGATATGTCCGTTGGCTTTTATACAACAAGATTAAACGGACTCGGAAAAAAAACCCGGGATTTTTTAAGCGAGTAGCGCTTTGCACGCTTTTGAACGTCTGAATGCGCAAACACGCGAGTCGCGCGACACGCGTCTTCCCCTTTCGCCTGAGCGAGACGCTTCCTGGGCTCCTATTGGCTCCTTCCGCGCGAGTGGCAGGGAGGGGGCGTGTCTCGGGGCGGCGAATGCTGATTGGCTTAAAATATATGACGTTATGCTTCTTTTCCCCCCTCCTTCCCTTGGCCTCTCCTCCCGCCTCAGAGTCCATTTGCCACATTACGATTGGATGAGAGAGACGTCAATCAGGAACGGGGCTTGCACAACTGCCAGCTCAGTCTTTCCGATTGGCGGATGGAAAGTACATCCCAGTTTGTGATTGGCTTCTCTACACGTCAATCAGGAGCCGGGGACGGCACAATTGCCAGCCGCCCTCTCCTTCAAGCGAAAGGCCATCCCGGCTTGTGATTGGATTCTCCGCAACGTCAATCAGAAGATGGGACTGGCACAACTGCCACTTCAAGCTCTCTGATTGGCAGGTTGAAAGGCCATCCGGGCTTGTGATTGGGTTTTCTAGACGTCAATCAGGAGCGGGGACGGCACAACTGCCACCGCCCTCTCCTCTCAAGCTGTCGGATTGGTGGATCGAGAGGCGAACTCAGCTCGTGATTGGCTTCTTCTCAGAAACGTGAGGACATTACCCGCCCCGTTCCTCTGCGTCCTCTCTTCCTATTGGTTGAATCTTCTTAGTGGGCGGAGCGATAGGCGCTTGCCTTGGAAATGGGGGAAAGGTGAAGAAGAACTAGGAGAGCGGGCCAAGATGGCGGCGGCCGGTCTGAGGGCGATGGTGGCGGTGAAGCGGGTCATTGACTACGCCGTGAAGGTGCGCGAGGACGGAGGCAGGAGGGGAGAGGACGCCACGCTCGCTGGCTTTAAGCGCAGCGCAGCCTTTGGGCCTCTAAATGACGCTTTGGACTTCAATTCCCAGAAGCCCCGGTCAGTTTGCTCGCTGTGCAGGAATTCTGGGAGTTGAAGTCCAGAGAGAGAGAACCATGGCTTTAATTGATTCTATATCACAAGTGATCGAAATAAATAAATATCTAAATTCATTAAATTATATATTATATATTAAATTATATATCCAACATTATATATATTTATATATATTTATAAATCTAAATATTAGAGATATAATTTAATATTATATATATATATATATATATATATATCACAACTGATCTAAATAAATAAATACTGTGTCTAAATTCAATACATTATATATTATATATTAAATTACATATCTAACATTATATATATATATATGTATCTAAATATTAGACATATAATTATATATATATATATATCACAACTGATATAAATAAATAAATATCTAAATTCATTAAATTATATATTATACATATCTAAAATCATTTATTAATCTAAACCTCATTGGATTTTAGAGATATAATTTAATGTATCATTATATATTTAATATCTATCTATATCTATCTATATATAGTTAATTTAATATGAATTAAAATTTAGTATAAATATAAAATATATAGAAATATAATATATATAAATAATATAATATATATTAATGTAATAATATAATAACTATATAATATAATAATATGATATTAAATTACATATTTAAAATTATTTATTAATCTAAATCTCATTGGATTTTACAGATATAATTTAATATATATATAATTTAATATAAATTAAAATTTAATATAAATACAAAATAAATATATAAAAATATAATATACATAAATAATAAAATATAAAGTAATACAATAATATAATATAATATAATAAATATATAACATAATAATATAATATAATATGAATTTGTTTATTTAGATCATAGAATTGCACTGGAGGACCTACAAATTCCTGTCTTGTGTCATTTCCGAATTATGGCAACCCTATCCTATTTTTTTGGTGAGATTTGTTCAGAGGAATTTTGCCATTGGGTTTCATGGCCGAGCTGGGAATCGAACCCTGGTCCCTGGAGTCGTAGTCCAAGACTCAAAGCAGTATGACTAAAAGAGGTGTTTTCTCTAGGAATCTCTAGGTCCTCCAGTTTGACTCTGTGGTCAACTTCTAGCAGAGTCACGCCGGAAGAGCTCGAGATTCCTAGAGAGAACGTATTAATCAAATCCACAAACAATAAAATTTGCCAAAGTCAGGTGTTCCAATGTGGAGGGCCAACTGTATTATAATTCCCCATCCTGGTAGATAGGGCTATCCTTCTGTTTATTTTATCCATGCAATAGGCGTGTCAGGTAGGGCTGTTGGTTAAAAGGAGGAGAAATAAATGGCTGAAGATGAAAATGAGTTTTTGTGGGTCAGAAACATGGAGCCCAAGTAACTGCAGTTGTTCTTCCACATTCTGTGGGGTTACGGGTGAAGGATCCCTGTGGATCTGGAAAAACTGCAAATAAATCAAAAAAATCCTATTCTTTTTACCTAAGAGAACACTTCTCTGGGAATTTCCCAGTCCTCCAGTGCAACTCTATGGTCAGTATCTGTTAGAATTTTATCATAGAATCATGCAGGAGGACCTACAAATGCCCAGAGAAGGGTTCCCCCCCCCGGGGGGGGGACATATAAACAAAACAAACAAACAGCTTCATTTATATACCGCTTCATACCCTTAAGGAGTGTCTAAGCGGTTTACAACTGTAAGCTATTTGCCCCCCAACAATCTGGGTACTCATTTTAGCGACCTCGGAAGGATGCAAGCCTGAGTCGAGCTTCAGCCCTTTGCTGGTCTTGAACTCGCAACCTTATGGTTTTGAGTGAGTGGCTGCAGTACAGGCATTTAACCACTGCGCCACCAGGGCTGATTAATCAAAACCGCAAATAGTCAAAGTCGCAAATGTTGGGGGCCAACTGCACTTAGCTTTAGAGGTTCAGGGAAGCAAACAGGTAGGTCTTGGAAAGTCTCGGGCCCATAACCCAAGAGAGCAGCTGCCAGTCAGAATTGGCGATTCTGAGCCAAACGTACCTGGGATCAGGCATGATACTGTTTAGGCAGAAGAAACCCTTTCTTTCCCTGGGGGGCTAAACGTGATGTACTGCGTGCGCTTTCAGGTCACCCATAGACTTGTGGTGAAAGCATGAATCAGAATTCTTCTTTAACCTTCTTCCTTTTTCCAACTTCTTCATACATTTCTGCCTGGATGTTGGTGTAATTCAATTCCTCCAAAGTCAAACATGTGTCTTTGTGCCTTCAAGTTGCATGCTGACTTATGGCGACTCTATTAATTTCATAAATAACTTTTTTTCCCCCTTTTTTTTTAAGGCAAGGAATACTTTGGTGGTTTGTCAGGTTATTTCTCTAAAATATAGCCTGCAGCTCCTGGTATGTGTTGGTAGTCTCCCATCCAAGTATTAATCAAGGCTGGGCCTGCTTAGCTGAGATTGTATGGTATATGGTGCCTTCAAAGAGGTTTACTTATGCTATACATATGGAGCTAACAGAACCTTAATGTTTGGAAGTCCAGTTTTAAGTGCACGCTGTTCAATAAAATAAGGTGAGTAACCTCTGAGGAGTGCACCTTCTTTGCAGTGATCTAAATACCCTAAAGGCACCAGACCTTACTTGATATTGAAAACTCAGCAAGGTCAGCTCTGGTTAGTATTTGGATGGGTATATGTGAGTTTGTATCTCACGTCGCCTGTCGACTTATGGTGACCCCATGAATTTCACAGGGCTTTCGTGGACAAGGACTATTCAGAAGTGGTTTTGCCAGTTCCTTCTTCTGAAATATACCCTACAACATCTGGTATTTGCTAGCAGTATTCCATCCAAGTACTAACCATGGCTGACCCTTCTTAGCTTCCAAGATCATACATGATCTCACCAATGAATGCCAGGCACTGTAGGCTTTGTTTCAGTGAAAGGAACTGGCCCAACCGCCTCCGAGTATTTCTTGCTTTAAAAACCCTATGTAATTCATGGGGCTCACCATAAGTCAACGGGCCACTTAAAGGCACACAGGCGTCTTAGTAGGACCCTAATGGTCGGACAGTCTTCTCATACAGTTTCTCCAGGGCCAATTTTATGGTCTCAGAACTTGTGATTTGGTCACTCAGCTATCTTTTATCTCCTGTGCCTTTCAGCTTAATGTCTGTATCTTGATTTTC
The DNA here is from genome assembly GCA_034509955.1 of Urosaurus nigricauda. Taxonomy (NCBI): domain Eukaryota; kingdom Metazoa; phylum Chordata; class Lepidosauria; order Squamata; family Phrynosomatidae; genus Urosaurus; species Urosaurus nigricauda. The sequence continues at coordinate 23,699,981 of JAOEGL010000007.1, forward strand.
TTTTTGTTTTTACTGTTTCATGCTTGGTACCCAGACAGCTTTTGTTAGGGGAGTATCATATAAATAACATGATTAAGTAAATAATTAAAAGGGTGCTGCTCTGGGAAAATTTCAAGCTTAATTGTTAAATGGGACTCTGTTTAATTATTAGGATTATTATTACTTTATACAGTGACATCTGTGAATGAATAATTTCCCATTCATATGCTGTTGGTTTGAATTTAAAGGTGGCTATCATCTTCAAAGAATCGTGGAGCTGGAAGAGACCTCAAGGGCCATCCAGTCCAACACCCTGCCATGCAAGAATACACAATCACTTTTCAAAGTTAAATTTACCCAGCTTTTGATGCCATTCCTTGCAGGGTTTGATTTCCAAACCTTTTACCATCATGGTTATCCTCCTCTGGACATGTTCCATGTGGTCAATATCCTCCTTGAACTGTGGTGCCCAGAACTGGTCACAATAGTGCAGGTCAGGTCTGATCAAAGCAGAATGGAGTGGTAATATTACCTCCCTTGATCTGGAGACTGTGCTTCTGTTAATCCTGTTTAGAACTACACTTTTTTGGACTGTCTCATTACACTGTTAACTCATGTTCATCTTATAATTTACTAAAACACCAATCTTTTTTTACATATATTGCTCTCAGTCTATCCTTTGCTTGCGTATTTCATTTTCCTGCTGGAGTGTAGTATCTTGCATTTATTCAGTTAGTTAGTTTGGGAGCAATTGTCCAATCTGTTAATACGTACCTCTGAGTAATGCCCTGCGATTGATCACAGGCTCAGAGGAATTATACTTGTCCCTCCATATTTAATAGGGTTCGGGGCACAAGACCCCTGTGAATATGGAAAAACCTCAAATAACAAAAACACCATGTTTTTACCTGGGAGGACACTTCTCTATGAATCTCTAGGTCCTCCAGTGCAACTCTGTGGTCAACGTCTGACAGACACTGACCATAGAACTGTGCTGGAGAAGCTACAAATGCCTAGTAGAGTATTCTCTCTAGAAATCTCTAGGTCTTTCAGTGCAACTTTTAGGTTAAGTTGACCATACAGTTGCACTGGAGGATCTAGTTATTCCTAGAGAGAACGTATTAATCAAATTTGTGAATAATCAAAGCCGCAAATATGGAGGGATGAGTGTATATTCAGACACCATTCTTTCTGGCTGCAGTCGCTGTGCAGGAGCAACATTTAATCTGGAGCATTCTTGTGCAAACAGTTTCCCCTCTGCACTTTAACCCACAACCTTCAGAGAGGTCTAGACACTAACAGTTGATAATTACCATCCCACAAAGATTAGGTCTGGGGAAATTATTTGAGCAAAAGAAGTTGCCTTCGACGGCATCAGAACATTGCTTACCTGGTCCAGTGCATAGTTAACAAAGCCTCTAGGAAAGAAGCTTCTTTTTATGCCTCCCCAGCCCCCATCCTGCTTCTCCTCTGATAAGCTGGAGGTTTTTTAATAGCATCAGTGTTAGGATGATGGTGAAGGAGGGCTGGAGATACACAAACTATGGGTGTTGGGGTTTTTATTATTATGTCTGCAATGAACAATGTACTAAAGCTTGAGCAGGGAAAGGGCAGTGTTCTCTACCAATCCAACGGTAACCACATGTGCTTCCTTACAACAGGCAAGGTAAACAGGTGCCTTTGAAATCCATCGCTGACAATGTGTGAACAGTCAAACAGCAAAGAGAAAAGGGGAGGACAGTTGGGCCTCACCAGCAATTCCTAGCTTGTTAAAGAAAATGATAGGACTATGAATTTGGTCACCACAATGGAAATTACAATATTAGAATAGTGGAGGTTTGTGAAAAGAAAAAAGATAATTTGGGGAAAAGATTCCAGATGATTTCAGATGGTTTTGTTTACTCACACAACCCTTACCTGACCTGGTTGTTTCATTTCACATGTGCATATTTTTAGTGCTGAATAAAAAAACCTTGCTGATTCACGTTCAAGCCATTCTTAGTTTTTGTGACGTAGGAACCTATTTCTATTCTTTCCATGTTATTTCTGCATCTGGTACCAAAGTTCCTGTTAAAGAAATAATGCCCAGAACACATATACTTTGTTAACTGAGGAATACCTATACTGTATTGTCATCTGATTGACAGTGGCTCTCTGGGGTTTCAGGTATATTTCTTGCACGTAGACCTATATGCAGATCTCTGGTGGTCTTCTACCCAAGTATTGACCATTACTGACCCTGTTTAGTGTCTGAAATCAGATGAGATGCTTGTATTCAGGGTGGTATGGTGATTCAAACTAAATGTCTAATGTAATTCCTTGTGTGATCTCATACTTAACTTTGTGAGAGCGAACATGGCATAATGGTTTGACTATAACTCTGGAAACAGGGTTTTATTCCCAGCTCAGCTGTGAAACCCAGATCCAATCCACACTGCAGAGATAATCCAGTTTGAGATCATTTCAACTGCCCTGGCTCAATGCTAGGGAATTCTGGGAACTGTAATTTTTTGAGACATATAGCCTTCCCTGTCAGAGAGCTCTGGCACCACAATAAACTACAATTGCCAGGATTCCTTAGCACTGAGTCAGAGCTGTTAAAGCACTCTCAAGCTGCATTATTTCTGTAGTGTGGATTGGACCCCACTGAGGGCCTGAACAGACAGGCCAAAATAAAGCTGCTTTGGGCCACTTTGGAAGTGTGCTGTTTAAAACACGCATGCATCCTAAGAGGCTGGAAGCCATGCCAAAGCCATGCTCCTATTCTAAGGACTGGAGCGCAGTTTGGCACAGCTTCTGGCCTCTTAAAATGCATGTGCCATTTAAACAGCATACCTTCAAAGTGACCCAAAGCAGCTTTATTTTGGCCTGTCTGTTCGGGCCCAGTGTGACCTTGGGCTCTCAGCCTCAGGGGAAGGCAATGACAAACTTCCTTTGAACAAAGTTTGCTAAAACAAAACCCATGATAGGTTTGTCTTAGTATTGCCGGTAAGTCAGAAATGACTTGAAGGCATACAACAAACTATTAATTGAACTTCTTCCTCAACTAAGCTCAGGCTATTTTTTATGGGATTGACAAATCTCGGATGGAGCGGAGGTTGCCATTCATAGAGATGCCATCCTCTCATTAAAGCCATGGCCAAGGCATGGTGGGTAGCTGGCTCTCAGACCAATAAATAGTGGTTCATTCACCTTCAACAGGCTATTCACAGTAAGTATTGGGTTACTGACAAGTGTTGTAAAGTGGTTAACTGAAATACAGGTTTTTTCCCAGAACAGGGGAGTTTGACTGTTAACTGAGACTATTGTTGTTGTGAGTCTTCAAGTTATTTCCAGCTTATGGTGAGCCTATCATGGCAAGTTTCTTTAGAGAGGGTTTACCTTTGCCCTCCTCCGATGCTGAGAGTGTGACTTGCCCAGGGTCACCCAGTGGGTTTCATGGCGAAAGCTGGGAATTGAACCTTGGTCTCCAGAGTCATAGTTCCAACCCTCAAACCATTATGCCACTTACTGAGACAATTTTGTAAAGTCAGTATTTTGCCTTTTGAACTATTGACAACCCATCCTCCTAGCCCAATTCAAAGCACTGTTTTTCATTTGTTCAGTGTAAAGGGACTTGAGATGAACTACTTATCACCCAGAGAACTCTGGTTGTTAGAACGCTAAAACTGAAAGCATGAAAAAAACTTAAGGAGAGATAGATTTTGTTTACACTGGAAGTTTCTTCAACCCTTTTTGAAATGGCTTCACTTGCTGAAATATCTGCTGAGCATATCCATGCACCATTGGGTCATGTTAGCAATTTCTCTGTATAATTTCATTCCCATGCATGCCCAAAGATAATCATGTGGAGAATAATGATGATAATGATCCAATATGACTGCATGAATTGGAGGGAAAGATGTAAGAATTGATTCTAGTCCCTGCCCCTCCCTCTATTCTTGTTGTCTTTGTCATTATCAATACAACTGTACCTTACTCTGGAAAATTAACTGATTTATGCAGTGGACTGAAATACCAAAAACAAATAGTTAGATCCCTAAGAATTGTGTGCAAAATCAGCTGGTGATACAGAATATAATCTTGGCTGGGGTGACTCTGTTCAACTAAAGGTTTTATGTTAACATCTTAAAGACAGTATACAATGTTTAGGTATAAACAGACTGATGAGTCAATTTTTTCCAGAAGTATGTATACCAGGGGCTGATGTGGCCTAAATCCAATTTTTAGGTCCAACAAGAGTAAATCCATTGAACCATTTGCTGAGTGCTAAGTCAACACTCCTGTCGCTCCCATTGGTTTAATGGGACAAAGTGGGTCCTACTTGGAACAAAGATAATGAAATCTTAGAATCATAGAGTTGGAAGAGACCACAAGGGCCATCCAGTCCAACACCTTTCTATGCAGGAACTCCCAATCAAAGCATCCCTGACAGATGGCCATCCAGCCTCTGTTTAAAGACTAAGGAAGGAGACCCCACTACTCTCTGAGGGAGCATGTTCCACTGTTGAACAGCTTACTGTCAGGAAGTTCCTCCTAATGTTGAGGTGGAATCGCTTGTAGCTTGCATCCTTTGTTCTGGGTCCTGTTCTCTGGAGCAGCAGAAAACAAACTTCCTCCCTCCTCAATGTAACATCCCTTCAAATATTTAAACAGGGCTATCATATCACCTCTTAACCTTCTCTTCTCCAGGCTAAACACCCCCAGCTCCCTAAGTCTTTACTCATAAGTCATGGTTTCCAGACCCTTCACCATTTTAGTCGCTCTCCTTTGGACAGTTTCTCCGCATCCTTTTTGAATTGTGGTGCCCAGAACTGGACAAAATATTCCAGGTGGGGCCTGACCAAATCAGAATGCAGTGGCACTATTACTTCCCTTGATCTAGACACTATAATGCTATTGATGCAGCCTAAAATTGCATTGGCCTTTTTAGCTGCTGCATCGCACTGTTGACTCATGTTCAACTTGTGGTCTACTTGCACTCCTAGATCCCATTCACATGTAGTCTCGTTTAGCCAGGTGTTGCCCATCCTATATCTGTGCATTTCGTTTTTCTGTCCTAAGTTCAGAACCTTACATTTCTCTGTGTTGAATTTCATTTTGTTAGCTTTGGCCCAGCTTTCTAGTCTATTCAAGTCATTTTGAATTTTGATCCTGTCCTCTGGGGTATTAGCTACTCCTCCTAATTTGGTGTCATCTGCAAATTTGATAACTAGACCCTCAATACTTTCATCCAAGTCATTGATAAAGGTATTGAATAGCACTGGGTCCAGGACAGAGCCCTGTGGGACCCCACTGATCACTTCTCTCCAGGATGAAAAGGAACCATTGTTGAGCACCCTTTGGGTGTGGCCAGTTGACCAGTTACAAATCCATGTAATGGTTACCTTGTCAAGCCCACATTTTACAAGCTTGTTTGCAAGAATATCATGGGGAACCTTGTCAAAGGCCTTACTGAAATCAAGATATACTATATCCACAGCATTCCCTTCATCTACCAAACTGGTAATTTTATCAAATAAAGATAAATGGGTTTAGACATAGGTGTTTCGTGTTGTGTTCAGTTACTGGATTCCCATCCCTCCAAAATATTGACTGCAAGAAGCCATTTCCCAGTTCTGGATATTCCCAGGCTCTCTTTCTTACAGAGTGCTTCTTTTGCAGGTGCGGGTGAAACCAGACAAGACCGGTGTGGTGACAGATGGAGTAAAGCACTCAATGAACCCCTTCTGCGAGATTGCTGTGGAGGAGGCTGTGCGGCTCAAAGAAAAGAAGCTTGTTTCTGAAATAGTTGCTGTATGCTGTGGTCCACAACAATGCCAGGTGAGATGGGAGTCAGATGTTGGGCAGTGGACAAAAGTCCACCTTGAACAAGAGAAGCCAGTAACCATATTCAGCCTGCATCTGAATATCCACAGTTCTTATTATAGCCACCTCATTCATGATACTTGAAACCTAAATTTTATTTTCACTTTTGTAACAAATTGCGGTTCTTCTCCTCTGTGTATATGCTATGTTCTCTGTTTAATCTGATTCATCACAGTGTTTTAAAAAAACATTTGATATCTGGTGTGGAATGGAATTTAAATTGTCTTGCAACTAGTCTCCATTATTGTAGAGTGAAATACTTTCTTTCAGTAGCTTAATACAGACAGCAAGGCTATATGGTATATCACTGTGTATACACCATGTTCAATAATGATAGCATCTGTTTAAAAATACAAAAGAACAGTGTGGGTGACATGAGGAGGAAAACTATTTTGTTTTATACCGATACACAGTCTGTTACATTCCTGCCATGAGAATCTAAGTTTAGCTATTAAAACTGATAACAGAAGCACTTAAAGATAATAATAATAATAATAATGATAATAGATGTATTTCTAGCCCGCCCAATCACGAAGAATCCAGGCGGGTTACAGCAATAAAATACACAGAAGTTACAGTAAAATCAAACCCTAAACCTCCCCCGCCCCCCATTCCCAATACTAAAATAGAATTAAACTGTAATAGTATAAAAACATTACAAACATTAAAAACATTACACAGAGACAGAGAAGCAAGCGGGGAAGGATAGGCAGATACGGGGGCAGACATCTCAATATCTGGGGAGGGAAGCTAAGTTGGAAAGGCCTGCCGGAAGAGATCCGTCTTGAGTGCTTTCTTAAAAGCTGTCAGAGTGGAAATGGGACGGATCTCCTCTGGCAGGTCATTCCATAATTTTGGAGCAGTAGTAGAAAAGGCCCTCTGGGAAAATGATGCTAGCCTAGATTTTTTTTGGCTGTAATAAATTTCTTCGAGAGAACCTTAGCGTGCGGGGTGGAAAATAGGGAGGAAGGCGTTCCCTCAAGTATTCTGGGCCCAAGCCATGTAGGGCTTTAAAGGTAATCACCAATACCTTGTACTTTGCCTGGAAACTAATATCATAATTGTTTACCATGTATTAATTTGTATAGCAGTGGCCAGCTTACTATTCTAGCCAGAAGAGAACTCTTGTGATTTCTCTATAGCAGCTCTCTAAACTTGGGGTAAAACAATACTTGCTGAGTTTGGTTTGGTTTGGTTAGAGCACTATAGCTTTATCAAACATACCACTGGCCATATAGTTCAGAAGCTATGCAGTTGTTTGCTTATGGTTTTGTGGCACATGGGTTTGCAATACAACTCAGAATCTGGCCTGTTGTATTATGTAAAATACTGTGTTCACTGGTCAGAGTATATACATAAGTAGCACTAATACATCACAGATCAAGTGTCTGGGTTTAGCCTCCTGTGCCATTGTAGATATGAGGAGAAAAATCTGTCCACGTGGTTTAGAAATCTACAGTTGAGCTATACTTTTATTTTTTCAGTTTACACTCTACCTTTCTTATATCAAGGGATTCAAAGCAGCTTTCTTTTAAATTAAGGCATGTGTCACTGTAGCTAGGAATGAAATTTCCAGGAATGGATGCAGCTGACACACTAGTTTTATGTGTGCAAATGAACTCCTGTCCAGCACTAAAGTCTGGGCTTCCAAGTCCAGTTTTGAATCCACTAGTATTCCCAAGCTGTGAATTTGAGATTTCCCAGGGAGAGAAAGCCCATCCAGCACTGGCTGAATCTCTATTCTCTGATCTGCCTTACAACTGACCAGGAATGCCTCGGTATAATCTGGATTAAGATTCCGTTTTTCACTCATTTCCAGTCTGTTACTGACAACAGACACAGGTTTAGTCTTGAAACGGTTTTTTTGGAATGGAAAGGAGAGAGAGAAAGTTGGGTGTCATCAGCATGCTGGTGATATTGAACTCCAAAGCTTTAATATTTACATAAAACCACTGGGAGAGGCCTCTGGGTGGCCTCTCCCAGTGGTTTCCTATTAATATTAAAGCTTTAGGAACAGAACCTGAATCCTAAGGGACCCCACATACCAATGGCCAGGATATTGAACAGGCATCCTCCAGCACAGGTTTCTGAATTCACCCCTTCAGAAAGGACTGGAAGCACAGTAAAACTGTTTCCATGTCTCATCCCATAGAGGCAGCTCAAAATATGGTAGTATCAAAAGCCATTGAGGGGTCCAAACAAGGACACACTCTCCATGACTTGTTCCTATCATAGGCAATCTCTCAGGGCAACCAAAGATGCTTTTGTCCCATAGCCAGGGTCTGAAATGGGTCTAGATAGTCGCTGCCATCCAGGACCCCTTGGAGCTTATAGTCTACCATATGCTCAAGAAACCTATATTGGAGGCTGATCAATAATTCTCCAGTATGGTAGGATTTAGGGCGGGATCTCACACACAATAATGGCTTCACCACAGGCTATTTGGGGCAGGATGGAAACCTGCCTTTCCACAGTAAGATATTAACTATTACACTTACCCACCCAGCCAGACCACTTCTGGCATCTTTTAGGAGCCAAATGTGGCACTGGTCCAATAGTAGTAATAGTAGTAGTAGTAGTAAAAATTATTCCTTTCCTGCCTCTTCTCAACACTCATGGGAATGTAGGTTTGGAGCTGAGTGCACATATGGCAGCTGTCATATTCCAAGGATCTTGTTCACATCTTCAGGCTGCACTAATTGAAGTATATCTAATAACATAGGTCAAAACAGGAACCAAGTGTACTGGACTAGTATCAGCTATAGCATCCACATCATTCTGTAACCTATACCTTTATTAGGACCAATCCAATGCTACAAAAGATCCCCAACGCCTTCCTCCAGTTTGTCCTATAAATTGGTACCCCAGCTCCTTTTTTCCAGTTTGCTGAATGGACAATATTCAGAATAACTGACAAAATGACAAGCAAGGTTGGATTAACTGTTGTTTAGGAAGCTTTTGGCCACCAGGTGGCACCAGTTACACACAAGAGCTCAGTGGGATACCTGTCTGGTGCCTTGTGTTGAAGTGCCCTCACTATTTCTTCTCCAGATGTTGAGCAATGGGCATCCATGTCTGAAGCAGTCTGACGCTTGTAGCCTATTCAGGTGGAGCCCAAGATTGCAAGTGTCTGGGTTAGAGCATGGTTTGTTTGCTTAAAGGGTTGTTCTCTGGTCTGACACACAACAGAATTATGGAATCTCGGTAATAAAGGTTTTCACTCATGCCGTGTAGTGAGGCAGGCATGGAAAGACTTGAAGCATGGGTATGTACACTCTCTCTCTCTCTCTCTCTACACACACACACACACACACACACACATTTATAGTTTAAATTTATTTGAACCCTGAGATGAACTGACATGCAAAAGAGTAACTTGGGAGTTGAGCCAGATGGTGATGCCGACACTGCGGGGAGCATCAGTTACCTCTTGTACACATCAGCTGTGCACTGGGATTAGTGCATATGCATTGCCACTTCTGTGTCTAAATGTACTGTTCAGTAGCAATTCAATCAATCTGCTGGGGGGGGGGAGGAGCATTCTTGTGGCTGTCACTAAATGAAGAGGCAGGCCCAGCTCCATCAGGGCTTGCCTGAAGAAAGAGAGCTCTCCCTCCATGTCAACTGCCTTCCTCTGGCTTGGGAGGGAGTTAAGAGGCAGGCCCAGCTCCATCAGGGCTTGCCTGAAGAAAAGAACCCTCCCTCCATGCCATCTGCCCTGGTCCAGGCCTCAGAGGCAGAGAGGAACCACTGGACCTCATCCCCTTCCCCACTACCACCCCCTTCTCTTTTTGTGTAGTGTATTTTTAGAATGTAAGCCTGAGGGCAGGGAACCGTCTAATGAAAACGCTGAAGAGCGGGGTATAAATACCATAAATAAATAAAAATAAATAATAAATAATTCAGGCTAAATCCGGTTTGGGTCCCAAATAGAGTAGACTCACTGAAATCAATGCCAGTTAAGCAGTTACCAACAACTCCCATTTCCCTGTCTGGCTCTTCTCTAGTAAGGACAAAGTTGGATTTAGTCCAAGGGGTTTGGATCCATTAATTGTTCCGCTGAAAATCAAGAAGCAGTATATCTGTAGATAGCAATGTTCTGTCAACTCACCCCTGTATTAGAGAGTCACCAAATGCAGGGCCCCTGTTTCACTGGTAGCTGAGCAAAAGAGAGAATTTTTGCCAAGTGTGGTTTGTCATAATGTTGGGACTAAAACATTGTATCATCTGCCACAATTTTCTCTATGTTTATATACACTTGTCACTAGGGTTAGGGGGCACAAGTGAATATGGAAAAAATGCAAATAACAAAAACACCATGTTTTTACCTGAGAGGACACCTTTCTAGGAATCTCTAGGTCCTCCACTGCAACTCTGTGTTCAATGTCCAACAGACACTGACCATAGAACTTCATTGGAGGAGCTACAAATGCCTAGTAGAGCATTCTCTCTAGGAATCTCTAGGTCTTTAGTTAATGTTGACCATAGAGTTGCACTGGAGGACCTAGAAAGAACATATTAAATCTATGAATAATCAAATCCACAAATATCAAAGCTGCAAATATAGAGGGATGAGTGTATATTTGTGAAAGAGAGAGGGAGAAAAAGGGAGAGAATTCATGCTGGGACTTTGGGTCTTTATTATAGCTGATGACAATGCAATTCTGTGCTAACCTATTCAGTTGTAAGTCCTCCTCTGTTCAGTGGTGATTACTTCCAAGAAAAAAGTGTAGAATCATAGAATCATAGAGTTGGAAGAGACCCCAAGGGCCATCCAGTCCAACCCCCTGTCATGCAAGAACTCCAAATCAAAGCATCCCCGACAGATGGCCATCCACCCTCTGCTTAAAGACCTCTAAGGAAGGACACAGTTCAGAAATTGGATCTCCCATAGCCAGACACATTCCTTGGTAGAATCTCAAAAACATCATTGGTGCCAGCAGAAATGTAGAAGGTGAATCCCTTCTCCTCTTTTCCTTTAGCAACACTGTGTGTGTGACTCTGTGTAACTATGTAAGTGTAAACTCCTCCAACCTCAGAAGGTAGCTGGTCGTAACATGCCTCCTTACCTTTTCCCTCCCTTCAATCTCCACAGACCTGGCTCTGTTCTATTTTCTCTCAGCTCCAGCTTTCTGACAGTCCCACCATTGCCAGCTATTTTCTGCACTGCTGCTCCCGCTTCCTGGTGACCTTCACTTGCTGGCTTATTCCTCCAATCCCTTTTTGTAGCTCTCCCCCAGCAGCAGTCCACTGACATTCTTCGATCTCAGATAGAAAAAAGGAGGAGTTCCCTTTCTAAGGTTGTCTTCTTCCTCTTTTTCTGCCAGTTTCTGCCTCTGGCTGTAGAAGGAAGCTGGCTGGGGCAAGGATGTGTTTATTGTTGCTAACTCAGCAGCTGCCATGCATCTGATGGGTGTATGTGCACATGCAGTATGCCATTGCCTTGGCTGTGTTCCCAGTGGGGCAGACATCCCTTTCCCCATAGTGGCTGCTATTGCTCTTATTATCAAAATTGAGAAAGAGATATCAAATTCTTTCATGGTATTAATGTGCATCTTCAAAAAGCAGCATCTGTTTTAGTTTCATTGCCTGTCCTGCAGGATAAGCATCCCATTTGAGTGACATTCCAATCAAATAACAAAAAAAGTGCATGAAGTAGGCTTGCATGTTTTTTTTTATCTATGTGCCCCCATTAGTTGTTGACTTTTACTTCCAAGTTGCTTAAGCATAGAAGTATTTCTTTGGTATCCGATTTGTGTGGTTCCTAGATGAGGATGGGGAGTGGTCTAAGTCTAAGTGTAGCTGCTAAAATAAATGTATTGGTTTTCTGCCTGTGATATTCCATTGTGCATTTCCTAAGCGGAAGGATTTGTGGTTTGGTCCCAAAATAAAATTTTGCAGGTTCCCTAAATAGTCAGTACTCCCCACCTCCCCTTCAGCTTTCTAGTGGTATCTCTCTACACACAGTGGCAAAATGGTTTGGCAGGAAAAGGTAATCATACCAACGTGTGAAGGTACTGGTATAGGCTGTTCTGAGGAATTAATTTAAATCATTAATATAATAGTAATATAAAACTTCTAAGCACCCTGATATAAGGGTAAAGTGGGGAGACATGGGTTCACATTCTTGCTTAGATGCAAAGTTTATTACCTTGAGCAAGCCATGATCTCTCACCTTTATCTACTCTTATAGGGTGGTTGTGAAGGTAAAATCTGATTGTTGCATACGTACTTGCTTGATAGCCTTAGCAGAAGTATACAGTATGACAACTGCAGCATTGTGAAAGAGATCACTGACAGCCCCTTTGACATTTTACATATGAGGAACTGAAGGCTGCCAGTCAGGGATTGTCTGAAGCCACTTGTGGTATAGGTAATTTTGTGTTAGTCAATTGGACTTGCTGCTTGTTTCATCCCAGATTGGGTATTATAGTTGAGATCCTATTTGATGAAGAATCGGGCTTTGCCAGCATACTTAATGGCAAATGGATGTGGTTCAGATAATGGTGCAAGGGAGTACTCCCATGGAACAGTGGTCACTTGGTTTAGAGGGAATGGAACTGCACCTAGGGACCATCCACTTGTTTTAGAGACTGGGAAAAAGTGTTTCACAAGGAGGTACTCAGTATATCAGTGTAAGTCAACAAGATGATTTTGGTTATAGATAGGCCCCAGTTATACCAGCATAAGTCATTAGGAGGATTCTCAGCTATTTTATTGTCATTTGGTCCTTATCCCTGCCTATCTGTCTATCAAACGACATTGGAATGAAACCATCTTGCTTCTGGTTGATGGTCCAAGTTGAGAACTTAGCCAGTAAGGACTATGTTCAAATTCCATGCCACCTGTCATTAACCCATGCCACCTGTCACTAACCAGCCAAGTAGTCTAACATCTAACCAGGGCTGATGTTCAAATACTGCTGTAGAAGATGGCTCACAAGTTCTTTGTGGGTTTTTCGGGCTCTGTGACCATGTTCTAGAAGAATTTCTTCCTGACGTTTCACCAGCATCTTCAGAGAAGATGCCAGCCACAGATGCTGGTGAAATGTGAGGAAGAAACTCTTCTAGAACGTGGCCACATAGCCCAAAAAACCCACAAAGAATGTTGGATGCTGGCCATGAAAGCCTTTGACTTCACATGGCTCACAAACTTCAGCTAGTGCCCACAAGGGAGGTAGATTATTAACCAGAGTATTACATAGACACCATTTGACATGGGCCTATACTGTACTGGCTGCACTTGTCATTTGAATTCATGATGCTTGTGATGACCTCAATAATTGGAGGGGCACGTTTGCTTTATACAGTGGCCCAAGGACTGAGATCCAGTGTGGCCTCCTTTGTGTGCTGCTAATGGGAGCAGTACAATGTGTGAGAATATGGGAGATAGCCTTCTCAGTTGTGTCCTGGTTGTGGAGTGTCTACCCCAGGTTCAATTGGCGATGACACTGACTTCATTTCAGCATCAAGCATTACAGGGTGTTTTATTAAACTGATTTGTCCCTAAATATATATGTACATAGTTTTAAACTGTCTCATCCTTTTTAACCTGTTAAGTGGTTTAATATGCTTTCAGTCTGTGTAAATTATTTTAAGTAATTTTAAATTGCTTAAATTGATTTTTACTCATAAGCTGCCCTGGGATCCCATGTCTCCTGAGGCAGAATGACAGGATATAAATGATATAGGGCAAATATTTTAATTAATAATAATCGATGATGATGAAGGTAATAATAATAGAGAGATGGCTGAGAAACAGTGGAGAATAAGCTGGCCTGAATCCAGCATGACAGCAGTGTCAAGATTTTTGGTTTCTACCTTTGCAACCCTCTCAAAAGGTATGCTGTGAAGGGGTGGTGGTGTCTCCTCTCAGCCGTGGAAGCAGCCTTTGTGGGTACAATCGGATATTGTCTTCTATATTTGAGCTTCTGTAGCTGACCTCATTCAGGAGAAAATGTCACCTTTAAGGCTTTCTTCTACTATCATTCTGCCTCAGGAGACAATCCGCACAGCTCTTGCGATGGGAGCCGACCGAGGGTTGCACGTGGAGATTCCTGTGAAAGACTATGAGAACCTTGGCCCCTTTCAAGTTTCAAAGATCTTGGCTGCACTGGCAAAGAAGGAAGATATTAACCTTCTACTGCTGGGCAAACAGGTAAGCAAAACCAAAGGGGGAGGGCTATGTTCTGCATAGACAAATCATTGCATTATGGAATGGAATTTATACCATCAGTGTCCTTTTGAATCTTAGGCTAAATTGAAAAGGGAATTTTGTAGCCTTTGTAGAGATAATTAAAAACTTGAGGTTAAAGGCCAAAGGTGGAGGGAGGTTGGTGTTTTGTTAAATTCTTATCTCAGCACTTTCCCACTGATGGGGAGAATTGTTAGTCTGGTCAGAGATGGTTGGTGAGGTCACCCAAGGATGGTGGATGAGCTGGGTGGGTCATGTATGGATACCACAATTTCTTGTATGAGAAAGTTAGCACAGCATGAGAAGAAAGGGGTCCCTTATTCAGGGGAGAGGAATAGAGAGTAGGGAATGATTGGTGCCAAAGTCAAGAGAAAACAGATCTGGCTTGGCAAGTTGCTCAAGAAATACCCTGACTAAAGCTGATCCAAGAAGATTTATTTGGGGATTCCAGACATCCCTGCCAAGGTTGAGAGCCATCGGTAGACAGAAGAAACAATGAAATATGAGGACATTTTTTTGTTTCCTCTACATCTCTTGCAGCTTCAGGACCTGAAGGATGCAAAATTGTTTTTTAGGGACTGGTACTACATTAAAAGAGTATTTCTCTTGTTTCATGTTGTACTGGTAACTTACCAAGTTTAGAGAATGAAGCAGCCAGGGAATGCATTTTTCTGTCAGCAAGAAGCCAAACTAGACGCATGTTCCTTTCTAGTGGTCCATGCATTTTCCTCCCTGCAGGGAAGCTGAGCCTTCTTGAGAGAATTTGTGCAATACAGCTAGTCCACCCTGTTGAATATCCTTCCTGCAGTTGTGCATTTGGTTGCTGTTGTTGGAAAATCCAATCTGTACAGGCCAGGTCTAATGTGTGCAGAGCTAGGAACTGCCTACAGGGTTCAAGCTATCCTGTCATAAATGTATGGTTGGTGAGGGAGTTGTGGTGTGAACACTGGAAAGCTGGTTGCACTTTCTCATTCTTTGTATGACCTCCATTTTGTTTGCTTTTCCAGGCTATTGATGATGACTGTAACCAGACAGGGCAAATGACAGCAGCATTTCTTGACTGGCCTCAGGTACTATGTGGCAGAATTAGGACGGATATTGGAGGAGTGATTAATAGAACATGACTGGCAGGGGTGTGCAACCTTTCACTTCTCAGAAGTTATAGATTGCACCTCCTGCAGTCTCTTACCATTAGCCATACTGGCTGCTGCTTCTGGGAACTGACATCCAATACACTGGGACAACCAGAAGTTTCCCACTCCTGCTCTATGGGATGTACAGGGAGGAGAGAGCCAGTTGAGAAAAGCACACTCAGTTTCTGTATATAAGGCAGCATACCTGAGAACAATGAATCCACACAATAGGTTGGTGGTGGCTTGACATTGAGGCTCAGGCATCTTACATGGCATCTACTAGCAAATGAGCTACCTGTTTTCTTCTCCCCAATTATTACGACTAGGAACAAGTTGAGTTCTTTAGTTCTCTAGATGTCCTTGGACAGGCTTGCACTACCAGCAGAGGAGAATGAATGGCAATCAGTGGGCACTGGAAGAGGAGTACACTGCACAGTTCCCTCGCTATATTAAAAAAATTGTACATGTCTTAATGGTGGTATTATTTACAGACCATATCTCCTCATAGGAGCCTGCCTGAACCATGATAGTATCAAGAGAGGCCTTTCGGTCCCACCACCATCATAAGCACAGTTGGTGGGGACATGAGATAGGGGCTTTTAAGTGGCTGCCCCTAGACTCTGGAACTAAGGAGGCCATAATAGCCCCTTCCTTGCTGTCCATCTGTTGGCAGGCAAACCCTTTTTATTTTGACAGGCTTTTAAAAAAAAGCCACGGGTGCTGTATTTTTTTAAAAAAACGTGTTTTTAAAAGCTTTTTAGGTGATAAATGTTTCAAATGAATGAAATAAAGGTAAACCAATCCGCCTTATTTTAAAGGATTCCTTTCCCCTAGTTGCCCTGTTCCTTCACAGGGAATAATAATTCATGAACAGTCTGTTTTTGTTTGGTTCAATCTGATTTTGCTTGTATTGTTCCCCAGTTAATAACCTAATTAATGTGCAGATGAAATTCTGGGATGGCTGAGAGGGAAATGACCCATTGAAATCTTATTAACACAAAGTTGCCATGTTTCCAGAGGGATAGAGCACACATCCCTGGCTGTTTGACAATGGTTATAAGAGTATATAAACACACAGTCTTTGAGTGATGCAGTGGCTTCCTGCCTGTGCCCTGAGGATGCCTGTCACCCTGGCTGCAATGGTGTAGATGCCATGACCCCCACCTCATAGTGGAGATGAATGAGATGCCATTGACTTGGCATTATTGTGACTGCATCAACCAGTCAGGGTAGCCTAGTCATGAGACCACCTAGTTTTTATGTATGCCTACTTTTTTTAAGTTTCATTGCTTGCACTTCTGTGCAGTGGGATATGAGAATAGCCACTTCATGAACTATTCTGGGTATAAGAGCAAAAGCCAAAGTATGAAGTTTCTTAATCCTACCTCCTGAGATTTAAATTAAATGTAGCTGTTTCTAAAATGCTTGTTAATCTTGAAATACTTATACCTCCATGTGTTATCCATTGTATCAAGTTACAGAGCCCTAGTCTGAGGTGTTTTTATTCATACAGAGCAATGCTTGCCCTTTTCTGAACTTAGCAGCCTTTCTCTCTCCTTTGCAGGGGACATTTGCCTCTGAAGTGTCAGTGGATGGGGACTGGTTGAAGATTGAGCGTGAAGTTGACGGGGGTCTGGAAACAGTGCGTCTGAAGCTGCCTGCTGTGGTGACTGCTGACCTACGACTAAATGAGCCACGCTATGCCACCTTGCCCAACATCATGGTATGTGCTGACACCATTTCCTGGGTTTTTCTCACTTGGTGCCATAGATTCTAGAGACTACAACTCTTAAATTGAAATTATACAGCTGGTCAAGATGACAGCAAAGCATGCTTTTGGAGCCAAATGGTCTGTGAGTCTTCTGGTCACTCACATAGGACTGTCGAAGCATAGCTATCTTGCAAAAGAATAATTTGCACAGAAAACGTAAATTTTCCAACTCATTTTGAATTTCAGCAAGGACTGGTGATAAATTTGGGAGGAGGACAAATATTCTGATTCTAAACGTTGTCCTGTCTTTCTCCATGTTTTTTTTCTCCCAGAAAGCTAAAAAGAAGAAGATAGAAGTGGTGAAACCATCAGATCTTGGTGTGGACCTTACATCACGGGTCAAAACTCTAAGTGTGGAGGACCCTCCCCAGCGTAAAGCTGGAGTCAAGGTGGAGACAGTGGATGATCTTGTCGTGAAGCTCAAAGAAAGTGGAAGAATCTGAGCCCCCACACCATTTTGGTGAGGAGAATACATGTGTCAAGTACAACAGGATTGTGTAAGCTTATTGCTTAAATATTAAAGTTCTAAGAGATGCTACACCATTTTTGGTAAGAATACATGTATCAAGTGTACCAGCATTGTGTAAGCTTATTGCTTAAATAGTAAAGTTCTAAGAGGCACGAAATGCTGTAACCTGTGAAAGATAAGCAAATTTGCGTGCACGCAGCCTGACAGAGGTTCTTGTCATATTCCATGGGGTATGTAAATTTCTGTGCAGAGCACTTCATTTTTTCATGCACTTTTGAGATCTGACTAAGCAAAGCCTTCTGGGATGTTGAATTTTTTAAGGTGGCAAATTTTATTCCTTGCTGTAACTTCTGAAACTGCCAATTTCAAAGGCCAAGAAACACATTCTGGTTCTAGGGCTTTGCAGATGGAAGTAGAAGTTCTCAAAAACAGACAGTGGCATTGCACCCCACCAACCTTCGAACCCTTACTTGCTCCTATATAAATGAAATGAGTGGAGGACCTCTGGCTAAAAAGAAGAGCACAGCAATAGTTTCAAAGGGGAGGTTGGTTGATGTAGGGACAGTCCCTGATTAATTGGGCCCCACAGTTTAGTAAAGGCCAATAACTTGGGTGAACAAGTAGGCTAATGAAGTTGTCAGTCTTGGTTTCTATTTATTACTGATGCAGAATGGTATGACAATCTAAGACTTCCCAGGAGATCCGTAAAGAAAGGGGGAGAGGGGCCTGTTCTGAGTTGCCAGTGGAATTGCATTGCTTTACAGTCATTCTTTCTATCACTGCTATTCCTTGCCATTATAGGCAGCTTGGCCATCTTACTGCACTTTTCCAGCCCTTGCCAAATCAAAATCTTTTGAAGTCTAAATGTTGGAAACAGAAGGAATATGCAATTTTTTAAAAAGTAGGGAAAATAGATCCAAATTTGCTTGACATCAATTTTTTCAGCGTGGAAATTGACTTTTCGTGTTGGTTGAGTTCTGTACACAGCAGGAAGCCAAACCAAACATGAATCCAAAGTTGCTTATAGGGCTTACTCCCTACCAGTCAACAGAAACAGAAACCAAGCCTAAGTTCTACCTTAAACCTGAAATAGAATCTCTATATACATTGATAATATGTTGGGAATAAGTGGCTCAGTAATGCAAAAACTTGGTAGGTCTGTCTGAGGATGATTAAAAAAGCGTTTCTAGAAAGAGAAGCAAAAGGACAGAAAAACAGGTTCCACGTCTGGGCAATTTTCCAAACTTTTTTAGTCTGAGAATTCTAAGCAAAGTGAGTCAATCCACTCAGCACAGGCCATGGACTTGCTGGTTGTTCCTTCACTAATTCTTATCATTGAGACCTCCTCTCAATAAACCTGAAACTAAAATACACGAAAACTGTGTTTGCTGGAGAAAGCTAACATCCATCGAGCCGAGCTTTGCAATCTCTGACAGGCGTCAACCTGTTGCCTGTCCTAAGTTCTCAAGTGAAGGCAATAGTTGTCCCTATTTCGTTTCATGCATCAGGGCTGTATTGTCTCTGAGTCAGTGTAGTGCAGTGGTTTGAGTGTTGGACCAGGACTCTGGGAGACCAGAGTTCAAATCCTCCACTCAGCCATGGTAACATATTGGGTGGCCTTGGGCAAGTCACACACTCTTAGCCTCAGAGGAAGGTGAAGACAATCCTCTTCTGAGCAGATATTACCAACCCCATTCCAACCTCCCCCCCCCCCCCCAAAAAAAAACCTCTGATAAGTTTCTCTTAGAACTGACATGAAGGCACATAATGACAACAGTCTCTGAACATGGAAGTTCCACTGAACTCTTTCCAAATGTATTTGTCTGAGTTTTAAGATCTATTGGGGGGGAGGCTCTCATCTGCATCCTGCTGTTGGGTGTAGTAAGCTCCAAGGAGACGCAGGAGAGGTCTTCTTCATCTATAAATCAGCTGGTTAAGGAATGCCTCCCCCTTGGAATCCTGGCATTGCCTTTATTTTGGTGCCAAGTCAAAAACTGACAGTTTGCTGGAGCATTTGACACTTAAGGAGATCCAAGGTTGATCTCCAGTCTTTCAGCTTGCTGGGTTCTGTTTTGTTTAAATTGTTAAACTGTTTTGAGGCATTTTAAAGCATTCATGTTTAAAGTGTGTTAAACTGATTCATGTTTTAGATTCTTTAATGTGATTTTATTGATTGCACCCTACCTTGGTATCTCTTAATATTAAGTCCTCTCTTTCAAGATTTTTTGTAATCCTATTTAAAAAGCACCTAAACAGTTGCCATAAATTATCATGGCTTTGTAACTGAATTGCCAAGTGTGTGTGTGGGGGGGGGGGTGTCCCTCTTTTTCCTGAAATTACTGCCAATGATTATATAATGTTGTGAGAGGGGACAAAACTACCTTTGCTCTATTCATAATTTTATAAATGTTCTACCTGTATGTTGTTCTTCTCCAATCACAGTAAAGTGCTCCAAGTTATTGGACAGTCCATTACTGCATGTATTATTTGGGTTTATTCCCATATACGTATACATAGGATTTTCACACTGTACATGAATAAATTTACAGAATAGGAGAAAACCAAAGATATATATAATGACATTATAACTGCTGCCTTTTTCAGCAGAGACAGACATTATATCATTCATATGTAATTGAATGAATATATTAAATGTGCATGAGAGAGAGAAAGAGATCATTCAGTTGAACTGAGTAAATAGTGTTGTCTTTTTATGTGTGTCTGTATCTAAAGCAAAAAACTCAGGTCTTCACTGCTCATGTTCAGAGAATATGTGAAGACAGAAATCAATTCGATCTTGTCAGTTACATTTGAATACTCATAAGAATTTTGGAGGTTGTAAAACTGGTGCATGCAAACAGTGCTTTTTAAAAATGACTGTTTTTCTTATGTAAAATAGTATTGATCTTTTTGAGGAGTTGGCCTTGGAATCAGGAGTTTATGACCTTAACCTGTTTGAAATGTATTTGAGGCAGTTAAAGAAAGTACAAGTGACTGAACCAAACCAGACTGCTGTTAGCTGTAATGACCCTGAACTGGGACTGAACTCAGATTTTTACTGGTCTGACTCCCAGATATATATCCTTGCTTTTTATTATAAAATGAATATATTCATTAGCTGGTGTACAGAAATTAAAAATACAGCTGCAGGCTAACCATCTAATGTACTTGTGAATCATTTGCAATAGAACCTAGAGTTGTCATTCTTTTACCAGGTGCTGTTCATATAAAAGACATAAACTACCCATTATTTTTCCCTTTCAGCCTTGCCTGAAGCTGCTGCTGGTCTGCTGCTGTTGGGGGGGAGCGCGGGCCCTTCAGGGTCCATCTCCCTGCCTATTTGGGACCTGATCAGTCCTCCTGGGATTGTAACCATGCTGCCTTCCAGCCAGCTGCCTGCCGAAGACAGCTGAATGAGAATTTAATTCTATTTTCTGTACTAATGATGGGTCGGTTTGCAATAAATGTCGTGTGATCTTTGGAGGTGCTCCGAGCAAGTGTCATGTCGCTGCTGTTTCTTTGCATTCCGAATTAATTGCTTTGCTCCTCCTGCTGTAAATGATTTGCCCTGGGCATCTGGAGTGGTATATTTTGCCTTTAATGGCCCATGCTTTGTAGAAGTGGTGTCTGAACAGCTCATCTCCTTTTGCAAATCATAGTTGGAAGCTAACTTTCCTCTGTTAAATTGCTTCAGGAGTCACAGACACTGTATATTTAGGTCCAATATGATATTCTTGTTGGGCCTTCACAGAGGGAGCTCCCGCTCTTCCTCATTCTATCAGCACCTCTGTGAAAATGCATGTATCAAAGAGCATTCTGTGAACTGCCTTCTGTCGCTTGCTGCCAGCAGTTCTGGCATCTGAAGGAGGAGGTTACCGTCTGTGCAAGTTTATGCTCTATTAAAATTAGTCTCAGAGGTGCTGCTAGATACGGCCTTTAAATAATCATAACCGGCAAATGGCATAGCTGTCCTAGTATATTTTAGTTTCCAGGAGTCATTTCCGTTTATGTTGCCATGGCAAAGGCCTAGTTCACACAGCCAACAAGTGGGGCGAGAGGTGATAAAACTTCCTGGATGCCACCCCTTCGGACTAAAGGTAGGGAATGGTTTTCCCTTGATGGAGGTAGAATTCTCTGCATGTACAAAAAAAAATTAGTTGAAAAAGGAACGAGGCTAGAACATTTGTCCCTGATATCTAATATTCAGTAGGATAGACTGTATGGCAGCCTCATTCAGTCTTGCAGTTTACCACAATCTCAAAAGAGTTCAGAAAATGACTTGCCAGCACTTTTTTAGCTGGGTTAAGCCTGTTTTAACAGATGAAGACCCAGAAAGGTGATCTGTCTGTCTGGCAAATCCCCATGACGCCTCTTGTGTTGTTGTGCTGTATTCTTTCAAGTCATTTGCAACCTATGGTGAATCTAAAACAAATCTATGATGGTGTTGTGTTGGCAAGGTTTGTTCAGAGGAGGTTTATCATTACCTTCCTCTGCGGGTAAGAGAGTGTAACTTGCCCAAAGTCATCCGGTGATTTTTCATGGTCAAAGGGGAATTCAGATCCTGCTGTCCTAGAGTCCTAGTTCACACTCAGATTACTACATCATGATGTCTCTTTGCTTCTTAAAATTATAGTTTTTGGTTCCTTCTTCCCAAATTG
This sequence comes from Urosaurus nigricauda, assembly GCA_034509955.1. Lineage (NCBI taxonomy): Eukaryota > Metazoa > Chordata > Lepidosauria > Squamata > Phrynosomatidae > Urosaurus > Urosaurus nigricauda. The sequence continues at coordinate 23,722,052 of JAOEGL010000007.1, forward strand.
AACATTATGGGGCTTTCTAGATTGGCAGGAAAGTGTGACATGAAGTTGCCTTTTCCTTAATGCTTAGCAGCTGCACCACAACCTTTAAATGGAGCTGCGCTGTTCCGCAGTTTTTAAAAAGAAAGGTGGGAAAACCAGCACCTTTTTAAAGACACTTCTTCTCCCCTAAAATGCAAAAAAAAAAAAAGCGTTTTCATGGCACACTTTCCCTTTTTCTCATCTAAAGGCTAGACTTTCATGCAGCCATGAACACATTTCTTTTTGCCAATCTAGATCAGGCCTATGTTCTTCACACATACTACTTGTAGGCCTATACAGTGGTCCCCCGGGTTACGAAAGTAATCCGTTCCAGCACCCCTTTCGTAACCCAAAAACATTAGCAAACTGGGGGACCACTGTAAGTATAGGAAAAGACTTGGCGCGATTTGAATTTCGCGCCGCTTTTCTTTCTTAACCCGGGGTTTTTTTCGTAACCCGGGGCCGTTTTTCCGGCCCCGGCTCTTTTGGATCTCAGGGTTTTCGTACCTCGGGGGATTCGTAACCCGGGGGACCACTGTATAACCAAAGGCACTGAGGTATAATTTCAGCCCATACCTCTGTCTTGCTGCTGTATATCTGGCCACCTGCACTTCTTTGCTGGCATCTCCACCATCATACACTCATATCTCTGCGCTGGCAAAACTTTACACTTCACTGCCTTCAAATAGGATCTGAGTGCTGGATGTGCTCCAAAGAAGCTGCCTAGATCTCATATTAGCAAGATTAATTGATCAAATGAGATACTCTAATTTTATGTCTCATAGAGAGTAACTCTTTTTTAACCAGGCTATCTTTCCAAGGCAGACTTTCAAAGTGTAAAAGTAACCAGGGAAAATATGTTTGTATAGTCAGTGCCTTAAACTATTAATTGTACAATGTGGCCTATTGTTTAATTCATTTAATTTAAAAGAGTTTAAATAATCCACCAAAACTCCCCCTTTTGAAACAATAGAAGTATTTGAAACAACTTAAATAACATTTAAAATGACAAATAATAATTTTAAAAGACTAAAAATATTAAAGCATTTATCCATTAAAAACCAGACAATTTAAAACTAGCTTAAAGAATTTAAAATAGTGCAACCATTGCACATGTGCAGCCTGGAGAAAATTGCTCAGGCCCAAAGGCTTTAACAAAAACCAACATAGCATTCCTAGGTTAATCATGCCAATGACTAAAGCAATAATTATTTTAAAAATGGGTTTTTACATAAATCCAAGACCCCTTCACATACACAGCGCATCCAAGTATTTTGATTACAACAACAGCTCTAGACTGTTTCAAGATAAAAATTTGGTTCCACACCTTTGGCATCAAAAACTATTTCTCATCAGGCTTTTTGGTCACTCAGCTGAATTTCTGCATGTAGAAATGTGTGGTATTTGTTTCAAGGTAGAGCTGAGAAGTTGCCCTTGAGAGGTAAGATTTCAGAGGCAAGTTGAAAATATGTAAAGTGGTCACCAGTGAGTCTGGAATTTCCATTTAAGTGGATCACATGGCATTCAGCATTTTTAAGGGCACACAAACTTGTACAATGTAGATAAAAATTCGTACTAAGCCCCTTGTGGTGCGCCTTCCCTCTTTATTCTAAGAATCCTCTCTTCTCTCGCCTTCCTTTGACAATATCATGTTCTGTTTTCTACAGGTAGCTGATGTCATAAAGTTTCCAGTATTGTATTTCTCTTCTGCGAAACATTTTTTGGAAAGTACTAAGAAGTTGCAAACCTAGATGATTTGGGCTAAATCCAATTTTAATGTCAATTAGAATTAGCCACAGAAATGAATGGGTATTAGTAGTCACCATTTAGGTGAGTCACACTGGTTTCAGTGGTTTACTCTAGTTGGACTTAAGTTAGATTTGGCTCTGCTTTAAAGAAAGGGCAAGAGGTATTGCAGCTATGGAGAATTATTTTGCATATTTTTAAGCCCTAGTTGAATGGTCATGGATATACTTCTTTTTTTTCCCGGCGTTGTGTTGCTTTTAAACTCTCAACTTTACATTTTTCATTTTACATACATAACAACTGAGGATCACATTGCATGCATCCAGTGAACTGGGCTCTAGTCCAGGAAGACTGTGTGTAATAAAATTTGTGAGCTGCTAAAGTCCCACAAGAGTTTTTGTTTTTACTATAACAGGCTAACATGATTATTGGTCTGGAAATTGTACTGCGAAGGACACGTTAGTGAAGCTTACATAAGGTGAATCTTAATGCAGAACAGGGTGGGCAGAGGGAAGCCCGCAGGTTACATGAGGACTCTCATGACTATTTTGTGGCCTCTGGTGGTTAAAAAATGATTTTAAAGTTTTTTGGTCCAAAATAATCCTTTAGAGCAGTGATTCCCAAACTTTGATCCTCCAAGTGTTTTGGACTTCAGCTCCCGGAAGCTTCAGCCACTTTGGCCTACAATCAGGAATTGTGGGACATGAAATCCAAAACTTCTGGAGGACCTACATTTGGGAACCAGTACTTCAGAAGGTGTGTGGGAATTTCCATAATGTTTGGAGATACCCTTCCTTGGCACCTCCAGCGGTTAAAAATGCATGCAAATATATTTGCTCCCAAAGCTACCCAAATGCCCACTGGGCTTTTGGAAGTCCTGGATCAATTCAGATCCAAGAGGAGCCTTAAAAAAAATAGAAAATGGCTTTCTGATCACTTCCTTTTAATACCTTCCTTCTAATACTCAGAGGGTCCACTTTGAGAGTGCAGACAGCAGCTCCAGAAAGTTCTGGTAATAGCCCCTGAAGAAGGCTGAAACATGTTGGACTTTTAAAGCAATGAGAGTTTTTGGACTATCACATAGCAGGCAAATCTTTTATTTTCCCACTGCCTTTTATTACAAATTACCCAGGAAGGGACTACAGCTTGGTGAAAATGCTCCTCGTATCCCCTGGATGGTATTTGGCAGGAGGACTCTCTTAGTAGGTGTGAATGCAATGTGTGGGATGGTTGTAGCCCTCCAAGTTCTAAGAAGCTAATGTTGCCTACGCCAATGTAGAATCACATTAATCCTAGTGAGCACAATCCAGCACATTAATACTAGAGAGAGAGGTTGGAAGAGCTCTGACCGTTTTTTTCATTTTGCATATATGTTCCTTTTGGATAAAAAGGCACCGAATAAATAAAAAATGAGCATTAGATTCACCCTGACAGTAACCCCAAGCAGCAGGCCGCTAGCAGGGCTGTGTAAACTCTGTGCTTAGTACTGTCTAGTATAAATTATGCAATATTATAAGTGATGGACACTTCTTGGTTTTGTTAGGCATGGAGCGTAGGAGAGAATGAGCAAGAAGCCAGTTGCAGGGAGCACACAGTTCCTGGCTCCAAGAACTCCATTGGCTGCCAGTCTATTTCTAGGCACAAATCACAAGGCTAGTCATGATATATAAAACCTTTGATAACTCAGGTTGGGGTTATTTGAAGAACTGTATCCTCCCATACAAACTCTCCCATATTTTGAAATCTGTAAGGCTGTGCTCTGTCCCACCACTCTCTCAGGTACATTGGTGGGAATATGGAACATTCTTGGCGGCTGCTCCCAGACTCTTGAACTGGCACGCTCCTTGCTGTCTTTCTGGAAGCAGGTTAAGACCTTTTTATTCTAGAGGCATTTGGAAATTCACTTTTTTAAAGGAGAGACAGGCCTTATGTTGGACTTTTATATGTGGTCATGTTTTTCTTTATGTTCTCCTGTGTCTTCAAATCATTTTCATCTTATGGTGGCGTGTCTTATGGCAAAGCAGTGTGCTCTACTGTTAAACAGCTCTTACTGTCAGGAAGTTCTTCCTAATGTTTAGGTGGAATCTCTTTTGTAAATATAGTAATGATAGTAGTGGTGATGCAAATCCACAAGCCCTGTGTTGCCCTGATGGTCTCTGTTTTTCCTTCCTATAAGCTGTGATTTTCCTTGCATCCTTCTCTGTCTTTTGCAATGCCTGCTAAGCAGTTCTGTCCTGACTGCCCAGACATGTGATGAAACTTGATGTCCATCTTGAAATACCAGTTTCTACTCCGAGTTTCCAGCAAACAGAACAGTGCGTACATGTGTGTGTAGTGTGAATTTGTCCATTTGGTTTTCTTATTTTTCTAGTCTGAAATTAAGTCCATCCTGACTAGGAATCTCAGGGCCTGACCTTGAGTTTTGATTTTCCACGTCTCATCTCCAGTGGGGGACTATGTTGCAAATTCTCATTTTGATGGGATTAGCACGTGAGAGAAAAAGTCAGTATGCACATTTCCAAGAAGGTTGCCAATTCAGAATTGTAGGGCATCAGCATACTACAGTTTCGAAGGATTCATTCATTTCTTGCTGCACCTTACAAAGACTCTCCAGGGATTTCATATATTTACTTTGTCAGTCTCCTCCTTCCCTTTCAGTTGTAACAGGGCACACCCTCCACTCTGCTCTTCATTCAACTTCTGGCTAGTAGGGTAGATTAAAGGCTCCTTATCCTTTTCAGCAAACAGGTGAGCTAATGCAGTTGGTATTTAATTCATAACACTTGATAATATCACCAGGTGTCATCTCTAGGTCTCGGGTTATGGCTCTGAAAGCTCAGGGCCTGAGACAATTCTAAACTGGCAACCTTTTTATATTCCTTATAAAAACTGATATTTGTGTACCTTTTTGTTAATCTGTGTACTAATATGTTGTATCCATTTTTGCCTAATATACACACACTTTTTTCCCCAAAGCAATGTTCCTAATGTAGTGCATTTTTAAATGTTTTCATGAGTTCATACATTTTTGGTTAGTGACACTGGTTGTAAAAGGTGGAGAAATAAACATTTGAAAAGACAACTGAGCTCAATAGTGTTGTCAGATTGAAAACTGGAGATTGAAAACTGTAGAATAGGACATTTACCAAGTGTTGCTTGTTGTCACCTGGTTGCACATGACAAGCAACATCTTCTGAAATTCTCTCTTCTATACAACCATTAAAGGCACAAGAGCTTTCTTCAGTTTTCAGTTTAGCAATCTAATGAGATCACATTTTGGTTGAAAAGTGAGAAGTGAGTTGGGTTGCACAGATTTCTTCTCCTTCCCCATGGTTGCTTTTTAATTTTAATAACACTAGTTCAGAGTTGTTCCTCGGGGCTCTTGTGAACTTGTAACTATTGGGCTGTGATTAATAAAATACAGGTCCTTCGGCTAGTATCAGTGTTACATGGCTCAAGTGTAAAGACTGAGTGTTAAGTTTTGCAAGGCAATCTTGGGTAGGATAACTGGTGAAAGAACTTTTGCTCACAGATTTGTGGATTTCTACTACTTCTATGCAGCCTCAACCAACATAGTTCAACCCGCTTCTGTACTTTGGAGTCACTGGAGTCCCCAGAATCAAAACATTTCCTGTGTTTTCTATGTTGTCCTGAGCCTGATTTCCTGCATACAGAGAGAATGACACCTTGAAGATGTGGGTGGTATGCCAACTCAAAATATTTTGCGGCCTGAAGCAGAGCTTTAAATGTTCATGACTCACCAAATCGAAGTATATATAAGCCAAAGCCAGGCAAATTATTTTGTCTGCCATTCCAAAAGGTGCATCACCTCATTCCTGGTGATAGAAAAGACAATTGCAGTGCGAACTCACTTTTTTGGCCCTTTCATGACATCCAAAATCTGCAGTTTGAAGTGGTCACCAACTCAATATTCCTCATGATGAGGACAGCTGCAGGGTGGACCTGTAACTGAGAAAACCTAGTCATTGGAAGGGAGTTCAAATGGATCTGAAGGAAAGGAAACATGATAAGTAAGGGATGGATGGGCAGACGGATGGACAAATAGATAAAAATTATCCTCTCTCTCCTTCCACTTTCCTCCTTTGTCCTCAGCTGACTTTGCTTGGTGCCAACTGAGTTCAAAGTGCAAAAGTAGTTTGTATCAAACTCAGCAGAGAGACAAGGGAATCCTACCCTTCTCTGTAGGTTCACCCCAAAGCAAACCGTTGCAGCCTCTCCTAAATTCTTTCTCCTTAATAACTTTTGCCACTTCGACCACACTCTGACGTTGCTTAGCTATATGTGTCATTTTTCAACTCTGAAATGTTGCAGGGCCAAGAAAACGCCATGATAGGTTTGCCAGCTCAGGGTTGCCATACATCGGAAACAACTTGAAGGCACACAACAAATAAGACACACAATTGGAGCAAGAATACTGGTGGGCTCTTCGATTTGCAGGCAGTTTTTAGCCTTATAAGCCTTCCCCATTTTTTACTTTTTAGAGTGGATAAACACAGCTCAGAAAAATTACTTTTGGACCACAGCCCCCAGAATTCTTGTCTGTAGGATTCTGTAGTCTAAAAAGTGGCCTTTTCTAGGCTCTGAGCAAAGGCAGAGTGAGCTTTGTATTTTAATGTAGCAAAGGGCCAAAACACACTGCGGAAATAATCCAGTTTGAGACCGTTTTTAACTGCCCTGGGAAATCTGAGAACTGTAGTTTCTTGTGGCACCATACGCCTCTCAGACAGAGAAGGCGAAATGTCTCACAAAACTACAGTTCTCAGAATTCCCTAGTATTGAGCCAGGGCAGTTAAAGCAGTCTCAAACTGGATTATTTCTGCAGTGTGTTTTGGCCCACAGGCAACTTTTAAAAAAATAAAATAAGTAAAAAAATAAGGGTAATGTGTTTCGGTTTGCAGACTGTTTAGGAAACAGTGTTCTGAGCTCACTCGCTCTCTTTCTTTGCCAGAGGCACTCCCCACATACTTCTTCCATGCCCCACCAACCTGTGCCAAGCCATTCCATCCTCTGCTTGCAAAACTGTTGACTAGGCCAGCAATGCCAATGCTTTGACTGTTACGCTCCTCCCCTCGTGCAACAGTTCGACAGGTTTGGCTGGCTGCATAACTTGAATAACTGAGTTCACTTTGTCATCTTTCCCTGGGGGAGGATCAAGTCACGCTCATGGGCATTGGGTTTCTTGATGCTTCCGCTACCTGGTGGCACCTGTTTTCCGGCAACACCAGAAGGCCCTTCCCTTCCCAGTGGTGCTTGCGAGAGAATCCTTCTTAGTCTCAAGTGTCCCAAATCTCACCTCTGCCTCCTCCCCATTGAGCCAGCTCTGGCATGGCTTCCTGGCATCCTGGCACTTGTCTTTCTTCTGCCCTGACCGGCTGGCTACTGTCACTGCTGGGTGAGTCTGGGAAATTTTGCTCCAGGGTTTCTTTCCTTGCTGCACAGTCAAGTCCAATCTTGTATGTGGGAGGATTTTGGCTGTACTTGTGGAGGAGGAGGTGGCGGTCCAAAGGAGACGATGCAATATAATATGACGTGCGTTCCTCTCTCCACCCTTTCATCCGTTCCTAATGAACAAAAAAATGCCAGTGAGCAATGCCGGAGGCCTTTATTGCTACAAGTACAAACGTGGCAAGCCTCTGCCGTCTTTGAAAGAAATTTTGTCAGGTGCTGCTTTCCCTCACATGCCAGGGAGAAGTAACACCTGCTTGAAATTCTCCCTTCCTATACTCCAGTGGATCTCAAGTTTTGATCCTTCAGATAGTTTAGATTTTACCTCCCAGAAGACTTTGCTAGCATGGCTGATGGTCAAGAATCCTGGGAAATGAGAGCCAACACAACTGGAGGGCCAAGGTTTGGGAACCACTTCTATACACTCTTTTCGAGCGCGTCTGCACAATGTGTGGTTCACCAAGCCCAATGAAACTATTAAGGAAAATGTGAAGTCGAGCTTTCATGGCCGGCATCCATAGTTTTTTTGTGGGTTTTTCGGGATATGTGGCCATGTTCTAGAAGAGTTCATTCCTGATGTTCAACGCCATTCAACGTCAGGAATGAACTCTCCTAGAACATGGCCACATAGCCTGTAAAATCTGCAAAAAACTAAGGGAAATGGTTTGACTCCTCCCCTCCCCAGAGTTGACCCAAGACATTTTGCTGCCTAAAGCAATGAGTGGGATGCCACCCACTCATTCCATGTGCAAAAGCCAAGTGGATTGGCAGATGAGTCTTTTTTCCAATGCTGGTGATGAAAGAATGTGTGCCACTCCTGAAGTCAGGAGGCTGACTTAGGGTGGATTGGGCAGGAAAAATGGTTTGGCATGCAGCTCTCTTCTTGACACCTTGTATCCCAGCATCTACAGCTTGCAGCAACCAACTCACTCTGCCTAATGCAGGGATGGCCCTGGGGATTGCAAATCCCTGATCAAGAGGGAAGCAGGAAAGATGATTATTTTCTGAGCAGGTGCATTGAACTTGCAGCATTGTGTAATATGCTTTAATTACCCAAAAAGCCCCACTTTTTAAGCATCTCCCATTAAAGAGTTGCTTCTGTGCTTTTATTCTGTGCTAGCTGTGGGAAAAAAGGGGGACAACTGCCCATAAGCACTGCTCCAGCAGCCTTGAACACATACCTAATAATAACCTGTCTTGAGAGAAAAACAGAGTTTGGGGAAAATAAAAACCTTGCTGACTTTTCAGCTTCATCAGAAATGTATCTCCCTCTCGCTTCCTTTCTTTTTTTCCTAATTAAGAAACTCTAGCTTAAAGGGATTCTGGATATAATTGTCAATGTGATGATTCTGGCCATTCTGCTGCTATCTAAAATGCTATTTCTCCCCCAGTTGGATGCATTTTTGAATTCAGCAGGTGCCAAACAGGCTGACAAGAATTCAGATTATGGCTGGATTTGCAAATGTCCAATTCTTGATGGTGCTTTGAGGTGCTGAGCTTGGAAATGCCATTGCAAAAGCTAATGTATTTGTGTTATGACGTTGTCAGGCATATTTTAATGTGCTTTGTTTCCTATTTTGTTAATACATTATTAATCTTTTGTTTGTTTGTTTGCTCTTAAAATGTACAGTCGCCCCTCCTAACGCGTGGATCTGAGATCTGCAAGCTTGAAATATCTGCAGAGGGGCAACCTCTATTTTCAATTGTGCGCGCACATGGGGCTTGAATATGCGCGAGCCTCTGTTTTTGCACAGGGGGGTCCGGACCGGATCCCCTGCAAAAACGGAGAGCCAACTGTACACCCTGGCAAGTTTTTACTAATAATTGTTTACTATGTACAGTGCTGTGTAAATTTTACAGTGTTTTATAAATAATAATAATAAAAATAATTGGTGAGTGGGCAGGGCTGTTTTTGTTTTTAAAAGTAGGGTTACTTGTAGCTCATTACTAGATTTGACAGGTCAGAACTATCCCAAGCTCTGATATTTCAAAGGGAAATGAAAGTGAGACAGTGTCCTAAGTACTATATGATGGTCAAAAACTTTTTTAAAAGTGCAGTTCATTCGACTTTATCATCAATTGGCCTTTTTCATGGGCTATTCAATTCTCAGAAATTTCTGGAGTTGCAGTCTGCACTCTCTATATAAGTGAAGACTTTGAGTATTATAAGAGATGTTACAAAGGGCAAGCTCTGGCAATATCACTAAGCATGATAACATTAAGCATCATCAACCATGCTTATGCAGTGTGTGCCATTCAAATAGAAAATGTTAAGTCTAACAAATATGATAAACATGCACATACACACACTTTTTAAGGCAATGTTATTGCCCTGAAATTCCTCTCCTCTCCTTCTGACTTGTAGGAGAGAATCTAGGCCCTTAGATCTGGGAAACCTACTGTATATACTCATGTATAAGTATATAAATTTTGGTCAAAAAATTGACCCAAATAACAGAGATTGACTTATCCATGGGTCAATGTAAATCCTGTACATATAGGCCCGTTCTAGATGGGCAGCTTGTGGCGCGATAAGGGCTCAAAAGAGCGCCTTCAGGGTTAGGGAGGGTGCAGCTTTTAGACCCTCCCTAGCCCTAAAGCATATGGGCACTGCCATTTTTAAACAGCTGCGTCCATATGGACGTGCTACAGTCATCACGTGCGCAGCGTTTAGACACGCTACGCACACGATTATGCTTTTGCGCTGCGGGAGGGCGCCAATCGCACCCTTTCTGTGGCGCAAAAAAGGAGCTCCAAACGGAGCTCCTTTTTGATGGCATGTCTTTGCCGCGGCTTTTACGGCTGCGGCAAAGACACTGGGAGAAAGGGGCCGTGGCGGCGGCCCCTTCCTCCCTTCAGCCCCGCCTCCACAAGTAGGGTGCAGTGGGCACCCAGGGCGCATGCTGAACCCTGCTTGGAGGTTGCGGGGAAGTAGCAGTTTGCCACTTCCCCGCGGCCTCCAGAAGTGGTGAGATGGGGCCGTGGAGGCTGCCTGCGTGGCAGCCTTGGCCCCATCTCGCCACTTAAAGGGGCGGTCTAGATCGCTCCATATATTCTTTTTTCTGAGTAGAGAGGCAAAATGCAAGTGCTTTGTCCATCCTGGGAGCAACTTAAAAAAGCCCCAACCTTCTCTACTCTCACATGCGTCCAGCCTTTATATAATATTTTATACAATATTTTAAAAATAAGATTGTGCATGAAACAAAGTCTGTATATGCTGAACTATCAGAAAGCAAAGGTGCCACTATCTCAGCAGTTATGCCTGCCAGAATTTTGTATGGTCTTTGGCATTGTTTTCCTTTGCTTCATCTTTTACATCCTTTCGTTACATGGCCCAAAGTTTTACCCTCGACTTATCCATGGGTCATATCAAAATCCATAATTTTGGCCCCCTAACCTGCCCTCAATTTATACATGAGGTCGACTTGTAGTCCAGTATATACGGTACTTGTTGCTCACAGATTGATAGTTGTAACATATTACTGACATATTGCATTGCAGGTTTGTTTAATAATTTAAAAATACAAAAAAATATGTGGTCCAAAACAGCCCAAAATCCCCCCAGAGGGCACCTTCAGTAAAGTTCTGTTGCAGTGAGTAAATTCTATTTGTTATATCTCCCTCCGGAATGAATGCCAGTTGTAGTCATTGCATTAGATTTCTGAGTAATGGGGTTATGCCCTGGTTGCCACCTTGCTCCTGAAATGGAAAGGGCTACAAGAACATAAAGTGTGACTTCCAAGCTCTGTTTGAAAATATAGTTTAAGTTGCTTTATTGGGAGAAAGGTGGGATATAAGAAAATAAATAACTAAATAAATACAGTTAAAATGGTGCCCTGTTTGAAAAGACCCACACCTTCTTACTGTGCTCTTTTACTTCTGACCAGACACACATAGGATGGTCCAGCAAGGCTTCCACCCCATGCATACTTGTTTAGGAATACAAACAATGCAATATTGGACTCTCCAATATTTACCATGGGGTGAGAATTAGGGAAGGAAGTAATATTTGAAAATATTTTAACAGCCATTGAAAAACTTGTTTTTCAAATATCAAAAAAGTCTGACGAGAAGAAGCCTGGATGGGCAACAATCCTGGCAGTTCAGTGCAAAATTCACATGTGGTTGTTTTATACAGAAAATAGTATTTTCTTTTTATACGGAAATATTATTTTCTGTGCAGAAAAAGCAATTTCCTGCACAGAAAATGCTATGCCAAATTCACAAGTGGTTGTCTTGGACAAAAGCAACAACATTTTCTGTGGAAGAGACACCTGTGCAGAAAATAATATTTGTACGTATTTTCGTGTCCATAGGAAGGTGCTATTTTCAGAGCAAAGCAAAGCAAAAATGTATGAATTTTGTGCATAGTAAATCCCAGATTGTAAATAGACGTCAAAAGCTGTGGTTTTCAGTCATTCTCACAGCGGGAAGACTATTGCAAAAATTACTCATTGCTTCCTTCAAGAAGAAAATTAGTGATGAATTACATCCTCGGTAAGCATCAATACAATCAAGCCATAACAGGATGAGTCTGTTTGAGAAACTATCAGAGCCACAGCTTTAAACATGTTACTGTTCTCTCAGTTTTAGCTAACTATGGTTATAATGGCCTACTTTATCAAGGAAAAGCCAGTGGGGTGTAATGGTTTGAGTGCTGGCCCTTGACTCTGGGGGACAATGGTTCAAATACCCACTTCGCTATGAAAACTACTGTGTGACCTTGGGGAAGTCACACTCTCTCAGCCTCAGAGGAAAGCAATGAGAAAATCCCTCTGAACAAATCTTGCCGAGAAACCTCCATCACAGATTCACTTTAGGGTCACCACAAATCAGACTTGACGTGAAGGCACACAACAACGTCAACAAATTGTACCAACATGGTTTTAAGCTAGGTTAGCTCTATTACAGTGGATCCTTGGTATCCACTGGGGTTTGGTGCCAGGACCCCCTATGGATACGAAAATCCACGGATGCACAAGTCCCATGATATACAATGGCATGATAAAATGGCATGTCTTATATTAAATGGCAAAACCAAGGCTTCCTTTTTGGAATTTATATATTTTTTTAAAAAAAAATATTTTCAAACCATGGATGCTTGTATCTGTGGATAAAAATTCCATCAATGCGGAGGGCTGATCATATTAAGCAGTGTGCTGGGAAACAGTAGTGTCAGTGTGGTGGTCTCTGGACTCACTGGGCTGTGAGCCGTTGGTTGCAAGTCTGTTGGAAGAAAGAAACAGATGCAGCCAATGGGCACAAATATGGGGCTAGTCTCTGGCACACGGGAAAGGGACTGGCAGCCCACCAGGCCAGATAGCTTCAAAAGCACTGTCTTGTTTCTTATGGGTTCCCTGCCAGTCCCCGTTCTTGAAAGACAGAATGGAAGTTTGATATGATTTGTCCTGCATCCCTAAACAGACCTTCTGCCCTCGACTGTCCTGTTACTTTTGTTTGACTGCCAATCCAGTCAGCTTCGGTATGTGGCTAGAAGAGGAGTGATGTTGTCTCCATTGCCACAGGTAGCAAAATGCGTTAGGTTGGCACTAGTTCCTAACATTGCTAGTCAACAGACACGATGCATCTATTCTATCTTTTCCTCCTCAGCCTATTGTTTTCCCCCTGGTGGGAGACAAGATGGAAGAAGCAGTGAAAACACTGCAAAGGCGGAATGATATTTGCATCGTAAACATCTGTGTTTGAGGCAGGCGACTGCAAGCCTTGTGAAAAGGAGGCGAAGGAGTGTAGGGAGAATGTATTATTTCCAAGCTCTCTGCTCTTTCCTGCCTCCCCTTCTTCTAGGTGCCACCTCCGTAATGGATATCAGGAGCCTGGTGCCGCCTTTAACCACGACGTGACAGGCAGAAATCCCATCGCTATATCACTTCATCCCAGGCCACGATTTCCCTGTTGATTTCTCCCTGGCATGCTGCTGCGAGAGGTCCAGGCTGTCCATTTATGAAAGCTGAAAGGGAAGAAAGATGGCCACCTTTCCACCTGCCCCCTGTTGCCGCCTTAGAGTCGAGCCCAGCACATTGGAACCTCGATGCCCACCCTCCCAGTTCGCCCCCTCCTGTTAGATTTATGGCCTTCTCCCATCCATGCCCCACTCTCTTTCCCCGCAGGGAGCCGGCCCATCCATTACAGCCTGTGGTGGCTGCTGGGCTCCCACTGAGCCAATTTTCATCCATCTTCCCTTGTCGTTGTCATCCCCCCCACCTCTCGGCTCTCCTCACTCAGCTCCCACTAATGCAGCCCCTGGCGCGTGGCCGATGCTGTTGTTCAGCTTTTAATTTACAAGGGCTCAGACCTGTAGGCCACGCCAGCTTTGGGTTTGTTATATGGATGGTTTCAAAGAGCCGGAGATGGAAAGGAAGGGCCAGGATTAGGCTGGGCAAATAAATCCGAGCACGCTGCCTCTCCTCAGTGGTGTTGGCAGACGATAAAGAGACTTGTGGAAGGAAATGAAAACAGGAGGGGAAGGACTCGAATATTGAGATGGGTTGTTGTTTGTCGGCCGCTTTCATATCCTATATCACCAGCCAAACCCTCTCTCTCTCTCTCCACGTGTATGTACGTGTGTGTCAAATTGTCACCTTGAGCCTCCTCAAGATAAGGGGATGCTATAATATGGAAATTGCTACGTGGAGGTAACTCTGGGGGTTGCCAGATTGAAAACTGGAGAGGGCTTCTGTGCAGAAGTAGGAATTGCAGAATGTGTTGCTGGTCACACAACCAGGTGACAAGCAACAGCTGCTGAAATTCCTTCCTCTACACATCCATTAAGGGTGCAGGAGCCCTTTCCAGTTTCCACTCTGGCAACCCTATAATGTGGGCTGTGGGGCACATTCAGCATTCCCAAGGTCCTTCTGGTGGTCTCGGAGTGTGGTGGAGTCTCGTTCTTTGGAGATTTTTAAATAGAGGGTAGATGGCCATGCATCAGGAGTGATTTGGTTGTGTATGTCTGCATGATGGATTGGTCTGGATGGCCCTTGAGGTCTCTTCCAATTCTATGATTCTATAACCTGTACCTCATCCAACCCTCAAGAACGACCAGGAATACTGCCAAGGGCAGTACTTTTTAAACTAGCTCATATATGAATACCCACCACCACCAGTTTGCGGGGACTGACACTATATTTGTGCCCATTAGCTACAGCGGATCCTTTCTTTCATAGAAACTTTCCAAAGACTGGCAGCCAATGGTTCACAAATGGCAGTGGTCTGTGAACCAACCACTGTGGTGGGTAGCACCAGTCTGGGGGATGCAATAAGGTATCTTACCTGATACAATCTCAGCCATTTAAGCCCTTGTGGGAGCCTTTTTAGAAAGCTAGATGTGACAGTCCAATAACGTCTGATTTTGGAACAAAGGCTATGGTGGACCAAACCCAAGCTGGGACCTCTAAAACTAGCAAAATCTCTTGTGCTCTAGATGGCACTATTGACCATCTGGGGCCTTTTGGAAACTTCAGTAATAGTTTGAGGAGTGAAGTTGGAGGGAGGGATGGATTTATCTTTAAATCAGACTTTAGTTTCTTTCACACTGGACAATTATAATAGTCTGATACCACTTTAACTGCCATGCTGGCATCCTATAGAATCCTGGGATTTGGTGAAGTACTAGAGCAGATATTTTTAAATCCCTTATGCAATTACAAATGCCAGGATTCCATCGGATGGAGCCATGGCATGGTATGGTTTGAAAGTATTATAAAGTCATGAAAATGGAATGAAAGTGTTATAATGCCACATGATCAGACAGCCCTTCAAACAGAGAACACCTTCAGAAAGAGGACCATTTTCTGGCTTGCTTTCAACCAGGAAAATGGTCTTTTGTAAAAAGATGACACGTCATCAACTTACACATTGGATTCTCCCCTAATGTGGTTGTTTCTGCCTTTCAACACTGACTCTGTCCCTAGTCAGTCACTCTTTCACATTGCACAATTATAGTGCTAAGATTGCATACAAAGTGCTGCATCTCATCAAATTCTGAAATATGTAGTTCGGTGAAGCACTAGAGCTCTCTGGAACAGAACTTTAAATACCCACTCCCAACTGAAAATTCATAGCACGAAACCATGGTAAAGTTGAATCATAGTGCTATAACTGTATAATGTGAATTCTTCAGGAAATCCATTGCATGGTCAGGTGAACCCAACATAGGTTCTGTCAATGATCAGGAGTAGGGTTGCTGGATCTTAAGGCTAGGCCTATCTTCTTCAGACAACAGGAATAAATCTCCATACCATCCAATATTTCATAGATGAAAATTGGGATACATGAGGCCATGTAACATTTGAATGTAGTTAAGATGGTAGACATTATTAAGGAAGGAAGCACACACAAGTTAGGAGAGGCTTCAACAGTTTGCTTTTGCCTGAGTCTACAGAGAAAGGCAGGATTCTGCCTCCTCTCCTCTCCTCTATGCCTTGTTCAGTTAGTTGGGGTGCAAGCTACTTTTGCGCTTTGAACTCAATTTGCAGCAATTGAAGTAAACTGAGGGCAAAAGGGGGGGAAGAGGAGAAAGAACCTGGGTTATCGGAAAAGCAGCCAAAAAAATGGGACAACAGAAGATTAATTGGGATTGTCCCTGCCAAATCGGGATAGTTGGAAAGTATGAACCTCATGTAAAGGGACTGCCTTGTAAAGCATGTGTGTATGTAGTTTCCCTCATTTGTTATACATGGCATGTTTTTATAAAAATATGTCAGTGACATACTCTGAGCAGCTGTGGTTGATGTTTAATGTATTGTGTTTAATGATATCGCTACAGCCTGCCTCCTGTGGCATCACAGTTTGCTAAGTCTCAGGTTTTGACTCTGAACTCTCAAGGCCTGAGATAGTCTTGACCTTGCAACCCTGATCCAGGAGCTCAAGACAGCGGCCTCAGGCAGCAGATGCTGGAGGGATGGGGTGATGTTGGAAAACCGAATTATGTGTGCCTCTTGACCTAATGTGAACCCCCTGAGCTGGTCTGTCACTATCACATGCAATGAAAGACACTATTCCATCACCAATGTCAAAGTAAAATTCTTCTGTAGATGTAGAATGGAGGGCTCTCTATTGTCTTGGGGAATAAAATAAAATTAATAATAATAATAATAATAATAATAATAATAATAAATCTAATGGATTCCCAGTTGCATGGGGAACACTATACATGCACAGGTTGCCTCCTAAAACCTATCTACCCAGCACGTTATAATCTGGTAGCTGTGGGAAAACCTATGTAAAGAGTGAAGCCAAGAAACCCAGCCCCATTACCTTCTCCGTTCATTGGACCCTAATTGCAGAAAGCCCATGTGAGGAACAGTCAAAGAATACCAAAGTATGAAGGCAAATGGGGTAAGCAATGGATGATTCACCCAAATGTCAATATCAGGAGTGGGCCAAGACATTTTGCTGCATGAGGTGCAGATAAGATGTTGCTGGACATCATGCCCTCGTGAGCAAAAGGTGAACAGATTGTTAGATTTTGCTTCAGCAATGGCAGTGGGCTGGAGGTAGTGGCGTACTGGGGATTGGAGACACCCCATTTAGGGGGGCAGCAGAGGGGAGCAGACTGCCTTGTCCCTCAGAGGTCCATTTGGGCTCTGACATGGCTGCAGCCATGATGGACCCAAAATGGAAGGGACTGCCATCCCCAGCAGCCTGTAGGGGGCAGTGCCAGGTCTCCGGAGGTCCATTTGGGCTCTGGCGTGGTAGCAGTCATGCTGAAGCCAACGCGCAAGGGACTGACATGACTGCTGTGCAAGCAAGAAAGGAACATAATGCCCTTTCTCATTCACCCAGCAGCTGTGCTGGGGTTATCACCCCTGGGGAACCACACGGTCTGATCCACAACCTCCACACTCCCCTAGTGATGCTACTGGCTTAGGCTGTAAGGAAGTTCTAATGATACACACTACTTTGCCTGTTCTCCATTGCCTCAGTCTGCCTAATGCTAGGACCAGCCTTGGCTGATACAGAAATTATACTGGAAGTGGAAATGGTGCCAATCGTTAATGTAGTCAGGAGCATAAGTAAGGTCTGTTGTGGACTGATAAAGAGTGCACCTTTACTGTTGTTGTGGGCTTTCAAGTACAGTTGGCCCTCCTTATCCACGGATTTTTTTATCCACGGATTCAAGCATCCACGGCTTGAAAATATTCCAAAAAAGCATAAATTCCAAATAGTAAACCTTGATTTTCTATTTTCTATAAGAGATACCATTTTGCTCTCTCATTATATTTAATGGGACTTGAGCATCCATGAATTTTGTTATCCACAGGGGATTCTGGAACCAAACCCCAGCGGATAACAAGGGCCCACTGTAATTTACAACTGATGATGACCCTAAGGTTAACCTATTATGGGGTGTTTTGTTTTTGTTTTTTGCAAGATTTGTTCAGTGAGGGTTGGCATGGCCTTCCTCTGAGGCTGAGAGAATGTTACTTGCCAAAGGTCACCTAGTGGGTTTCATTGGCCAAGTGGGGAATTTGAACCTTGGTCTCCAGAATTATATTCCAACACTCAGACCACTACATCATGTTGGTTCTTTAACCTATACTACACAATTTTAATGCTTTGAAACTCCTTTAAGTGCAACAGCCCATTCTGTTGAATTCAGGGATTTCTAGTTTGGTAATGTACTCACAATTCACTGATAGAGGGTCCTAGTGCTGTAGCTCAGAATAAGAGACTAGACTCTCACTCTAGCAGAGAATTCTAGGTATCGCACCAAACTACAAATCTCAAGATTCAGCATTTTCTGTAACCGTGTAGTGTGTGTTGATACGGTCAAAACAATTCCACATTTTTATCATTCACTTTAGAGTATGGGCTGTCAAGAAGTTATAAGTGTTGTAGAAACATAATCAATTTAAATTACTGGTTGGCAGCACTTCAGTTCCTGGCCCAGTATTTTTGGCTGGGAGATGCTTCAAAGAATAACCTTTGCCCAATAAGGACAGTCTATCCAGAGGTGATGTTAGCTTGCATCAGTGTATGATAGCTGCATGAGGTAGTAGACTGGGGGAGGTTAGTTAGTCCCAACAAAGTAGACCCATTCACTCAATTGTTAAATATTGAGTCAATACAGAGATAAATCTAATGGATTCAATAGAAGTAGTATTTATATTTCTATACTGCTTAACAGTGAATTCAGCCCTCCCTAAGCAGTTTGCAATCTGTAAATCAATTGCCTCCAACAAGATGGGTATCCATTTTACTGACCTACAAAAGGATGGAAGGCTGAGTCAACCTTGGAGCCCCCAGAATCGAACTCACAGTGGTGTGGTTGAAGTACCTGCATTTAACCACTGCATTACCAGTCTTCCCTGAGGACAAGAAAAGAATTTAGGTCTTCCCTAGTCAGGACAAAAAGAGAATTTAGGCCTATGTGTGTTTGTCTATGGAAATTTTTGTCCTGTCCTTCCTGCATGATTGGAAGGACTTTCAGGTGCCATTGCGCTGATCTTGTCATTGTCCCATCTGGGAACCGCGAGTGACAGCGATCATGTGATACGTTGTGCTGATCCTGTCATTGTCCCATAAGTGAAATGGAAGTGTCTCGTCCTCGTCCTTCATTTTTCATTAATAGAAGAACCCATTAATGCGATTCCACTTCACTGACATGTTTGTGACAGGATCAGTGGGACATATGAAAATGTCTTTCACGTGGTCACTGTCACAGACAGGATAAGGATGGACTTCACTTCCTTTCCCCATCTGATAATCTCCACAGTGTGTGTGTCTGGCTATTGGCTTGTCTAATTGGATGATTTACCCCGAAATGCCATTGAGTTCACTGCAACCTCACTGCAATCGGGTCCAGAATGTCTTCAAGCTGCTGCATCCAGTTTGTGGGTTTCCTCCCTCAGCCTGCATTTAAATAACTCTCCTTTTGGTATGGGTTTTCAACACAGTTATAACAGTGGCTGGCTTCACTTGTGGTCCCTGCAAGCTGCCCAGTGCAGGTGCCATAAGTCATTCTGAAGTCCGAATAAGGTGCCCAGCCACACTATTGATGCCCAGCCCAGCCAGCACTGATAGTATGGCTGGGCATCTCATTCTGACCTCAGTAGCAGCAATGCCATGCCATGAAAGAAGGAGGAAGGAGGCGACAGACCAACCATGTAGAAGGGGAAGATCAATTCAAGTGGAGGAAGAGAGAGAAGTCTTATCTCCTTAGTGATGAAAACACTGGGATCGCTTCACTCACTATGCCCTATCTATGTGTGTGCCTGTCATGAAACCCACTGCACAATCTTTAAACAGCCAGTTTGTCAGACTAACCTAACCCACATATTTATTGTCAGAATAATACGGGGAAGAAGAGAACTCTGTGGATTTCCTTGAACAACTTGGAGGAAAAAGTGGGATATACAAATATAACAGATCAGTCAATAAAATCCAAATGATGAAATTTGAAGTGGAAACATGATGCCCTTTTAGATCTTGCTGGACTGTGATTCCTATCATTCTCTGCCTTTGCCTATAGCTAGGGTTGTTCAGAGTTGCGTTCCATTAGCATTTGGAGTCTCCTTGATTCCTACACCTGCTGCAACTCCAGCAAAAAATGCAAATTGTTTTGATTTCATATAATTCATTGTTTTACTATGCAATGGAACAGCATTTGGTGATGTTGTGCTAGGTTTTGAGTCAAATAGGCTTGAGTTATGTACCAATCCTCTAACATTTCACAGATGACACATGTGGCCAAACAACATCAGAGTGTGGTCTAGGTGGCAAAAATTACTAATGAAAAACGAAGACACAAACGGAGATAGGCTGCAGCAGTTTACTTTTGCTGGAACTTACTGGGAAAGGCAGGATCCTGCCCCATGCTCCCCTCCCCACTGCTGGGCTAACAACAACAACAACAACAACAACAACAACAAGATTTATTTCTATTCTGCCTTTTCTGGGAGGGGAATCAAAGCGGATTACAGCAGTCATTAAAAACAGAATACAATAAAATCACAGTCAATTTAAAATCCTCTTTCCCTCCCTCCTCCCCCCCCCCAAGTACTTTTGAACGTTGAACTCATTTTGCAGCAACTGAAATAAGTCAAGGACAAAGAGAGAAAGTGAAGGTGGAGAGAGAAATCGGGACATTTAAAAGCTGCTGAAAAAGTTGAACAATAGTGGATTAATTGGACCTGTTCCAGCCAAATGTTGACAGTTGGAATGAATGCATGTATATGTGTGTAAAGAAGGACTAAGGTAGTGAAGAATGGCAAATGAGGGGTCAGAAGGAAAAACAGGGGAAAAAGAAAATCAATGTGCACAGTCACGAGGACAGAAACCTGCCCTGATTTTGCAAGCATTGCTTTCAACTGTGGGAAGAGATGGGAGATCAACATTGATTGGAGTTCCCTGATCAAAATGAACTTTGTGGGAATCGCATGGCCTGCCCTGTACATAAATACATCCCCCCCCTTTATTCCTAACCTTCACAACATGCACATAATCCTCAGTGCCTCCATGAATATTTTACTGCTTCTTTCACGAACCTCCCTGCAAAACCCGCTATCCGAGAATGGCTCATTCTAGTCGCTTCTTGAATACAGAAAAAGAAATGCTTGTATTTTTAAACCTGGCAACTCTAACTGTGGGGGTCAGGATGGAGAACGGTGGGAGGGAAGTCACTGATTTAGCTCCGGTCTGTGCTGTGCAACTTCCCGATTGCTCTCAGCAAGACCTCCTGCTCTGGATTCAGCCCTCGGTGCTCCCTCTGTGTGGTCTTCCAAAGCCCTGGTGAGATCTGATTGAGTTAAAGTACTGGAGTGACACAGACTTTGTGGCATGCAGGTCACGCGTTATGGGCTAAAGAAGTTAGGTGGAGGCTCTTTTTGCCTGGATGCAGATAAGCGCCTGTCGAAGCATCCCTGTAGAAAGACGGAGGCCAAGGCCAGAACTTGGGAACTGGCTGCTGCCAAATTCCCTGCCCCATCTTTTGCAAAGTGGCACTTTCGCCACCCAAATTAACAGTGTGCACCAGGCCCTGGTCAGGACATGCCAAAGTCCCATGCTCCCTGTCCTTTCTTGACAGAGATCCGCTACGGTGCGGCCTTTCCAATAAAATTAAATTATTGGACGGAAATGTAATTTATTTAAATGTATGCAAATTTAAAACAGCTGTTGGCAAGCTTTGGGACTGAGTTTGGTATTATTGTTCATGGCTATGTAACATTAATTAGAACTAATTAGAAACGAAGGCGGAAGGTAGACAAATAGCTTTTGAGAGATGGCGTACGGAAAAACAGCAGAGAAGCCTTTCAGGGTAGTTTAAAAGTGAACGGGGGAAGCCTCACTAGACACTCTCTTTACATGGCTAGTTATGCTGACATTGTAACTCCAGATTTCTCTTCAAACTCTGCTCACTGCACATATTTAAGGAAGGCAAAATTGTTGTCACATAACTCTGGCAAAATCAAGGGTAGGTTGTTTTTCAAATTGCCTTTCAAATTGCTTTTAATTCAGTATGTAAGTCATTACGAAATCCCGCAAAGTAATTTGTTACCATTACTCTTTAACCTCCTCCCGTTTTGTTGCTGGTTGTGTCATTTGTTCCATTTCCATTACTTTAAAATACATCCAGACATCTTGGATTCATAAGATAATAGAAAACAATCCCAGTAAAATGCCACTAAAATGCCTCCAAAAGTAACTCCATGTTACCTTTAAAGCAATTTTAAATCATTCGAAGTAACTTGGAAACATTACTGGTTGCACGCATACAAGTAACATGGTTTGCATATATTGAGTTACTTTTGAAATAACTTAAATGCACTCTTCTTATTTTTATTTTTTTTTTAAAAAAATACATGTCACGGGTGACTATTATTTTTAACCTATTACTTCTAAGCTCTGCCACAGAGACTGTGGATGATCCAAGTTCATCTGTAAGGAAAAGAGGTTTCACTGAAAACATCAGGAACCGGAATAATAATAATAATAATAATAATAGTTGTTGTTGTTGTAAGCTGCTCTGAGAGCCTTTAGGGCTGAAGGGCAGAGTATAAATACCATAATTAAGTAAAAATCAAATCAAATCTAGGACATCTGTGTATGCATCCAAAGGCACAGCCATATTAGTCTGGAAAAATCAGTATGCAAAGGGATCTTGTAGCACCTTTGAAAGAAAGATGCTTGGTAGCATAAGTCTGCTTCCTGATGCATATGCAGTTAACAAACAAACAAATGGCTTGAATACCCTAAAGGCATCAAATCCCATGTGATCCTGGAAGCCAAGCAGGGTCAGCTCTGGTTAGTACTTGGATGGGAGACTGACAATGAATACCAGGTACTGTAGGCTGTATTTTAGAGTCGGAAATGGCAAATCCACCTCTGAGTATTCCTTGCCTAAGAAAACCCTCTGAAATTCATGGAGTTGGCATAAGTTGACAGGGGAATTAAGGACACATGTCGGAAGCTGAAAATATAAATATAGTATCCCTCCACACTGGTAAACATTCGTGAAAAGTAACGTATCATTTGCACATTGCTAGCATTCCAGGGGGTGGCAGTAAAAGCCCATTAGGCTCATATGGAGCTGGCTGCTGGTCCTTCGAGCTCAAACCGGCAACAACTTTCCCAGAGCTTGGTTATAAATAGTTCTTAGTTTGGTTGTGTGCTTTCAAGTCATTTCCAACTTATGGCGATGCTAAGGCGAACCTATCATAGGGTTTTTCTGTCACGATTTGTTCAGAGGAGGTTTGCCATTGCCTTGCCCTGAGGCTGAGAGTGTGTGACTTGCCCAAGGTCACCCAGTGGGTTTCATGGCCAAGCAGGGAATTGAATCCTGGTCTCCAGAGTCATAGTCCCAACACTCAGACCACTATGCCAAGCTCTCATATAAATAGTTACAAAGAAATAATTCATTGCATTACATCTCAGTGAGTAGAGAAAGAAATTAATTACAAGTAATATACATAGTTATAAATAAATAATTAATTGTAATTAATTTCTTTCTCTACTCACTGAGACGTAACTAAATTATCTTGCAAGGGTAACTTTAAGGGATAATGTCACTCCTTTTGTGGTGCACCTGCAACTCTCAGTTACGGTACTTTTTTAGATGAGGAGTTCTTGCCTCACTAAATAATGGCAAAGGGACATCTCATGATTTAAGTGCCGGTATGTATTTTGCTTCGTGCTGCTACCTTGTGCTCTGTTCTTGGTGTTCAGGCAATGAAGAGTGTGCTTGTTGCCAAAGGACAACAGCTTATAACAATCAGATTTTTTTAAAGTAATGAAATTTCTTTTGAGAATTCTGGCCGTCAAAAAAATTACTTTTAGAAGTGTCCTTCCTTTCTTCTAATGCTGGGACATTAGGGTCCTGTATCACATTTAAATGTCTAGTAAAACACAATAAATAATAAATATAACAGTCATACATTAATTTAAAACTGTCATTAAAAACTGTAAAATGATAAACCACTTTAGTGGCAACCAACCACGGAAATATAATCATAATTTGGCCTGTGAAATATAATGGTCATTAATGACTTTTTAAAAGTAACTTTCCCAGTCTGGACTCTCCAAGGTTTCTGTAATGGCCCCACTAACTACTTTTTACTTTTTACAAAAAAGAAAGAAGGCTACAGGAAGACTATTTGACTCCAATTGTGGTGGAGTCCGGAAGGGAGTTTCCCGAACACAATTTTCTCCTTATAATTCAAGCTCTCATTTGCTGTTCTTGGGTGTATCTGCACTATGGAAATACAGTGGGTCCTTGTTATCCGCTAAAGTTTGGTTACAGGATCCCCTGTGGATACCAAAATCCATGGATGTTCAAGTCCCATTAAATACAATGGCATAGCAAAATTGTATTGTTTGTATGAAATAAAAAAAATCAAGATTTGCTAGTTGGAATTATACTTTTAAAAATATTTTCTAACCGTGGATGCTTGAATCCATGGAGAAAAAAAAATCCATGGATAAGGAGGGCTGTAATGCAGTTTGACACCACTGTAACTGCTGTAGCTCCATCTTATGGCATCCTGGGGTTTGTAGTTTTCCTAGGTCTGCCAAAGAATGCTGGTGCCTCACAAAACTACCGATCCCAGGATTCTGTAGGTTGTTGCCATGGTAGTTAAAGTGGTGTCAAACCACATTATTTCTACAATGCAGAGGCAGTCCTTAAAAGTCACCCGAAAGGTGGCCACCTTGTCCTGCATAATGGTAGATCAGCAAGCTTGGAAGACAAACAAGACCATAATGAAAATGTTTCTCTCTCTTTCTCTCTGTTCCTTCCCAATTCCTCCATTTTCAGTGCCTATACTCCCTGCTCTTCTTTCGTCCCCCTTGGCCGTGCGTGTGGGGGATTCTGTTTCTCTCTCCATCCCATTCCCCTTACCCTCTTTTCAGATTCAAACCACTATTATCTGGAGAAAGGATACAACCATCTTGGCGATAGGATCGCTGCATCCCAATTTCACTGTTGTGGTAGCCCCCAGCTTCCAGCCTCAGTTCAGTGTAGACCCTTGGCATGGCGACCTTAACATCACCGCAGTGACCATCTCCAATTCTGGCATCTACACAGTGGAGATTTTCCCATTGGGGAACTCGGTACAGAAGGAAAACTTCACTGTTCAAGTGTATGGTGAGTGCCAAGTTTACTCTCCATTGACAATATGATGTGTTGATTTATGCTTCTTTCATCCCTTTGCTGTCTCCCATCTCTCAGCAGCCATATTATATATATAAAAAAAAAATTGGGGGAAAAAGTCATCAGACCTGTTTAGTCAACACTAAATTATATTGAAAAGGTAACTTAAGGGAACAATGGAAAAATATTGATAATTGTTCATTCCTGAGTTCAAAGATAGGCTTTCTTCCATTTGAGAAACTCTGCCAGGAAGAATAATCGACCAGTATGAATTTTGTGCATTTTCCTCCAACAAACTGAAATGTTACAGAAGAATTGATCAGTGGAGGGAGGGGGGGATAATGTTTTGTTTTGGATTTTTTGGTGCAAAATTGATTTCTGTGCAGAATTTTTTTTAATTTTTTATTTTTTTTAACAAAAAGCATAGATTTTTTTTGCCCCACAGAAAAATCCCCTCCTGACTTTTCATGGCATTCAAACATGGGGAGAATATTTCAGAAGACATTCATCAGCAGCAGTGAAACCTACTGCAATTATTCATTCTCACGAGCACAAAATGTTAAGGATTTGCATCCCTAGTCAACAACTGTTTTGAGTTGTCTTATTCTCACTACATACAGTGCCCTGTCCTTCCCGATCTTCTATGGTATTTGTCATCAAGGATTCTTTAAAAGCATCCAAAGTCACTCAAATAATAATCTTGTGGTGACATCTTGTTGAAAGTAGGCTGCTCCATTTATTCAGGAGAGGCTTTGTCCATAACCATGAATATGAATGGACAGATGTATGTCATTTGTAGCACTTGTACCCTGCTCTACAGCTGGAAAGGCCTTTAAAACAGCTTATACAGCCATTAAAAAAAGACATTCTCTGCCTTCTGCTAGGAATATAAAGAATATCTGAATGCTCAAGGAGAAAAATTAAGGAGCTTTTTGATGAACTGAAAACCCCATTGAGGAGAGTCCTCCTTAAGTTCTTTTCCTGGGTTTCCCCAAGTCCTTGAATAGCTTTGCCTCCTGATGTCACACAATGAGGAGGAATGGGAGATCCTTGGCTCCTCTATTGACTTCATGTGGGGTGGGCAAGGGAGGAATAGGGTGGGATAGGGAGGAATAGATCCAAGAAGCTTATAGTCTTCCAGATCCTTGGCTGCCTTGCCCCACACATGATGTCATGTGTGATGAACAAGGAAGGAAGTCACCTGAGATCCTAGAAGGTTATAGCCTTCCAGATCCTTGGCTGCCTTACCCAACCCAATTGATGCCATGTGGGGAGGGCAGAGGAGGAAGACATCTAAGGATCCTAGAAGGTTATGGTCTTCCAGATCTTTGGCTGCCTTATGGTTTTCCAGATCTTTGGCTCATCCTGTTGAAGTCATGTGGGGTGGGCAAGTGAGGAAGCCACCTGAGGATCCTAAAAAGTCCTTGGTTGCCTTACCCACCCTATTGATGCCATTTGAGATGGGCAAGGGAGGAAGCCAACTCAGGATCATGGAAGACTACAGTCTTTCATGTCCTTGGCTGTCTTATCCTGCACTATCCCAATATCACACAGGGACAGGCCAGGGAACTCTCCAGATACTTTCTCCCCATGCAAGATCTCTTTGAAAACTGCATAGCTTTCAGAGATCTGGCAGCAGGGAGAAAGTGGATTAAATTATTCATTCTCCATTGCAGGAATGAAACATTTAGCACATCCCCACCTTTAAATGAAGAAAGACACAACAGAATAGGGAAAATGGATGGGGAGGAAAAAGGAAAACAAAACTTGGGCATTAGTTCTTAACATTATAAGGTTCCTCAGCTTAATGGAAAGGGATGGGGGATGGCAGCCAAGATCTGACAGGGCTGGCTTCTTGGGAGTAGTAGAGCAATGGTCTCCTACACTTTGGGTCAATGTTTTGTAATGCTTTGCATGCCCAGTGTATTTGTGGGATTCCTCCCCATCGCCACAGTGTGTCCTTCAACAATGAAAATGAAAATGGGGTGTCTGTGTAGCACTTCAATCCCACAACAAGGATCACTGCCCCCGCTATACACAAACACACTATTAACCCTTGAGATTCAAGAGCAAAATCCATGGATAGAGAGGTCTTTGTAGTTATAGAGCAGGAGTACATTAAAAGAGAGCAGACAGGCAGAACTCAATTTTACACTGATCAGACTAGGAGGTGGCGGTAACTAGTGGTTTCAGAAGTGGTATGGCAGCAGCTCTCACATCCCATTTCTGTGTATGTTTTTCAGAGGAGGTGGGCAATGTGTCTGTGAGCCCACCATCTGCGGAAGCAACAGAAGGAGACACCTCAGTAGCTCTGAACTGCACCCCAGTCCGAGGCTCTGTATCCTGGACCAAAGATGGGCAGAGTCTTGGTGAAAATCCCCGATATCTGCGTTCTGCTGGCTACTTACAGATCAGAAGCCCTCAACGTATGGACACAGGCACCTACCACTGTAGCATCTCCAATCCATTCAGTAATGGGACTGGCACTGCTAACCTAACTGTCTATTGTAAGTATGCAGTAGAGGCAAATAATTTAACAGTAAATCACACTATACACTAAAGACAAATGTGGTGTAGTGGTCAGAGTCATTTTCTCATTCCTCTCTTACCAGCGGTTGGACATAACCATGGCTGAAGTGTCTTTGAATATTACTACTTTGGACTTAAACTTAAGGAAGACCGTTGCTTGATCTCATATTTTGCTGGATGGCCTTGAGATAATCACACTTTCTCAGCCTATCCCAACTCAGAAAAAGATGCTATGAGGATAAAGATGTGGGAAGGCAGGTTGATGATACATTCCTTCTTGAGCTCTCTGGATAAATAGAGCAAAAGAGAGAGAGAGAGAGAGAGAGATAAAAAAATCATATTTGGGTTTGTCTGTTTCTGGGAGGTTTGAAGGTCTGCCAGCACCCAAAAAATGACAAAGAAAGAAATAAAGAGAAGAGAAGAGAACTGACAACTAGACTTCTGGGAAACCTAGTTGTTCCAGAGATCTAGGTTAATTGGGTATTAAATTATTTGAAAACAGTGTTTTTATTCCTGATCTATTTATTCTTCTGGGGGAGGTATTTATATTCTACTTGTCAAGGTACAAAGCTTCAAGGTCTCCGTGCCTGCTGTGTTTTGCCAGCCATGGTCCATGCAGGCTGGGGGATTCTGGGGATTATAGTCCAGAAATAACTTCTCCAAACTCTTTTTCTGGGCCTTGCCACCACCATAGACTCATCTGGATTTGTAGAAAATCTAATTGACCTTTGAAAGCAATGGCAGCTGGTGGCTTCCATGTCAGTACATTGGTGATCCATTTTGGGTTTTAGTTTTTGAATTTCAGTGACACTATCTATGCTAAACCCTATCCACCAAGAACCCTAGTGAAGTAGAATCCACCAGGCCACCATAGTTGGGGTGTTTGCATGCATTTCCAGTGTGTCCTTCACAGCTTTGCTGATGTACATTAGGGCTTTGAATGGTAGGGACTGCTAGGCCTTGTGAGCCCTCTCTTGGATAGCCATTGATGACCAAAGGGCAAACTGAGACAGAGGTTTATGAATACATTTCCAACTATTGTAGGGGATAATTTAGATTAGAAAAGGAGAAAACCCAGGACATCAACCCATTCCCTTTATCCTGTTTCCCCCAAACAAAAGCAACTCCATCTTCCCCAGAGTAGCTGTCTGACCAACGGAATTATGCAGGCACGACTGGTAAAAGTATACCAGCACAAACTGTGTGTGTCAATGCTTTTATTAATAGGGCACCTATCTTGAATATGTGGAAAGGATTAAACTCTGACTTGACCTGCATCATTTTTCAATTCCTAAATCTGTTCCCCAACAGATCTTTGCAAGAACTGTAAAGTGGTAGAGCTCTGTTCATGCGTCTCTGTTGTAATATGTGCCATATGAATAAAAAAACTCCAAACCTCCCATATCTGGCCAACACACACACTTTGGCCAGATATGGGAGGTTTGGAGTTTTTGGATCCATTGGCACATATTACAACAGAGGCACATGAATAGTTTCTCTCTCTCTCTGTCTCTCATTCTCTATTTCTATCTCTAACAGAGTTCAATGGCTACCTGTAGTTTACTTACAAATCCTATCATTTGTAACAAATTGAGACTACTTTTGGAAACAGTTTGCAAACTTTAGGTGGTCCAAAATGCTGAGGATAAACTGCTGTTCAGGGCTGGTTATGGGTAGCATACAACTCTCTTGGTAAAACAAGAAAGAAGTGGTTGAAATAGGTAGTTTCAATGGCTAGATGCCCATTTCTGTACAAAATTTAAAATTCTGGTTATGGCCTAGATGGCTTAGGTTTGTACATCCCCATATGAATTTGCCTGACTCTTATGGTCTCTGTGGGAAGGCTTTCTCTACAACCCATCACCTTTCCATGTTCATCTGACGAGGACATAGGAGACAACCTTCTCAGTGACTGCTCCTATGCTATGGAATTCCCTCCCAAGGGAGACTCAATTGGTCCCCTCTCTGCTTTCTTTCCACTGAGAGACAAAGATTTCCCTATTTACACTGGCCTGCGGCCTTTAACTGTTGGGGAAGGAAGGTTGTGCTATGGGTATACTGTTTATACTATGAACTAAGTGCTGTTGTGTTTTCAATTGTTTTTCGGTCTGAAAGTAATATTTTAACTAGGTGGAGACTTTAATGCAGTTCTAACTTGTGTACCTCATATTGTTTTAGCTGTTTGGTTTTACCATTCATTACAGTTGACCCTCTTTATCCAAGGATTTTTTTTTTCCTACGGATTTGAGCATACACGGCTTGAAAATATTCCCAAAAGTATAAATTCAAAATGGCAAACCTTGCCTTTCCATTTTATATATGAGACACCATTTTGGTGTGCCATAATATTTAATGGGACTTGAGCATACACAGATTTTGTTATCCACAAAGGGTCCTGGAACCAAACCCCAGCGGATAACAAGGGCCTGCTGTATAAGCTGCTTTGATTCCCATTCTGGCAGAATATATTATAAAAAGGAAAAATATAGCAGCCTCCATTAAAACAATATCTTAAGGCACATGTGGGTAAAGCCCATGGACTAAATATGCCCTTTGGGGCTGTTTTTATGACCTTCAGGGACCCCACGGGTCTGAAAATGTTATGTTTCGCTCTCAAAAGTCTTCTAGCCGGTTGGCCACATTTTGAGCTCCCTGGGCCATTTTAGGGCCAGCAGAGGCCTTTTTTGTAAAACAGAAGTGGGCAGTAATTAACTTCTGGCAAATCCCCTTTGTTAAAAAAAGCTTTTTATCTCAGTCTGTTAGACCCTGGGAGTCATAGAAATGTATCACAAATGTCCTCCACATCTTATTGAGGGCAAAAGGGGAGGTGTACAGCCCTCAAGGTTTCCTGAGGGTCTAATGCAGCCCCCTATCTTCCCATGGTTGCCCACCCTGGATTTGCAGAGATGTGACAAGCAGACATTCTCCCCTTCTCTTTCTCCTTTATTAGCCATTAATGGAGATCAGGTGTCTAAATCATTAAATAGAACAATTCTGAGGGTGCTGTGGAAAATTGCAGCATGTGCTTTTTGGACCTGGAGAGGCTGCCCTTTCTCCGTAGGTTGGGGGGGGGGATGAAGGACTGAAGCATCTCAGCCACAAATGGAAGTGGCCACTGACCCAGAGAGAACCTCTTTGCATTCCCAGGTGGCTGGGCAAAATGACAGACCATAAGGCTGCCTTTCTGCAGCTAAACGGCCACTCCATCAATTTGAATCACCCCATTCGTCAGGGAGGTCGCAACCTGGATAACCAAAGCCGGGAGGAGAAGGCAGAGCCCCTGCAGTACTTAAGCCTGATGGATAGGTAGATTGGCTGCCTTGTCTTTTTATGCAGACAGTAGACACTATGCTGGCGCAGTATTACATGGTGCTATTGTTTCAATTCCTCTCAGATGGCCCAGAGACCCCAATGATCACCATCTCATCATCGGACCAGGATTTGGATGCTAGGAGCTTTGTTCTGGTGAACAGTACTGTGAACCTAACTTGTCTGGCACCATCTGAGCCCCAGGCCAGGATCTACTGGAATGTGGCAGATACTGAAGACCCCGATGTGCCCTCCTTGCCAATTCTGCAGCTCCCTCGAGTGCAGTTGAATCAAGCTGGGCCATATTCGTGCTTGGCCATCAACCAGCACACCCAAAAACGTGTTCGGAACACTGTCAACCTCAAAGTTGCCCGTAAGTTGACTTTGGTATGAGCCCTTTTTCCCCCCTCCATAGAGGTTCTTATCTCAAGGGGAGGGTTTGGGGCTAAAGGAAACAATAAAAACTTACAGTGGGTTCCCCCTATTAATCCTGGGAATTGTCATTTGGCAATGGTAGACAATTTCCAAGTTAGAGATTGAATCACATTACATGATTATAACACTATATAACACTATAATTCCACTATAACAGCCCAAAATGTTCCTATCTCTGTTTCTTTCTCTCTCTGCTCTTCCCCTTTTCTTCCCCTTCCTTTTCACCTAGCGGGCTGCTAGATAAAAGATAACCCGCTCTATTAGTTGTAAAAAGCTTTGGGACATAAATCAAGGACTACGGGTTGACCATTTTCATCTAGACCAAAGATGGACAACAGGAGCAGGTCTGAGGGATGATTTTTGTTGCTCCTAGGATCTTTCGGGGTTGCATCAACTGTCAAAAGTACAAAAAAATAAAAAAATAAAAACAAAAGATCTGAAGTGTTTAGAAGGCTACTTTTTAAATGTTCTCTTTCAATGAAGGCTTTCAAGGAAGGCTACTCACCACCCCTTTCTTTTTAGCCAGCAGAAGATCAATCCAGGGAATGTGGAAGAACAGAGGGCCAAATTATCAACCCTAGTACTAGTTTAATTCTGTTTTAATTCTCTTTTACTGCCCACTTTTGTATGTTATTAATTGTATTTTTTTAAAAAAACAAACAAACCTTATAAGCTCCTTTGTATCCCAGTTTTGGGGGAAAAGTGAGATATAAATACATAAATCATCACCATCATCATCATCATCATCATGTCTGATTTGTTAGAATACTTGGCTCATCTCTTTCTTACTCTTCCCTTAGAACAACCTTCTGGGTCTCCCCGCTGCTCTGTGATTTCAGCAGACAATGGCACCACTTTGCTTTTCATCTGTTCCTGGCTTGGGGGATACCCTGCTCCCCATTTGCGTTTCCAGGGGCTTCCAGGGAACAGCAAGGAGGTCAGTGCCTCTAACTTGCAACAACCGGTGGCCTCTCCCTTCCCAGCTGGGCTCAGTGGCAAAACCATCACCTGTCTGGGGCGCCACTTGACTAAGCAGGACAACTGTAGCATGATTCCAGGTAAGATAAAAAACAAATGTATGAACTCCCCTCTCCATCAATTCCAGCTGACAAAAATGGCCAATGAGCCAGCACTAGGCCAGCTCCGTGGAATCCAAGCCCGTCATATCCTGTGGATGTTGGAAATGACTTTAGAGCGGAAGCATCGTGGCTTCCATTCTAAAAAGTAAAGCATTAGAAATACAATGTAGGACACCAAAGATATTTCTCAGGAGTTTAGACTGTATGGCTTCTCTGTGGAGAATGTCTTAGCATATATGCACAGCTGTGAGCCATATAATGCTGGAGCTAACTCTTTGCCCTAGATAACTGTGATCATAGATGGTCATTTGTACCTGTTCATTATGCATTATTTTCTAACTATAAAGGCTAGTCTATGCACATGACAGTTAAAAGTTAAGTAACAGCCTCGACAGACTGGCCATAAAGGTCGGCATCGTGGTGGGGTGGGTGTATGATGTCCACACAACACAAGCCTGAAATCCACCCCATGCCAGCGTGATGCCGCTCACCCCAACCTACGGTGGGTGGTATCATGACACTCCTCCAGTGCCATGTCCAGATGACGCAGCTCCAAAGAGTGCTGAAAAGCTGTGGTGCCAGCAGCTATGGGACCCTTTCCACGGCACAAAAAGGAGTCGTTTTTTGCAGCTCCTTTTTGTGCTGTGGAAAGTCCAGATTGGGTCTGCAGCATGTAGTTGCCATGACCCCAATCTGGCGCTAAAAAGGGCAGCTGCAGGCTGGTCTGTTCAGCCCCTTACTTAGGTCCAAAACATACTGCAGAAATAATTTGAGACCACTTTAACTGCCCTCACTCAATGCTAGGGAATTCTGGGAACTGTATTTTTGTGAGACATTTAGCTTTCTCCTGTCCGAGAGCTCTGGAGCCACAATAAACTACAATACGCAGGTTTCCCTAGCACTGAACCAGGACAATAAAAGCAGTCTCAAACCGGATTATTTCTGCAGTGTGTTTTGGACCTAAGAGTGACAAACCTGACCCTGGTGTCAGCATTTTGACTGGACATGACTCGATGCTATGGAATTATGGGAACTATGGAATGGCCTGTCAGAAGATATCCGAAACATTACTAATCCTGACAGCTTTAAAAAGGCTGTCAAAATAGATCCCTTCCATCAGGTCTTCCCTGAATAAGGATTTCACTTGGTCACCTGTTGATATGGACCCCAAACAGAATATCCATGATATCCATCTCTCTGTTGCTGATTGATTGCTTTTAAAGATCAGATGTTATTTTATTGTTATGTGAGAATTTTAAGTTGTTGTGTTGGAGGGAGGGATCACTGGGTTTTTATATTATTGTATTTTTACTCTTGTTGTAAGCCGACTCAATCCTGTCGGAGAGGCGGGATAAAAATAATAATTATTATTATTTGTGGTTTTGTGAGATATCTAGCTGTCCCTGTCTGAAAGGTCTGGTGTGGCACCAAACTACAAATCCCAGAATTCCATGGCATTGAGCCATGGAGGCTAAAGTGGTGCAGACTGCTTTATTTCTGCAGTGTGGCAGCACCCTTACTGAGTTTTTGACCATTCACTATCACACCTCCTAACATGCCAACAACAATATTCCAATTCAGTCTTTGACCAATAAATAAGTAATGAGTACAATAATGTCAGAATAGGATAACACCCATATTTACTCCTTTGAAATCCTTGAAGTAAGGAGAAGATACAAACTGGATAGAGAACGAAAACAGACTCATTGAAACAACATACTTCAACAGGCTTTTAGGAACTGACTGCAGTGGACTTTAATGGTGTGTGGTCTTGCTGATTTCCCTCTTCTCTTTTTAATGGGTTGTTAAATGGTTTTAATTCCACAAATTGTTTACTTGCATTTTAAAATATCTTTTATAGCTTTTATTGATGTTTTGTATGTATTTTAATCTGCATTTGTTATAATACTTTGAATGTTGCCTTGGATATAGCCAATGGCAACGATGATAGACCCAGCTGTACAAAAGAGTTTATCACACTGGGGCTGATTTTGGCATTAAAGAGAGATTAAAGCTCATTTAAAGCATCCTTCAAATGAAGTGGAAATGGCAAGTAATTGCGCAAATGATTATCACATGCAATTGTGCATCCGATATCGGAAATGCATGGTCACTGAAATCTCAAAAGTAAAAAGTTGCACCTGAATGATTCTTTGTGACCACTTTAATGGCAGGTTATGCATGTGTGACATTGTTACGCATAATTACATGATTTTCCCAGGATATTCATGGGATAAACTCCCGATCTCCTTCATGTGATACTCTCCAAAGAAAGATAAGAGCTTGGGAATGTTACTTTTTGGACTACAACACCCTGAATCTTCTAGCCAATATTATTCCAAAAGGTTATGGGGTTGCAGTTGGAAAAAAAATCATCTTTCCAAGCTGTAGAAGAAACATCACAAAAATGTCATCTTTCCAAGGTGTGGAAGAAACATCACAAAACTACTCCCTGCACCCTTCTGTTTGGGGGGAGAACAAAGGAATGTAAAATATGGGCTTAGATTTATCCCATTTCGGAATTTGTCAAGATTTGTGTTCACTAATGGAACTTGTTCTCTCTCCGCAGAAGCCCCCTCGGGAGTCTCGCTCTCATTCCAGGTACACACCAATGATGATGGACCTGTAAATGTGGAACTCCATTGCCAAGGGATCTTCAATCCAGTAGAGATTGAATGGTTTCGGGACAAGAAGTCCCTGGTTCCCACCAATGACCATTATCAGCTGAGTCCTAATAGGACACAGATTACCATCTGGAACTTCACTGCTCCACAGGATTTAGGGGATTACAGTGCTACCTGTTCTAATCCATTTGGATCCCAACAGTCCAACATAACAATCACTGGTAAGATGTTTGCAACCATGAAGGATATAGAATTCCCTATCCAGGTCCCAGAGATCTGTAGGCCTTGTTGAGCTCTCAGTGCAAATTCTTTACTCCAGACTCTATAAATAGAAGTAGAGGCATTGGAAGTAACTAGTTAGCCACTGGTAATGAATTCCTCTCTGATAATGAAGACATAACGAACTTTCATTACTTTTCTGATGTAATGATAATTTTTAAGTAACTTCAGCTACAGTTACTGAATGGTGAAGGAGGAATCTTGCAGGGTTCTGGTGCTACCTTGTGTTCCATTGTGGGTGTTGAGGTAACAACGAGATGGATTGGAAGAATGTGTGTTTTGTACCACATCCTGTTGAGTTTCAGCTTTCAGATTTTTTTTTAAAAAAAGGTAACTAAATGATAACTTCTTAGTTATCTCTGGAAAACAAGAAAGAAATTGTTTTTTTCCCCCTTTCCTTCCTTTTCGAAAAAAGGGCTAGAGTCTTGGTGGTGACTTACATTTTCATAAGTAGACTTACTCCTGTGGGAATTAGAATAGGGCAGTTCCATAAACTCTATATCAAATAAAGAACTGCTCTTAGGTTCCTGTGTAGCAGAGCCAGCAAAGTGACCAATACTCATTGTGCACAGATTTACCTTGGTCCCAATGCATTGGTTCTCCTGTCCTGATACACATTGTGCACCAATGCAATTGGTACACAATGTGCAGTAGTGCACAATGCACATCAGGCAGTCTTGCTGCTGTCAAAACATGTTATCTTCACAACTCATTAACAGGTTTTAGAATCATAGAATCATAGAATAGAATCATAGAGTTGGAAGAGACCACAAGGGCCATCCAGTCCAACCCCCTGCCAGGCAGGAACTCTCCATAAAAGCATTCCCAACAGATGACCATCCAGCCTCTGCTTAAAGACCTCCAATGAAGGAGACTCCATGACACTCCAAGGAAGTGTGTTCAACTGTCGAACAGCCCTTACTGTCAGAAGTAACAGTGTCTCTGCTACATAACTAGGTATACATAAAGTTAGGTAAAAGGTAAAGGTAGTCCCTTGACATGAATGTCTATTCATAACCAACTATCGGGGATGGTGCTCATCTCTGTTACTAAGCCAAAGAGCCAGCATTGTCCAAAGACTACTCTGGTGGTCATGTGGCCAGCATGACTGCACCAAATATTGTTATCTTCCCACTGAAGTGGTACCTATCCATCTACTTGCATTTTCATGCTTTCGAATGGCTAGGTTGGCAGAAGCTGGGGCTAGTGATAGGAGCTCACCCCATCATGCAGCATTCGGGCCTCGAACTGCCTCAAACAATCTTCCAATCATCTGAATTGACATCTTAACCACTAAGCCACCACATCTCACCAAGTTCACTGCATCTGCAAAAGTTACATGGAGTAAAAAGTGATATAGGATTCTATGGGGCTTTGTAGATTGGCAAAAAGAAGTGTGTTCATGGCTGCATGAAAGTCTAGCCTTTAGATGAGAAAAAGGGAAAGTGTGCCATGAAAACGCTTTTTTTGCGTTTTAGGGGAGAAGAAGCGCCTTTAAAAAGGTGCTGGTTTTCCCAGCTTCTTTTCTAAAAACTGCAGAACAGTGCAGCTCCATCTAAAGGCTGTGGTGCAGCTGCTAAGCATTAAGGAAAAGTCAACTTCATGTCACACTTTCCTGCCAATCTAGAAAGCCCCACAATTGGAGTAATCAACTTTTTTTGGACCTTAGGCCTTAGTAATGAATTACTTTTTTAAAGTAGTGTTTGAAGCTCTGGCTGGGAATGGAAAGGCAGTGAATGAGCTACCATTTTCAGTGCTGGCAATAAGACATCACTAGAAACAACAAAATACCCATAAGAGTACCACCTTTGAGTTAGAGTGTAAATGCTAAACCACTAGTTAAAACGTTTAGAAGAGAGAAACCCAGTAAGCCTTTCAAACTGACTACTTCCATTCCAGAGAAGGACTGTACTGAGTTAAACAGATAGCGCCAGGTCTGAAAAGGTCATTCGTGAAATACACCCTGGTGGGTGTCATCCTAGATTGGTAAGACTGGGTTTGACTTCATCAGTTTCCCATTATGCCCCAGAAAGAGAGAGAGAGAGAGAGAGAACATTGCTTTGTAACTATAAGAAAAATCACAAACTGGGGATTTTGATCATTGATTCTTGCATTAGTTTTGATCCCAGGCATAGGACCCTTGTTTATGTTTAGCCACTGTGAATTTCTTGTTGTTTTTTGACAGGGCCTGCCATCTCTAATTGGACTCTATCTCATGGACCACATCCTGGTTCTGTTTACTTGGACTGGACAATTCCTAAGGGATCTGTGGTTACCAGCTTTTGGATCCAGATGCAGAGCCCTAAGCAAAGTCGTTCTGGTGAGGAGTGGAAGACAGTGGAAGTCCTAGGTGCTACCAACAGATCGACCACTATTATGGGATTGGAGCCCCAAACTCCCTATTCCTTCCAGATTGTGCCTCGCTTGGGGTCCCAAGCTGGCAATGCATCTTATGTTCAAAACCTCCAGCCACCAGGTGTGTATTCCTGACTTTAGGAGACATGTGGGACATATGGATTTGAGTTTTAGAAAGACTTGCAACTAGGGTTACTAAGCATCCTGGCCCATAACAAAATGTATGAGCTTGCCATGTGCATAACTCCCAAATTTGTTGTTGTTGTTGTTACTACTACTACTATTTCTTGCCAGCCTCACCCTATGAATTGAGGCAGGGAACAACAACAAATTGAACACATAATACAGTTAAAAGAGCATATAAAATCAATACATATTTAAAATAATAAATGTAGACTTTAAAATTCATAATTTAAAGATCATGTGCATAAGCCTGCCAGATGAGACTGATGTTTAGTGCTGTTTTAAACTCAGGCAGTGTATCCAGCGACTGAATCTTTTCCTGCAGGTCGTTCCACAGGGTGCAGAAAATGTCCTCTGGATAAGTCAAACAAATTGTACAAAACAAAGTTTAGTTGACATTCTAAACAGTTATGTAGAACTCAGTCATACTATTTCGCACAGACCTAAGAGTAAAGAGGCATTTCCAAGTTTGCACTACATCCTTTCTTTCGAACTCCATGGCATTAACTTCAAAAAGTAATGAAAACTTTGCAAATATTTAACTAATACCATTTGTGGGTG
Organism: Urosaurus nigricauda; assembly: GCA_034509955.1. Classification (NCBI taxonomy): domain Eukaryota; kingdom Metazoa; phylum Chordata; class Lepidosauria; order Squamata; family Phrynosomatidae; genus Urosaurus; species Urosaurus nigricauda. The sequence goes on from JAOEGL010000007.1 coordinate 23,760,241, forward strand.
GTGTAGTGATGCAGCATGGTGTAGTGGCTTGAGCGTTGGACTAAAGTTCTGGAGATCGGGGTTTGATTTCCCCTGAAGGAAACCCACTGAGTAACCTTGAGTGAGTCACATACTCTCAGCTCCAGAAACCTCTTGATAGGGTTGCCTTAGGGTTACCATACGTCAGAAACAACTTGAAAGCATAGAATAACAACAAATTTGTGGATAACAAGGTGAACTTGAGCTAAGGGAACGAGAACTGCATTAGGCAAAAATGGTGAACATAAAATGTTGGTGTCTACCATCCAGAGCTTGAAAATAATTTGATGCTCCTCTTTTTTTGAAAAATAATAGCAGTAGTTTGATAGTCTTTATTTGAATTATAACAGTGTTAATAGACTGATTAACACTATGTCATGTAGCTCTAATTTGTTACTTTGCTTTAATTTGTTACTTTATCAATTTGTTATTTTGTCTTTTGTTGGAGGGGTTGCCTGCTGTGAACGTTTTCAGTAATTTTCATTGTTTTTCAGTAATTAAAAATTAGCATGTTGCTAATCCATTATTAATTATTAATCACCATGAAATAATGTTAGAATTGTCACTAAACCAAGTAAAAAAATAATAATTTTTTAATTAATGTGAATGGATTAACACTCCAAGACTCAGTAAACGTGTCTGTACTAGTAACATGGTATGGAGTTCAGGTAAGAGCCATAGTTTAAAATATGTGTGCTTTCTGCTGAGAATGGAATTTGTAAGAACCTGAGTAATTTACTGAAGTTTATTTTTTAAAAGCCTGAAATGGAGAAAAATAATCTAATCTACCAAAGTTTCCCAGTTTGGTTTGGTTAAGGAGAAAGGGTCAGGCTTTAGGGGACTACAATGCACAGGAATCAGTGAAATTATTTTGAATGGCTTAACATAATTTAACACCTGTGCTCAGCATTCACACCTACTGCTTTAAAACAGCACTTCACCGCCATTTAAAATGCTTTACCATGGTTGTTAAAAATCAAGATCTCTAGCATAAAGTAGTATAAAGGAAAACTTCACCCAATCTTTTTCTCTTTTAATTTTGTGGTCAAACTTATTACTTTTCAGAGGATCAGAAATATTTTTCCCTGAAGCCCCTAAAACTATGCGACTTTATGCCTCCTCCCCCCCCCCCCGTCCTATTTGCTGCCATTATGCTCCCTATTTCCATCTTTTTATATTTTATATTTTCTTTCTGCAATGCTCAGTGTTCTTTCTGGAAGTGCTCCTAGAGATGAACCCAGGCAGTTGTTGTTATATTTTGAATAAGATGTAGTCTATCAGAACGTGGGAAGTTACTTTGGACCACAAGTTGCAGGGACATTTGTCATGCTGGCTATGAGATTATGGGAGTTTATAGTACCAAAAAGTAACTTTCCCAATAGCTATGCTAGATGAGGATTCTAGGCATTGTAAATTACTCTTGGTACTATGGTCTGAATCCTGGCTCAGGCACTGGGTGATCCTGGGCAAGTCACACTTTCTCAGCCTCAGAGGACGGCAACATCAAACCCCCTCTCTAGAAACTTGCCAGGAAACCCTGTGATAAGTCAGAAATGACTTGAAGGCACACAACAACAACAACAAACAACAACAACAACAACAACAAAAGTAGATATGCTGGCTATAGTATTCTGGAGCTGTAGTCCAGAAAGGTAACTTTTCCAAACTCAGGATTTTACTACAATGAGGGTAGGTTAAATCCACTGAGAGTGCAAATAAGATGAATGATTCCTGTCCATAGCTGCATGACCCAGGTAGTTATGGAGAAGATATTTAATGGGATGACATGACAATTTCACAGTCCCTATGCAAAGGGGTCTAGTAGCATCTTTGAGATAAGTGTGCAAAAGACTTTGTAGCATAAACTTTCATAGACTCAGTTTACTTATGTCTTTGAAAGCTTATGCTACAACTTGTTTTGCACAGTTAGTCTCAAAGGCCTGATCTAAACGGGCAGAAAGAGCCGCAATAAGGGCTCTTTGAGGCACCTTTAGGGAGGGCGCAGCATCCACACACATCCAACCCTAAAGCATATGTTGTCATGGCACGCACAGCGTTTAGAAACGCTGCACACACCATGACAACTTCACTCCATGGGAGGGCGCCAAACACGCCCTTCCTGCGGTGCAAAAAGGAGCTCCAAAATGGAGCTCCTTTTTTGCGCTGGGTCTTTGGCTTGGCTTTCAAACAGCCACGCCAAAGACCATGGGAGAAAGGGGCTGTGGTGGCAGCCCCTTTCTCCCCTCACCACCACCTCTGAAAGCGGGGTGCAGTGGGTGCCCAGGGCGCCTGCTGCACCCTGCTTTGAGGCCACGGGCAAGTGGCAGTTTGCCGCTTCCCCATGACCTCCGTAAGGGCAGGATGGGGCCTCTGAGGCTGCCGGTGCAGCAGCTTTGGTCCCATCTCACCGCTTTCAGGGCAGCTACAGATAGTTTCTTCAAGATTCCTTTGCATACTATTATTCCAGAGGAACATGGCTATGCCTCTCAGTTTAAAAGTCAGTTGATGATGAGAAAGTGTATTATAGTGGTTTGAGCACCAGACTGTCACTCTGGGGAGCAGGATTCAAATGCTGCTGGACAAAACTGGGCAAGTCATAGTCTCTCAGCCTCAGAGGAAGGCAATGGCAAGCCTCCTCTGAAGAAACTTGCCAAGAAAATCCTATGATAGGTTCAGCTTGGGTAGACGTAAGTCAGAAATGACTTGAAGGCACACAATAACCATCTAATTATAAGATTGTATGTACAGCAGTGTGCAAATTTACAGCGCTATATAAATAAAGGTTAATAATAATAATAATAATAATAATGACACTAAGGGCAAACACAACCAGTTCTAAATGAGGACAGTGGTTTTTGCGGCAGTCACTGAAAAACTGCTTATGTAGGGAAGGAGGCTGTGGGATTCTGGAAACTGTAATCCAAAAAGGACCTTTTCCAAGACCTGGTTGGGAGCCCTGTACTTTTAATTCTTGCTTCTCCTTCCCTATTCTTCCTTGCAGTTGAACATCTGAGCGGTGGTGCCATTGCTGGAATTGTGATTGGCTCAATCTTTGGAATGCTTCTGGTTATTGTCCTCCTGTTCTTGCTAGTCTGGCTGATTTGGCTCACCTGCCATCAGAGAGGTGAGCTGTACTATGTGCACCAGTTAAATGCAGAGTTTGGATTTATCAGTGATCTGATGTTGATCAGTCATAAGTGAAGGAACATACAAAAACAAGAATGACTACCATCAGTTGGCCTTCTTTCAGGCAATTAGATTTAAATGCCTTAAATTATTAAGCAGGTTCAGTCCATCTATACAGTTCATATAGTCTTTTACCATTGTGCATGCTGGTGGGATTGGTGGTAGTGGTTGGCCAAAGCCAGAGTTTTGAAAGATACTGTTGTGGATTTCAGTTCACAGCAGAGTTTATTCTATATTAACCAACCAGGACGTTACACACCATAGAGTTCATCTACACCAATGATCTCCAAACTCTGGCCTTCCAGGTGTTTTGGACTTCAGCTCCCAGAATCCCAGATGATTGGTCAAGATGTCTGAGACTTTTGGGAACTGAAGTTCAAAATATCTGGAAGACCAGAGTTTGGGAGTCACTGATCTACAATGTAGGAATAATGTCAAGTTGAAGGCTTTCATGGCCGGCATCCATAGTTTTTTTTGTGTGTGGTTTTTTTTGGGGGGGGGGGCTATGTGGCCATGTCCTAGAAGAGTTTATTCCTGATGTTTTGCCAGCATCTGTGGCTGGCATCTTCAGAGAATGCTGGCATGGAGGTGAGTGGGGTATGTGCGTGTGTGCACGCGTGTGTATATATACATACACACATGACCCTGGGTTGGGAGGAGTGATTTCCATGTCAATCTGGGTATTGTTCAATTATTGAATGGCAAGGCTTCAGGGTGGGAGGATATGCAAAGAGAGTTTGTGTTTATTAAATTAGAGATTTGCCAGCAAACAATGGATCTCTAATAACAGGTTCTGCTGCTGATATCATTTCTGCATTAGATCAGCTTAATTTTTATACAATATGTATGTATGTTGTTGTTTGACATAGCAAGACTTCCTTTTCTTCTAGGTGCTACATGCATATAGCAGTATTTTATTTTATCTGATACTAATAAATCCAAATCTATGGCTAGATCTATCTATTGGCACATCATTCCCTCTGTTTCCAGTGTACAGTACAATTATAACTCTCATTGCTTAGACAGCCAAAACAGCACAGCCCATTCAAAAGAGGGAGGCAACAGCAGACTTGGTGGAGTGTCTAGGTTGTCAGAACTCCAAAATAAATAAATAAATAAATAAATAAAATTTTAAAAATCTAGGTGTGTGTGGGAATTCCCTTCCCCATGAAAATGGAAAATTTGAGATAGTCAAGCCCATTGGCTTGAATGGAAGCATGCACCCAAGGGTGCACACCCCATTTTGTCCTCCTCTGTTTGCCACCTGTGAACGGGTGGGTGATGAGGATACCAAGTCTGCAAAAATGGAGGGGCAACTGTAGTTGTTGCTGAAAGGGATAGACAGTTGTCATTGTCATCATCATCATCATCATCATCATCATCATCATCATCATATTTTATTTATATCCTGCCTCTTCAATATGATCAAGGTGGCTTACAATAGTGAGAAGGTATAACATAGTAAATTGCATCCCAATATACAACAGTAGAAATATAATATAATAAATTACATCCCATTCTCCCTCCCTCCTTAAAGCAATTCACTTGTTACAATACAACAACAAATAAATAAAGTTAAAGTCATGGCCCTGGCGTCAGCCATTCAGGATTTGGTTGTACATGCACCTAAGTAGAAGTCAGTTGGTGACAAGAGGTACATGGTTCATTTTCCACAATGCCTTTGAGCATGAAGAGATGGCCAACCTTTTGATGAAAAATCATAGTGAAGTTGACTTTGTCCTTTGCAGCAAAGAACAAGAAAGTTCCACTTGAGAATCAGCAGCACTACTTGTCACGCCAGGTGAGATCAAATAATATATGTGTCTTCTCTCTCTCTCTCCTTCTCTCTTCCTCTCTGCGGGTGTGCGTTAGGGATGTATAGAAATGTTTGCCATTGCTGAGATTCCAGTCAAGACTGTCCGTCTTGCTACAATAAGATGGCACCTCGAGGATTCTTCAGCCCTCTTGGGATCCCTCCTACGGCATAAAATGAGACTTTTCCCCCTTCATCACAGACATAGTTTCTGCAGTTTGCTCACAGTTGTGTAAAACTCCTCTCTCTGGGCAAAACTGCTTTCTTTCTCTTTCTGTGAAGCTAAACATATACATCCACAGAGCAAGCACAATGAAACAGGATGAATGACCACAGAGGCTTGCAACTACACTGCGGAAATAATGCAGGCTGACACTGTTTTCTCTGTCAGAGAGCTCAGCTGCCCAAAGAAAACACAAATCCCAGGATTCCATAGCAGGCAGTTAACATTTTTTCAAATGGCATTATTTCTGCAGTGCAGATGCTGGCAGGGACACAAACAACCTATCCACTGATACTACTATTTTGCTTGGCAGTATTGCACATTTTACAGAAAAATGCAAAACTCGCTTTGATTAGTTAAAGGGACAGAGTCCCTGCCACAAACAAAAAGGTAAGCAAACCTACCTGGCAGAGGCAAAGGCCAGTTCAGAGACGCATATTCTTTCCTTCATTTCCCCATCTCTTGATTCACTGCTGAATTTCTGAACACATTCTTCTGAAAATGGCCTTTTGAGGCAATGGAAAGGAAATGAACCTACTACTGGTGACTGGGTGACTTCTGGCCACTTAGTTGTGCACAAAGATCACCATTTCATTGTGTCACCCTTTAACAAAAAACATGGAGGGAAGTAATCCTGCCCATTTGCTTTCATCTATTTATTCATTTGTTATATATTTGTCCCACCTTTCCGCCAATGAAATCAAGGCTGTGTACATAGCTCTCCTCACCACTAAAAACCTGCCTCCACCTAAAAACCGGGTAAAGTAAGCAGGCTGTGAGAGATGGCAGACCTAAGGTTTCCTAGTTTTTCTGTGGCTCACCCTGCATCTGCTTTGCAGAAATAATGCGGTTTGACACTGCTTTAGCTGCCATGGTTCAATGCTATGGAATCCTGGGATTTGTAATTTGTTGTGGCATCAGAACTCTCTGACAGAGGAGGTTAAATAGCTCACCAAACTACAAATTGCAGAATTCCACAGCATGGAGCCATGGACATTAAAATGACATCAAATGGTGTCATTATTGCTGCAGTGTAGACTGGAATTTCGATCTCAATTCAACACTATAAGACCCGCACTATACTAAACTACTGTTTGTAACCTTTAATGCAAAGCCAGGAAACCTTTAGCTCACCCGATGTTGAACTATGATTCCCATCACGCTTCACCATTGGCAAGATGGCTAGAGCTGATGGAAATGAAGTTTAGCACGTGCAAACCCACATGTTCCATAGCCTTGCTTTTTAGGCTGAAATAGCATCTAAAGGACTCCTTTCTCCATATGAATCTGTCTGACCTTTATATTCTTTTGGAAATGTTCCTGGTTGAACTCAATTCAATAAGGTGAGGTTGATGACTAAGAGAGTGCGAGCTCTTTACAGCGATGGTATCTCTTGGTTGGAACAGTCTCCCTCAGCTGTTAACAATACTAAGGGACTGATTCATACCTCTTTTTAATAAGGTTTTAGATTGAATTATAGTCCACTGTTTAATGGATGTGCCATTTTGCCACTTAGAAACTAGGAGTGCTGAGTGCTTGGTAATGATTTTTCACTGCTTGTTACCTTGCTTCTATTTGTAAGTGTTAAAACATTTTAATTGTTCAGTGTTTTTGCAGTTTTTTGTGTGCACATACATACTTACAAAAGTGGCCAATAAATAGAGCAAATAAATTTCATTATCTAATGGAACTTCCCCCCCCCCCCCACCCTACCTCCCAATGCCATTTCAGTTTCCCAATGGTAACAAGCTGGAGTCAAATGACCCTTCTTGGAGGAATTCCTGTTGGTCATCTGGAGACTCGGATATCTATGCCATCACCTATGAGAAACATCTGTGCAAATATGGAGCTCCAACCACATTGGTAAGTCTTGTGACAAACATTTTGCACAGCATCTAGATCAGAGTCTAGGAAGGAGGGTTGAAAAAAATCTGCCACTTTTAATTTGGTCTACATTCAGATTTTTAAAAACTCAAGTTCGTTCCCTCCTGAATACAGAGAAATGTATGAATTCGGAGTAGATTCTTTAAACAAAAATGAAATTCTGCCCCATCTGCATTCAGGAAATTAAACTGTTACAGCTGTTTCTGGTGTGGGTTGATTAACATTGTACTTGCTAACTGTAGAAGTGTTAAGGATGAGAAAAAATATGGTGGCAACCATGGTGTCAGCACAGGGGTTCTTTTCCAGATATTTAAAAGTCAAACAGTCCAAGCCCTAAGCCCTAGGACTGGATAGCCAAATCTGTGAGTTCTGATTTCTCCTACATTCAACGTTTACAAATCTTCTCTTCATCCTGGATGGAAAGAGATTTGTAATTTTTGATCACTTATCAAAATGAACTGAAATTCTCACCCAGCTCTACTTCTAGCAGATTCCATGAGAAGCAAAGATTGGGGCAATGGCATTGAATTCTGACTAAAGGCTATACAGAATGGCACTTTGTGCTCTCCTGTGCACGGGCTGAAGGCTGCGCATCTGCATGCTGCCCGAGTGCCATTTAGGCATGCCCTCTCCTAGATGGAATGTGCCATGATGATGCACCTCCACCGCAGTGCCCAAATGGCACAGCACGGAAGAGGCATCATAATGCCATTCTGCAGCACTTATGACACCCCTTCCACGGAGCCACTTGGGGTGGCTTCTTTTTGTTCCCTCCAGGGAGCGGATTGGTGCCGATGCATGCGGTTGTTGCGGCACCGATCAGGGGCAAAAAGGGGCAGCTGCATGCCACTTATCTGTATAGCCCCTTCCTCATCCATTCCAAGCACTTTTCTGACCCATATTCTCTTTCCTTCCAATTCTCACCAGCCCATCAGTACCATGGATAGCAGCTTTCCTCTCCCAGCTCCACAACCTGGTCCCAGGCATGTACGCAGTGCCACCCAAGTCTGAGGTTCTGAAGTTAACATCTTGGGACTTTGACTCAAGAGCAAGCATGTACACCAAACTGAGGGCCATTGATATAAGACCCAGGCATCCAAAGATGGAACCTTGCCATCTTCCTATGGCTTCTTCATTGAGAGACTCAGCATTGGGTATGAGATCAAGGCCTACGGAATTACAAACCTTGGTTTCCTGGCATACTGATGGCAAAAGACCACACAAAAGGAACTGAGTTGGCTAGGGCAGCACTCTAGCTGGCCCAAGTAAGGGAAGAGTGAAATAAGGGGGTTTCAGGAGGATATACTTTGTGTAGGTTGAATGCAAAGACTTGTTAATGGAAATCCCCTGTGATTTCCATTGTGGTCGCACTCTAGGAATGGTGCACCTAACGTGGATTTTTGGATTGATGCAAGAACAGATCCAGACATTAAGCTGCTGTATTGATGATATACTACATGGAATCTTACGTTTGCCTTATAGCAGAGGGATGTGTAAAGAAGACCACATCAGTGCTAAACAGAAGTATTTGGATCTGGAGCCAAGCAGAGTCGATTCTTTGGGGAAGATAGATCTTTGAGTACTCCAGTAAAGATGTGTCTTTTTGCAAGACAACTTCAGGTTCTTGTGTTCTGTGATTGTAGGGTTACATCTGCCAGAGTTCTCCTTTCTGTTATCAAGTATAGGACTACTGACATGTTCCATTCCAGAGTCTTGAAATTCCACTAGGACTCTCTGTGCTGAACTTGAATGAAAACAGTTGCAGTTGGTCCTTGAAGCTAGAAGTAAAGGGCATATATCTTTCAGCGAGTTTGAAGAAGGTGGTACTGCTTACCTGAAATGGAAAGGTGAGCCACTTTCTTCCTGAAATGAAAAAGAGAAACTGCAACTTCCTTTGTAGGGATGGCTTAAAGAAAACCCTCTCTAAAGTTTAGGGTTGCCACACTGCATGCTTGGTTGGTATTTTTTTAAAAAAAAATCAGTATTTTTGCCATACTTGTACCATTATCTGAGCATTTATCCCCAGTTTCCTTTAAAAACAACAGCAACAACAATGTTTCTGGGGATGATTTAGAATGAGGAAGCAGAATAAATGCAATTTATTGATCCTTTCCTACACCATCACATGATGTACATGTTATGAAAGATATAGACCACCTGGATTTGGGGAGCCAGAATATGACACCTAATTCAGGTGGTGAGCAGAGAATTTAACTTCTGGTTTGAAAACAGGAATATTTCCTCTCTGAAGTGCCAGGAAGAGAATTTGTCTTCTTTGTTTGAGTTAGGATAAGGATTCTGACTAGAAACAAAAAATAAGGTGTCGTCCACACTGCAGAAAAAAAGTAGTTTTACACCATTTTAACTGCCCTGACTCAATGCTATGGAATTTTGGGATTTTGAGGTTTGAGAGATATTTAGCCTTCCCTGTCAAGAGCTCTGGTGCCCCCAACCTAATCTGCAAATCTCAGGATTCTATAGCATTGAGTCATGGAAGCTAAAGTGGTGTCAGAGTGCTTTATTTCTGCAGTGTGGCAGAAGCCTATGTGTTATTTATTTATTTATTTATAAATAAATAAATAAATAAATAAATATTTCATTTATATCCTGCTTTTCTATTATGGAAATAATCAAAGCGGCTTTATATATTTAAAACACATCCAATATACGGTACATACATTTATGGTGCTTGTGGGAGTTTCCTCAATTGAAATATTTTGGAAGAGGATGAGGTGAACTGGCTTTGCTGGTGGCCTTGTTACACATAAAATGGGAGATGGATTTTTTGGGTCAAAGCTTGTTCCTTCTCTCCAGCATGACTTTTTTTAAGCTGTTGCAATTATATCATTGATAGCTCAGCCGAATGCTCATTCATCTGTGTCTCCGTGAGAAATCCTCAACAGTTGAGAGGGGTGTGGCGGGATTATTTGCTACTTCATTTTGGTTTTGCAGAATGAGCCGGAGCAAATTTTGTCTGCTGTTTTTAACAATGCTGATAGGGATAAATCAGCATTGTGAAAACAAGCAGATGAAAAAAGGAAGAAGAAGAAAAAGAAAAAGAACACCCCGCAGCTCATTGTATAAAAGCAAAAGCAAAGCATCAAATAAACTCACAGAAGATGTTTCATCTTGTTGCTCTCTGAAAACAAATGTAAGTTCCCCTGAAGGCCTGAGCAAAGGGGACTATATTAGTAAGAAAATTAAAACTGTTATATATTAACACAGTTTTAATTTTCTGAGTAACACAGGCCCCTCTGCGCAGGCATTAACAAGAGTTCTTATTTGTTTCTGAACAGCAATATGAAGCACCTTTAATGAATTTCTTCTGCTGTCGGGTAATTAAGGTGGGATGCCAGAGACAGAACCTGGCAAGGGACAGAACATGGGCACAGAAACATCATATAAGGAGAGACATTAAAACAAAATCAGAACTCCCGTTCCCATTCCCAGTCTGAAACTGGGGATTACTTTTGCCTCTCCTGTCCCAAGCGACCTCCTTTTCAGTGAGTCTCTAAATGCAGATAGCAGATCAGTAACCTGGTAGCCAAAGGACAGTATCTTGTACCCTGGTAGTCCAGTGGTTAAATGCTGGTACTGCGGCCACAATGTTGTGAGTTCAATCCCTGCAGGGCTCCAGGTTGACTCAGTCTTCCATCCTTTCATAGGTTGGTAAAATGAGTATCCAGCTTGTTGGGAGCAATCGGCTAACATAATGCAAACCACTTAGAGAGTGCTTAGTTCATTACAAAGCAGTATAGAAATATAAAGTGCTATTACTGCTGGTGGCAAGGTGGCAGGGTGCAATGGGCAGAGAGAGTTTAAGGGCAACCTAAGGAATGGATGGAAGAGAGTGCCAGGTGTTTGTGCTTGTGGAGTGAGCAGTGTCAAAATCCCCAAACATGCATTCACCATATCCTCCCCATCTGCCGACAGAAACCTCTATCTCTCCTCTCTTTCTCTCTTTCTGCTCAGATAAGGAGCAAGCAGGCTTCTCTCTTTGTCCAACACCAGGCTGGTGATGCCCACTATGGTTAACTTGACAGAGGGCAGGATTACCAACTCCAGAGACAAGGGATTTCAAGAGGTGAAACCCAATTCATCTAGTTTCTTACCTAACACCCTCTTACCTAACACAAATGTGCAGGAACCAGTTTCCCCTCCTGACCCCTCCACAAGGGACCACACTACCCAAATACCCGTTTTCAGCCATGTACTGGCCAGCATGACAATGTGGTGAGATAGGATGTCCAACAGCCATTTTGGCTAATATTTATCTGAAAATAAAAACATTGGAGTAGTGGACTTGCTTGGAGCTTCATGGTTCACATTCCCTTCCCCAATGCAGAAGAGGATTTGGGAATAGGGGGTTGGAAGAGAGCTTCAAGGGTTGCAATATTGGGGTTCAGGGGCTGTATATTCCATACTCTACAGTAAGTGTACCTCATTTTGGGGATTAGATGGAAAGTGTTCCCTTCTGCCCAAACACCAGAACCACCCCTTCCTTGCAACCAGGACGAATATGCCCTTTGGAAGTGCAGATCCAGTGCATACTCCCAAAGGCCTCTTCAGAATTGGGAAACCCACAGTAGTTGTGGGATGTGGTTGTGGTTGTTGTTGTTGTGTGCCTCTGGGTCATTTCCAGCGCACAGCAACCCTCATGTGAAACTATCCCAGAGGACCTGTTTTGGGGCACGATTTATACAGAAGGGATTTTGCCTTTGCTGTCCTCTGAGGTAGAGAGGGCAACTTGCTCAATATTACTGGATCAGTTTCCGTAGCCAAGGAGGGATGTGAACCCTATTCTCCAGAGTCTTAGTACAATGCTCAAACCATTACACCTCACTGGCTCTCTTTAGCATGGGTGATACTAAGAGGAAAATGTTGAGGTTCACTTTGGGTGAGAGGGAAGGAAGCCACACACTTTACATCTGGATAATGGGTTCCTTTGCTGTCTGGTTCTATGACCTTGACTCCTTGTTCCAGCCTGAAGTCTCTTTTTCAAGGGGTTTTCCCCTGCTCCCTCTCCCCAGATTGCAGAAGGGATTCAGGACCTACCAGCATAATAGTATAGGGCCGTTCACTTGGAGAAGTGAACAACACAGATTGTTTTCCTCTCCCTTTTCCCATCTCCGTAGAGATTCACCTACCGTTCTGCTCCCCTCTCCTCCCCCTCAGATGAGCTTTTGGTATTTAGCCCTGCTAATCTGTCCTGATAGCTGACTCCCTCCTGGCTCTTCAATCATTTTTGTTGCTTTTAAATGGGAGCCGTAATGAAAGCTAAATGAATAGCAGCTCCATGATGGGCAATTGCTCCGATTGGAGACAGCCCAGGGGAGGAAGGGGGGGAGAGAACTGGTCAGGTTGGAGATGAGTTGTGAGGGGGCTGCAAGGAGACTGATAGGAACACTGGCTTTCCTGGGAAGAAAGAATAGCTTAGAGGGACAGGCCTGCAGAGGAGGGCAAGTGATGGTTGGGAGCGGGGAGATGGCAGCAATCACGCAAGCTGCTCCTTGCAGCCTTGTGAAGCCGAAGGCTTTCCTGGATAGCATCTGTAGTTTTTTGTGGGTTTTTCGGGCTATTTGTCCATGTTGTGGAAGAGTATATTCCTGACGTTTCACCAGCATCTGTGGCTGGCTTCTTCAGAGAATGCTGGCATGGAAGGGAGTGGGGTATCTATAGTGTCTGACCCTTGGTTGAGAGGCGGTGATTTATATGTCAGTCTCTGTGTTGGTCTGTTGTTGAATGACAAGGCATCAGGGTTTCTCTTTAATAAGTGATCCATTATCTCCTGGGAAAACCCGTGACCCTGGGTGATTTCATTTACACATGCTGGATCTTGATTTTGGTATTTTTTAGGACTGGTAGCCAAACTGTGGTTACTTTAAGGTTTTCTTCTTTCCTATTGAAGTTGTCTAGGTGTTTGTGAAGTTTGTAGAGTTTACCACATACCGTGCAGCTGCAGACATATCTATATAGGTACCACCAAACACAGTGTTCAAACATGAATCAACAAACATGAGAGACATAGTAGACTGGATCAGCCAGAAAAATCAGCTGTAGCAGAACACGTTACAAACCATCCTGGACTCAAAATGCTATTTGAAAACACTGAAATTCTGGACTACGCAAACAGGTATCAGGTCAGAATTAGACAGGGAAGCCACTGAAATCCACAAGGGAAGATTCCAAAAGTTGAACCCATGATGCTTAAAATGGCATAAAACCGCTATAATTTGTGCAGTGTCGATATAGTCTTGAGATACATTTTAATCTAGAGGATTTTTAAATTATGGATTTTGAAATATGGGTTTATTGGTTTTAAGTATGTGGATACACCATTAGTTCCTGGAAGTAAGATTTTAAAGCTAAAATGCCTCAACACTTTAGTTCCTACCCCTTTCCCCTTTGGTTTCTTAGAACTTCTTTGAAACTGAATCTGGCCTTCAGGCTGAAAAAGGTTTCTTCCCTTATTTTGAACTCATGAATTTATAGGTAGCAAGCATGACTTAGGGGCACAAGAGTTCACAAATGCTGCTAGCCAGGAATTCATCCATTCAGTACTGATCTTTCATCTCCCCCAACACACAAGTTCTGTTTACATTCTATGTTGTTGTTGTTGTTGTTGTTGTTGTTATTGTGCTATAGCTGGAACTCATGATCTCACTTATGAATGCATAACTTAGAGTTCCCCTTCGTACCTGATTTGTATCCATGATCCCTACATAGTGTAAGGAGTTTATCATACGACGGAATTTGGGGGTATAATGCAATGGCAATCCAAACGCAATCATGGGGTTTCACGTAATTGCGTATTAGAGTATCTCACACAATTTTGGGCAATGAGGGGGGTTATTTTCAGGAAATAGGAAGTCATTCTGAATGCATTCCGAATGCAATTGGAATTCACGTAATTTCGCTAAAGCAGCAAATTTACGTGAATTCAATTGGTTCCATTCGAAATTGAGACAAATTCCTCCCATGTGATAAACTCCCTAGGAAATGCGTATGGATGGTAAACCCCCCCTCCCCCCCAATCTTAACTTACTGGGCAGCAGCCACTGTGAGCAACTAATATCTGCTCTCCTGTTGATCAGACTGATGTTTCGAACTCCTCTCCCATCAGTGACTTCAAGTAGGAAAGTCAGAAGCAACATTTCCCTTGCAATTCCTCCTTGCACTGGAGATCATAAATGGGGGTTATGGGGGTTGCTGGAAATGTCAGTCTGCTGTGTTGTGATCAACAGGAAACCAGAGCCCCATTATTTGTAGTAGCTGCTGCCCAATAAGACAGGATTTGGAGAGGGGTGGTCAGGCTGGGAGATGCTACTTAGCTGTCCAAGCTAGTAACACGTGCAGAATTCTGACCAATTTATATCTCACCTTTCTTCTAATTCTTCATCATAGCATAAATGGCTCTCCTCCTCCATATTTTGTAACCCTCACAACAACCCTGGAAGGTAGAGAAGCTCGAGGTCACCTGATATGAAGTGTACAGGTCGAGAAACAGAATTGGAACAAGACATACACTTTATCATCACCTCTCTTCCTAATTACTAAAAACAGGAGTTGATGCCTCTTCACCAACAAGATTCCATGACTTAGCAAGAATTCAAACCCTGTTCTCTCAGTATCCTAGTCCAACACTTAAATTACTACACCACTTGTGTTCTCTGGTGGACCATCAGCCTTCTACAAAAGCCCTCCACAGATCACCCCTTCCTTCCTTTTTCAAGCCCTCTGCACATAAAAAAACCAATGGGGTAGAGTTTTTAGAGTGAGAACGGAGAGGTGTAGGATCCAAATATCTGCATGTGGAGATATGCTACGCCAGCACTGTGCAATCCTTGTGCAGAATAGCAACATTGTACAACACAAGTCAATGACTGGGTGCCAATGCACAATGCACGACTGCAATGTGAAAGTGCAACTATAAGGCACAACTGCAATGTGGAGTATTACTGTATGTGCAGCTCTGCTTCTGCTGCTTTTTGCAGAACTTATCTATTGTGCTATGGCAAATAATTTGCCCTGCACATGTAGTGCAAATTGAATGTTAGTGTATGTCACTAATAGAATGCCAGCCATTGGCTCCCGTAGTGCACAGCCTGGAAAAGTTCTTCTTTTGGACTACAAATTGGTCATATTGCTCAGAAAAGTGATCTTTTGGAGTATAAGAATCCCCATTTGGCTCATCCTGCTGGCTGACGACTGTTAAGAGCTATAGTCCAAAATGGAAGTTTTACAAGTTCTGTGATACAGGGGCCTGCTTTTTTTCGAAGAAGTTGTTCTGTTAGTCTCTTGCAGCACAAGAAGGAAGAAAGGAGAAGAGGTGGGAGGAAATGTAGCTGCACCTTGAAGACTTAACTAGTTTTTATTTTTGCATGAGCTTTCATGGCTATAAACCCACTTCTTTGGATACTTACAGAGTGATAATAAATACTCAGGTATAAAGCCAGGGGACTTTATGCACTTCCTTCCTCATCGTATATCTTGGAAAGGGTGCGTGACTTTCATCAGGGAAGCAGCATATGTATTGTATTGGTGTGTGTGTGAGAGAGAGTGAGTGTGCACGTGTATGCGTATGCACCTTCAAGTCACCTGTTGACTTATGGCAGCCCCATGAATTTTATAGGGTTGTCTTAGGCAAGGAATCTTCAGAGGTGGTTTTGCCAGTTCCTTCCTCTGAAATATAGCCTACAGCACCTAGTATTTATTGGCAGTCTTCCATCCAAGTACTAACCAAGGCTGACCCTGCTTAGCTTCCAAGATCAGACAGGATCTGGTGCCTTTAAGGTATTTCAGTCCATTATGTGTGTGGTAGTAAGGCTAAGTCCCCTGTCCCACCCCACTTGACCCCATGCTGCCTTTAACAACAACAAAGACAGAAGAGGTATTTATATATCTCTGACTTCACATCTAGTTGGTCCTTTCTTTTAAGAGTCAGCAGCTTCAACGGACAAAACTGCCTTGTATGTTCCTTTGTCCTAAGGAAGATAACAATTTTTCTGGTCCTCTGTGCAGCCTGATAATTGGGTTGTAACATAATAAACACATTTCTTTCTCTGCACTATCTATACAAGGACCACCCAAATAAATAACACCCTAAACCGTCCACTTTATTTTTTCTACAAATGCAAAGATGTTAGCTTTGTGAAATGTCCCTATATTTTCCATAGACGAACGCTGAACTCCTGTGCTGGTGATAGATTTTCCTGAATGCCTCGGCAGGCAATGATCAATCTTGTAATGAGCGTGCTGTCATGAGAAACCACTATTTTGAATTTTTGCCAGATTTAAATTGATCGTAAATGTAAAGAACTTGTCTTCAAGCAAGTTTTTTTTTGGGGGGGGGGGAGGGAAGCACAGTGAATGACCGATTCCTGTCTATTGATCAAATAAGATCAGATAATAAATTATATTCTAAGCTTAACTTCTTTCACTTCATTGACCAAAGTGGCAGGATCTCAGCTTGGGGATGGGATATAGCTCAATGGTAAAGCATATACTTTGCAAGCAAAAGGCCCCAGATTTAGTCCCTGGCATTTCTAGGTAGGTATGGAAAAGGTCCTTTTCTAAAACCCTGGAGAGAAGTTACTAGATAATGTAGATGAGATGGCATTAAAGAGATTAATAGAATAAGTTTCCTCTCTTGCTTATTCCTTATTTGAACCTTTAATCCTTATTTGAAAGGCTGTATTATCCCTTACAAATGAGCCCATGCTTTGAGATCTGCTGGGGACATCCTTCTCTCTGTCCCATCACCATCAGAGGTACTTTTAGTGGGAACATGGGAGTGTTGGACTAGGAGATCAGAGTTCAAATCCTGTCTTGGTCTTGGAAACCTACTGAGTGACCTTGGGGAAGCCACAGTCTCTCAGCCTCAGAGGATGGCAATGGCAAACCCCCTATGGAGAGACTTGCCAAGAAAATCCCATGATAGGTTTGCCTTAGGGTCACTTTGAGTTGGAAATGACTTGAAGGCACACAACAACAACAGCAGTCTTCCCTACTTTCTTTTCACAGAGAACTAAGTAGGCATGTGCTGAGTGACTGCATAAGGCCTGTTTCCACCTAAACAATGCGCTGGATTTTGCTGATTGTTGTGCTAGCGTCTGTGTGTGCAAGAGTTTAATGATGTACGTTTTAATCTGCATTGCAAACTTTAATGATGCATGTTCTTTATTTGTTGTAAGCTGCTCTGATTCTCAAACTAGGGAAAAGTCAGGATAGAAATAATGATGATGCCGATGCTGTGCATGTTCTATTAAAGGTCCATTGGGAAGCGGAAGTAAACTCCCTCTCCTTTCCCTGTCCAAGTTTTCACTCCCTCCATTTTCGTGAATGTATCTGGGTGGCTTTTTCAACTATTTGAAAATTGTTTAGAAATGTTTTCTGCGTATTGGGAAGACCTGAAGCAAAGAGGTCTGGACTGATGAGAATCTTCACAGTTTGAGGCTGAGTCTGCACAAAATTCACACGCGGTTGTTTTGCACTTGTAACATTTCTATGCAGGAATATTGCTTCCTCTGCAGAAAACACAGTTTCCTGTGCAGAATGGACTGTAATTGGGAAGTTATTCTGTTGTTGATTTGCATATAACACAGCATTATTTGCACAAGAAAAAGGTGTTTTTTTTCTGCAGAGAAAATAATATTTATGTCTAGATTATTATTTTAGAAAAACCCATCTCCCATGTACGAGCAATTCTGTTTTCTGTGCATAGCAACCACAGATGAATTTTGTGCAGAACAAGTCCTGAATGGTGTGGTTTTTGATGACGTTTTCACAGCTGGAAGAAAATTACTAAAATTACTTGCTGCTTCGTTAGAGGAGAAACTTAGTGAAAAATTACACCCATAAACTTAAATAGCCTCCTCTTTCATGCACTACACACAGCTTCTAATGTCTCCACAGCTCTGTCTCTCCTTACCTACAGAGACTGTACAGCGATGCATCCAGCACATAAAAACAAAACAAAATAATAAATAGTATGGTTAGGATAAAAATTAATCTGTCCCAAACTTGGCCTCTTTCAAATATCTGTCACAAATTCATTTTCTCCCCAGTAATGAGACAGCATGAAGTCACATTTCAAAAATAATGCAACAAATGGAAATGGAGGGCCCGAACAGACAGGCCAAAATAAAGCTGCTTTGAGTCACTTTGGAGGTATGCTGTTTAAATGATGCATGTGTCCTTAGAGTCTGGAAGCCATGCCAAAGCCATGTTCCAGTCCTAAGGACTGGAGTGCAGCTTTAGCACAGCTTCTGGCCTCTTAAGATGCATGTGTCATTTAAACAGCATACCTCCAAAGTGACCCGAAGCAGCTTTGTTTTAGCCTGTAATGAGCGATGTATCCCTGTTACAGTTCAAAGTAACTTTTGGAGGCACGTTATGATTTTTTTTTTTTTGAGGTTGTTCTCTCTCTCAAAAAAGCGTTTATCTCTTAAATCCACAAGTGGTGATTTTCATATTGGTGGATTTTATTCCAAAGTTAAAAGAAGATAGCAAAGATGCTCAATTTATTGGGAGGATTGCTTGTAGAGCCCTGGATAGCTCCTTTACAGTTATGGTGAACCTCTAGAGAACACTCACTGCTCCACTGACTTGGAAGCCTCCATGGGCCACAGGTAGTGCTCAGAAATCTGGGATAACTTCCAGCCACAGAGCAAGTCGGAGGGAATCAGGTACAGCCTGTAGCTCTTGTCCACAGGCAGCTGCTACACATCATGCGACACTCAAAGGCAGGGAGGAACTGTCAGAAGTCCTGACAAGCCAGGCAGTGCAGTTGACAACCAACCAGACATGTCAGGATGGGATATGACAGTTGGCTCTCAGCTGTCACCAGCCTTGTCCCTCTCCACCCACCATTCCATCCAGGCATCCTGCCATGCCCTCCTTTTCTGCCCGACTATCTTGCCCTCCCACCAGCAACAGCCCTGGGCATTGGGATGGATGCACCAGCTGCTAAGTGAAACTGACAATAGATGACAAGCTCAGCCAAGACAAGAACTTGTATTTTTGTGGTTGAGCCTTTAGGCCCAATCTTGTTGGGCTTCCTTCTTTCTTCTGCTCCCATTACCTTCGGGTTCTTCCTCTCCAGCTCTATTTGCCAGCTCAAACAGCATATGGATATAACTACAGTCTTGATAGCAAAGCTTAGGAACGGTACTTTTTTTTTTTTTTTTGCACTACAGCTGTCAGAATCCTCACTTGATATGGGGATGCTGGGAGTTGTAGTCCAGAAAGTGCTCCTTCCCAGCACTGCTTGTGAGGCACAGCTTGGATGGCATTTGGTTCCTGAGATATGTATGCATAAGTTGCCCTTTGCATATGGGGCAAAGCATGTGCCATAGCACGACGGATGCATCCTGTTGACAGCAGTGGAAGTGATGTTGGAAATAGGGCAGAATTGTTCATTGTGGTTGTGCACTGCAGTTACACACTGTGGTTTCACACTGGGCATTGCAGTTCCACATGACACGCAGTCATTGACAAGTGTGCAGTTTTGCATTTCTGCATGGAGTCTGTTTAATGTGGCTGCAATAGACCTCATTGTGTTGACATTTACACTACACTGAAGGGATGTTGAAATATAGCCCTTATGCAAAATAAGAGCCAAAAACAGAGGTGTGTTTCAGGCCAACTGATAGGCAGAACCTCACACTTCATAACTAGACTAAAGACACCAGGATAACAAGCTACATTCCACTTCTTAAGAACTAGGAAATATTCTGCAGTCTAGAAACGATTATGAGCTTCACTGTGCATGCTTGTGCTTTCCCCACTCTTCTTCTCTCTAAGCCTCTAAGGTGCCATAAAATTCAGATGATTTCATCTAACTGCTTTTCAGTTTCATTCTTGGTTTCATACCAGCTTAACTGTCCCCTGTTTTTCCCTAAGGATCCTGGGAACTGTGCTTTGATGAATGGTCCTCAATATGGTCTTCTACAGATTCACCTGTCTCCCCTCCCCACCATATATTATTCTCTTTATGGGCCTGTCTACATTTCAAAATACCAAAAGTTAGGATCAACCAAGAAATCCTATTTCCCACCACCATGAGAACTGGGCAGCAAAGAAAGCTGATAGCAAGAAAATTGACTCATTTGAGATGTGGTCCTGGAGAAGAATGCTGAGACTATCATGCATAGCCAAGAAGACAAACAAATGGATTTAAGAACAGATAAAGCCTGAACTCTCCCTGGAAGCCAAGACTACTAAATAGAGGTTGTCATACTTTGGGTACATCATGAAAAGAGATATTTCACTAGAAAAGACAATAATGCTAGAATAGGTGGAGGGCAGCAGAAAAAGAGGAAGACCACACACCAGATGGATAGACTCAGGCATGAGCCTGCAGAACCTGAGTAGGGCAACTACAGGGGGGTTTGGAGATGTCTCATTCATAGGGTTGCCATGAGTTGAAGATGACTCAAGGACAATTAACAACACAGTTCAGATCTACTGTCACTTTATATGACAAACTGTGCATGAACCTCTGCATAAAAAACTATTGCGAGAAAAAACAATGTGGGAGAAAGTAAAATTGACTAACAATGGATGGCATCTATTTAGGAACATGGATATGTGTACATCACGCTATGCATGCAGGGTCAAAAAGCTACTATTGTGCAAGGGATGTATTATGATAACAGCAGAAGAGGAGCTTCATCGTGTGTTCTTCTGTGCTTTTGCCTTTGCATGCTGTGGTTGTGCATTATGCATTGTAGGTCCTCATCCTATGCTGGGCATTGTGGCTGCACATCCTATATTGTGTATGGCAGTTGTGCATCATGCATTGTGAAACAGCACCTAGTCATTGAATGTCTTGATCAACACTGCTATTCTCCATAGAGGTTATGTGGTGCACTGTGGATGGCTCTAATGTCTTTTGGCTGATGATCTAAAGAGCCTTCCTGCAAAAAGAAAATGCCTCCACCAAAGTCTCTATATCCTTTTGCCTACCCTCAGCCTTCCGATCCAAACTAATTTCTCCCATGAACAGAAATGTGAGCTGCAAAAGGAAAACTATAATAGCTGGTTTTCTTTTAAAACCAAGCAGAGTATTTTATGTGTGATTTCTTTCTTTGGCATAAAATGGAACACTCCTTCTTGAATGTGATAAATGATAGAATTCCATCATTGCTCTATTATGTGGGTCTTGGCACAAATAAAATATATCTATCTATCCATATATCTCCGGCTTGAACATATTCCAGGAGACACTTAGATGGAAATAATAGGCCACATGAAATATTTATAAATGTAAGTCTTTTTTAAAATGGCCATTAACTTAGATTTTTATTTTATTTTATTTTATTGACATCTTATGTGTGGTGTTCCTGTCCAACCCCCACCCATGCCTTTATTCTTTGGGCCTTGATTTGAAAAACTGGCTATCAAAACTAGCCTTCATCTGTTTTTAAAAGTGTTATATATTCATAACTGATTCTTATCACAACTCCTATGTATTCAGTAGTGCAGGGAATATGTAGAGATCATAATAGTCCTCTAATCCTGACTTTGCCAGGCATCAGCCACTGCAAGTGATGGAGGTCTGTTCTTCTGTCAATTGGGACATTGAAGACGGATGCTTCCACACCCCTTCTGCCAGCAATCTCTTGTGTGAGAAGGAGTTGCAACAACTTTTCTCTTTCTGTTGCACCAGAGATCCCTCATGGGATGTGGGTGGGAACGTCAATCTGGTGTATCTTGAATGAGAGGAGAACAGACTTCTGTTGCTTGCAGCAGCTGCTGCCTGAAAGTCAGGATAGGGAAGATATCAGAAATGATACTTAGCTACATAACTAAGGAAATTACATAGCCAAGTCACCAATCTAGAATAGTGTCCTGTGTATGTATGTATAACTTTTGATCATTTCTGACTTAGGGCAATCCTAAGGTGAATCTATCACAAGGTTTTCTGAGGCTGAATGTGTGTGCTTTGCCCAACAGATTTCCATGGGGGTGTGTGGGGGGGGGGACTGACCCCTGATCTCCAGAGTCATGATCCAATGCTCAAATCACTACATCATGCTGGGGCCTTATAGCTATCACCATAAGAACCCTGACAGGCAAAATAAATAAATAAATAAATGATAAATATTTTTTAATGAAATGATCAATATTGGAATTCCAGTCACAGTGCAGATTCCCTGTTGCTGATTTCAACTGGTTCTTCCTTTTTCTGTCTGAATCTCAGGTGGTAGTCAGCTAGCTCACAAAATATCATTGCTCATCTTTTTCCATGCAAGAAGAGAGGTGGAGGACCAAAGGTTGTCAGTTCCACATTCTGACTGACCCTCTAACTTCATTTCTCCCTTCCCCAGTTACCCCTTTAAATCCAGACCCCATTAACTCCCCTCATCCCGGTGCTGAATTTCCCTTGTCCTTTTCAATGCTTTGCAAATGGAGAAATGAAACGCAGAGGTGCACCAGCTTCACATGACATGGAAGGCATGTGGTCAGTATCCGCTGAAATCCAGAGCTTGGAAACGTTGGCCAAGATTTTTCATCAGAGACTCCATGTGTAACTTTATAATGATGAAACTAATTTGCCGACACAATACACACCCATGCTAGTGAACTGTGACAATGCACTAGGGGGTGCTATGCAATATGTCCCATTGCACGACAGAGTTCTCATTCCACAATGGGACACTTTGTGCTTCTGGACATGTTCACATCTGGACCATTGAACTGTGCGGTGGGTTGAGCATTGGGATAGTTCTGTATCTGGACCATTATGCAATGACCGTGTGCTGACTCCACTTGCACAGTGGCCCTGATTATGTGCAGTATCTATATCTTCACTCTCCTCCTGAGAATACAATGTCTGTACAATGGCACAATTCAGCTTTACGCAATCATAAGTCAGCTTGCGATATTAAAAATAATAATACATTTAAAATAAAAATAATTTTAAGCTGCTCTGAGAGCCTTTAGGGCTGAAGGGCGGGGTATAAATACCGTAAATAAAATAAATAGAAGAAGCAGTGAAGAGCAAACAAACAGCACTCTTCAAGTAGCCCAGTCCCAATAAAATAAATAACAAATAAGTGCCCAACAGGATGCTGTTATCTTTATGGACCACAGCCCTGCAAAACTTTCAGCACAGCATGGCTAATGCCCAAACTTATCAAAGCTCTGATTGAAATCTCAAGTGCTCGCATTAGCTAAAGAAGCAGTAGATGAGTGTTATGTTTCAGCAGTTATAAAGTCGAGGCATTCATTTTGGTATCCCCATGCCCCCGAGGAATGGCCAAAATTCCAGATAGCTTATTGGCACATATGAATAAATCAGGTCAATTTTTATTCCTGCCTGGATCAGGCCTTTTGCGAAATCAATAGGTCTTGATTACCCATTTGGGACTAAGCCATCCCAAAGTACATTGTATCAATTCAGGAACAGATCTTCAGTAGTATATTTTTGATGGGAAAGATTCATTAGTGCTCCCTAGCTACTGTGACGTTTGCAGTGCGCTCAGGGTGAATAAAAAAAGGCCACAGAGATGGGAGACATTGTGAATGTTCTTGCTGATCAAATAGTCCCAGCATTTTGACCCTGCGAGTTTTGGCTCTACTACACCTCTAGTCTCCAGTGTCCACATAAATATATGCCCATTTGATGACTGAAAGAAGCAGATAAATAGAAAATAAAACAATTATGATAGAGGACAATATTGCTCCATTTAAACACACTCAAGTTTCTTGTTGGATTTTTTTTCCCTTTTTAATCCAAAGAATACTTACAGAGTTCCAGTGGGAGTCAGAACTGAGGCACGGATGTGTGAAATTTTATGCAGATTTTTCAACTGTTGGGTGCATTCCTTTGGAGACCAGAGGGATTCTTAGAGGAGGCCTGGAAAATATTTGACATAGTCTTCTTCCAACTCTCCCCAATTGATTTTTGTCATCACCCCCTCCCCAAACCTCTCCTTTTTAGACATGAAGACAGGACTCCCTTTCATGGTTTTATTTGATTTTATTGGAAAAAGAAAGATTTTTTGTTTTTTTTAGTACTTTAATTTGTATTTTTTTTTCCTCATGGATTTGGCAAAAAATAATAAATAAATTAAAAAAATAACCCAAAGACTCAGGAATTCTGCCGCAAAGTCACCCCTTTAGGAGATGGATTCAAGACCCCCTTCACCTTGAGGTGAGTTCGAATCCCGTCTCTTTGGGGATGGGTACGACCCCCTGCGATGGGTGTGGCCCTTCACGGGCCGCATGAGATGGAAGACAAGGTGGTTTGTTTTGCTTGCAATAAAGTTTTTTTTTCAATATTTTTATCATTTTTTTAAAATGTTGAGGTACAGCATCCACCAACATGCCCCCTCCCCTGCCCAGCTGCCCTCCTGCCCCCCCACCCCCTAACCTCTGCGACAATAAGTTGAGTGTGGGACTGTTGATGGAGTGGTTGGCTACCCTACCCTAAAACATTCCACTGCCCTTTATATGTCTCTTTGCTCATTCCCTGTGCCAGTTTGTGTCCCATGCCCCATCGACCTTTTCCACCTCTGGCTGCAATACAAATTGCCTCCAATGATCCAACCTAGACTTTGTCCAGCATTTCCTGCCTTTCTGTTTGAATTTCGGAAGAGCCAGCTGCACATAATGAACATTTCCTGTATTGTAGGTGTACTGCTGATGAACAGGGAGGCTCCTCTATTGTTACCTTCGGTTCCATGGTGTATATATCCAGGGCAGACTTCAGGAAATGTTATTTTTTGGGGGGAGGGGGATGACTCCTGTAATCCCCCAGCCAGCAAGGGGGTAGCTATGGGAGGTGGGTGGGATATATAAGGCAGTGGCATCCATGCCTGGTGTCACCCAGTGGAGGGGGCTGCCAGGGTGGAGGACAAAAGGGTGCACTCGACCATCCTGTTTCACCATGGCAACACCTTCCTCCTAAGAAGGAAGGGGAAGGAGGGCCCAACCAGATGTCACCCTTTTTCTGAAGTGTCACCCGGTGCTATCTGGACTCCCTGCACCCTCTAAGGACACCATTGATATGAAGCTGTTCAACAGTGGAACACTCTCCCTCGGAGGGTGGTGGAGTCTCCTTCCTTGGAGGTTTTTAAGCAGAGGCTGGATGGCCATCTGTTGGGGATGCTTTGATTGGAGTTCCTGCATGGCAAGGGGTTGGACTGGATGGCCCTTGTGGTCTCTTCCAACTCTAAATTTCTATGATTCTATGATTCATACCTGGCTCCATCACTGGTCAAACATGGCTCAAACGTCCTTAAAAGGTGGAGGAAGTGCACATGTCTGGAAGCCAAATGCACCTCCTCAATCATCATGAAATCATCGCTCCCTCCTTAGCGTCCCTGAATCATTGCAAGGGGAGTGGATTTCCTATGAACACAAAGTTCACATGGGAAATTTCTGGTTCACATTTCCTATGAATGCAAAGTTTGTGTCATAGGAAATCTGCTCCCCTGGAACGATTTAGGGATGCTGAGGAGGGAGCGACGATTCCCTGATGATTGAGGAAGCGTGCCTGGCTTCCAGACACATGCGCTTCCTCCACCTTTAAAGGACGTTTAAGCCATGTTTGACCAGCGATGGAGCCAGGTATGAAAATCTTCATTGTCTACCCAATAAGAAGTATAAATTCCAGCTCAACATTAGGAGGAACTTCCTGACAGTAAGGGCTGTTCGACAGTGGAACACACTCCCATAGAAAGTGGTGGATTCTCCTTCTTTGGAGGTCTTGAAGCAGAGGCTGGATGGCCATCTGCCAATGGGGATGCTTTGATTGCGAGTTCCTGCATGGCAGGGGGTTGGAGTAGATGGCACTTGGGGTCTCTTACAACACTATGATTTCTGATTCAATGGAAGAATTTCTGCCCGCATGAAATTTTCACTCACGCTCCTCATTTCTAGAATTGCAAAGCGTGAGACTTTGATACTGGCTCACACCTAGAAGCAGTGATGTTGCCATCCTGTGTGGGGGGCATGGTTGCTAGAGATGTGGCCAAAAGGCCATGCTTACCCCTTGCCTGCAGTGGCAGGGCTTTCATTCTCCACAGTGGCAGTGGCCTCCTCACAAGGAGACCACTGTCGCTGCGGGGAAGCAGAACTGAGGGCCCTTGCCCTTCATTCCCCATGGTGGCAGCAGCCTCCACATGAGGAGACTACTGCCGCCATGGAAAAGCAGGGCCTTCATTCCCCATGGTGACAGCAGCCTCCTCATCCTAGGAGACCATCGCAGGGAAGCAGAGCCTAGAGCCCTCAGCTTTGTCCTTCCCCACAGTGGCAGTGGTTCCTCGCAAGGAATTGCTGCTGCTGCTGCTGCAGGAAAGTAGGAGTAGGGATGCTCACCCGACCCCAGTGGGAGGGCGGCTAAGGACTCTTTCATACAAGGCTAAATTGGAAGTATAATTTAAGGTCAATTCGAATGCAATCATGGGTTTTATGTTATTGCAAATTAACTCTTCACATGCAAATTCGGGCAAGAGGGAAGCCAATTCGAATGCAATCATGGGTTTTACCTTATTGCGAATTAAAGCTTCGCATGCAAATTCGGGCAGGAGGGGGTTAATTTCGGGTAATGGGAAGTAATTTCGAACGGAGCAGGGGTTCATGTAAATTCGCTAAACAAGCGAATTTACATAAATCCGCATTGGCTCCATTCAGAGTTGGGAGAAATTCCTCCCCGTTTGAAAGAGTCCTAAGTCGGGCATCACCCTTCTTCTGGGATGTCACCTGTTGTGGACGGCACCACAACACCCTCTGTAGTGACTACACTGGCTAGAAGACTTCCATTGGTTGTCTTCACATTTCCCAGGTAATGCTGCCTGTCTCTTTTCTCTGTAAACTCTATTTCCAAAGGCTCAAGTCACGTTTTTAATGACTGCAATGCTAGAAGTTTGAGAACTAAAGGAACATTTCATGGGCAAATGGGCAGAATTCATATTTGCAGAACCGATGCTCTCATGTTGCCTTAAAGGCACCAGGTGTCATCTGTTCTTTAGAAGCTAAGCAGCCCCGGTTAATACTTGGATGGGAAACTGCCAATGAAACCCAGGTGCTGTAGGCTGTATTTCAGAGGAAGGAACTGACAAAATCACCACAAAGCATTCCTTGCCTAAGAAAACAAGGAGACGAAGGCACACACAGAGACATATAGCTTCACCCCAGCATCCAACACGGGTTCTGGTCTTGCTGGCTGAGAGATTCTGGGAATTCTAATTCAAACAACCATTTCTGAATTCTGCCATGGATACAGACCCACCCTCCGTGGATCTGACTATTCCTCCTTTGAAATCATCTCCATGTTTGAGCATCCATTGCTGAATCTTGCATTCTGGTTCTGTGCTTATGTGAATGCCTCATGAGAGTGTAACGCTTAACCATGGCCTGTTGCTGCATTCTTATTAATATCCCCCCCCCGCCGCTTTTCGCTACTTCTCTACTGTCTCTGCCTGCTCTTCCAAGCCGTTGGCCCTGTTGTTCTTCCTTTCCCACAATAGTTCCATTCTGTTCCCATTTTTGTAAACTCTTGCCTGTATTATCTGGCATGGTTTCATCCATTCTCTTGGGGAACGGCAAAAAAGTCCATGGCCTTTAACTTTAAAAAGGTAACAACACCTCTCATACTCTCCAATTGCTCCATTTGGCAAGGCAGTCCCATTTTGTCCTCTGTCCTCCCATTTTTCCAGCTGCTTTAAAAATATCAGTTTCTTATCCCACATTCCTCTCTTGTCCTCAGCCTGCTTCAGTTGCAGCAAACTGAATTGAAAGTGCCAAAGTAGTTTATACTCAGTTAATTCAAGGGGG
Source organism: Urosaurus nigricauda (assembly GCA_034509955.1). Lineage (NCBI taxonomy): Eukaryota > Metazoa > Chordata > Lepidosauria > Squamata > Phrynosomatidae > Urosaurus > Urosaurus nigricauda. Next base: position 23,788,152 of record JAOEGL010000007.1, read on the forward strand.
GGGGGGAGATGTAAGGGGAGGCTGAATCTTTCCCTTCCCAGGATGCTCAGGCAAAAGCAAACTGCTGCAGCCTCACCCAACTTGTCTGTTCTTCATCGGGAATAACTGTTGCTGTCTTGATCTCACTTTGATGTTGCTTGGCCACACATGTCACAGTTTTCATGTGTAACATATGCTCCTTGTATCCTGCATCTCTCCCACTAAGGCATTCCTTTCTTTTCCAGCTTCCCAGAAATTTTTGCCCTCCTTGGGATATTTAAAAATGGCACACTCCTTTCCTCTTTTGCCTTGCACTGCCAGATATTTGGGGAAGCAAGGCTCCTGTGCTTTAAATGGCAGGCTGATGGACAGGTATGTACAAGCAACCATACTGTGAACAGCCATTATATGCAGATTTTCATAGTTTAGACAGCTTTTTAGGCACATGAGCAATCCAGGTAGTCCCCCACTCTTTTTATTCCTGACTATTTGGTAACTAGTTGACCCCCATAACTACCCTACATTCTGATTGTCTCCCATGTGGCTAAAGAACATTGGGGCAGTCGGATAAATCTACTAGTGTCTACATACACACAATCCCCAAAAAACTCTGCTCCAACATTCATCTGCTGTGAGTTGCCACATTTTCTTCCTGCTATGGCTCCTCTTCATTTAAAACAGGGGTGGGCATCTTGTGATCTGCCAGATGTGACTTCATTCCCCTTCATTCTAGTGACTAACATATTTAACTCAGTATTTAGTATTCAGCTCAGTATATTTAGCTAAGCTGGGTCTTCTGGCTTAGCCTCTCCAAACCTACTTTGCCAGAGAACAACTGCTCTATGGACCGGAAATTGGAAGTATAATCCAATGGCAATTCGAACGCAATCATGGGGTTTCACGTTATTGCGAATTAAAGCATCTCACGCAATTTTCTGCAATGGGCAGTCATTTCCAGGTAATGGGAAGTCATTTTGAACGCATTCCGAATGCAATAGGAATTCACATGAATTCGAATTGGCTCCATTCGCAATAAAGATAAATTCCTCCCGTCTGATAAGGCTCTAAGAGAAAAAGGTCTGTTCTGCTGGTGGATGGGAAGATGATATTTCTTCCCCCTTTACACCAGTGAGCAAGGCTGCTGCAAGCATGTGTGACAGGGCTCCTGTTTCTGTTTGTAACAGCATCGCCTGCTGGCAGGAGGAGGGTGGAAATATCATCTACCCACTGCCTGATCACCAGCAGAACAGACCTCTTCTTATCCACCGATTGTGGGGATATTGCTATGATCATGATATGGAGCCAGTGTGGTATAATGATTTGACCACTGGAGTCTGACTCTAGAAACAGGTTTGAATTCTGGCTCAACCATGGAAACCCACTGGGAGACCTTGGGCAAGTTACACTCTCTCAGCCTCAGAGAATGACAATGACAAATCCTCTCTGAACACATCTTGCCAAGGTAGGTTCGCCTTAGGGTTGTCATGAGTCAGAAACTCCTTGAAGACACACAACAACAAGAGATCACGAATACAGAGCAGTTATGGATGCATAACTCTAGGATACGCATCCATACCTGCAGCAGTGAATGCCAGCAGTTGACCACAAATTAAAATTCTGTCCCCTACCTTGAAATTTTCCTTCAGTCCACAAATTGCTAGCATTCCTATATCCTTAAAACCTCAGTGGAGGGTTTAGAAATACAGTTGAGGCATCCAAAGAGAAGAAACAGGTTAAATGATTAAGGGAATGCGAACAAAGTTAATGGAAGAATTCTAAGTGTGAGTGATTTTCAAGGTCTTGCTCTCTGCAATCCTAGAAATCAGGGGACTGAAGGAAAGTTTCATAGAGGAGCAGATTTGGGGCTATGCCTTTATTTCCATCCTCTCCATAGCCATGTCCCACTACAGCTCAAGAACATCTGGACTGCCACATACTTCCCTCTCCTGTGTTAACCAATGCACAGTTGCTGGGGAAATTCAACAGGTTTTCACGCAATGGGAAAGCCTCCCCTGTTGACCTCTGGCCAATGACTTAGCTGTTAAATGAACAGGAGCCGTGCAGGAAGGAAAGTGAAAAGCCTTCCCACTAGTGAGATAGGCCACGTTCTGCAACCACTCTCTTGCAAAGTGGCTTTAAAATGCTGAGCTTTGGCTGAGCTCGGGAGACATGCTCCAAAACCCAGTTTTCATCAGGGATGGCAATCTGAAAATCAAGCTAGAGAATCACATTTCTGTGTCACAGAATCATGCATAGTAACAGCACAGGTCTCAGTCTTGAGTCACCCACTCCATCAGGAATCACACACGCTCTCCCTCTGGGAAAACCAATCCGTCCCCTGAAGTTTTACAATACTGACATGGTGCATATTAATTAGTGGCTTGCACAAGTATTCACATGTGCAGACAAGGTGTAAAATCTGTGTAAAGCCTGGAGGAATCCCCCTTCCCCGCCATCTGAAAGATAAGTTTGCTCCTGAATAAGTTACCCACAGTCCAAAAAAGTACACTGTGTTTGCATCCAACTGGTATGGAGTTTGCAACTCAGTCGAAACAATCTGCAAATATCATTTGAAATGCTTCCCACACATGCCCTACTCTGCAATTATTCCCAGTTCACAGTGGCTTTCCTCATGCTTTCCAAAGAGTTTACACTCTGTTCCCACATGCGTAATGAATTGTTTACACACTGCCATTCACTTTACACTTTACAACTATTTTACATCTGACTTACATGTGCTCCATAAATCATTTACATCATCATCTTTTTTGCACATACTTTACATGGTGTGACACTTGGAAAATACTTGCACTCTGCTTACACATGCTTTACAAAGAGCTTTTTCTTTCACATGATTTACACGGAGTTCACACCTTGCTCTGCCTGTGCTTTATAATGAGTTTGCATATGCTTTATAATGAATTTGCACTTTGTCGGCATGCACTTTACACAGCGTTTACAAGTGCTTTACACAAAGTTATGCCTTGTTTACATATAGTTTATACATAGTTTGTAACTGTTATAAGGATTTTCTTTTTACATGGGTGCTAGAAGTTTACATATTCTTTGCACACTCCACACCTTTAGAATGTGTTCCTCCACTTCACACATAGACTGAGCATTTCTTGTTGTTGGATTCATAAAGACTGGTCAACTAAAATGTTGTCATTTTAGGATATTAGACAAGCTATGTTGTTTCACTACAACAAGGCATAAATATGAAGAATCATAAGAAGCTTACTCTCAAATGATACCATGTGAAAATACTGGCTCATGTGTGCATGTTTTAATTCACACTGACATGTATTACATGTGGATTTTCATGTGACTTACACATGGTGTACACATGGGTCCAATCATGGTTTATACATATGTATAGGTGTATTTTGCACCTGGTATTCACATGCTTAGCACGTGAGATATGTATGATATACTTTTTTGGGAAGAGATTGCAGTTGGCATATAGTTTACATAAAATTATTCAGGAATTTACATGCCATACATAGTTAACACATGCTTTACTCATGGTTTAACACCTGCTTTACTCACTGGTTTCTCATGCTTTACACTAATTATTTATGGTGCACTCGTGAACTGAGCATGACTTTCTCATGACTGGCACATTGTCTACTCACGCTTTACACATGACTTGCTAATGACTTGCAAATTGTCTATTCACGTATATAGATGCGGCTTACGCACAAAACAGGTACATGCATGTTTCACTGCTTGACCTCTAATTGCTCAATGCATGGTTGCTCTGGGCCGGACATCTATATGTAACCTTACTCCAAGATGATGCTCACTTCACACATGCAACTATATGTTCTTTTCAAGTTGAATGCACATGGTTGATACACAAGACATTTCACAATATGCATTTCTTTCATCTTCTGCAGTATGGTCAAACAAGGTACATGTGTGTAAAGCAGGATCATAAACGTAAGTAAACATGGTCAACTTTACCCTTATTTGCTAAGATAATAGTAACGTTACTAAAACCCAAGTGACTTCAGAACGCTGGCAGATTTAACAGTGGGAAAAATCACAGGATACACCATTCCATCCATGACCTCTGCCATTCATTCGACAGTAACCTCCAGTATCAAAGGTAATGAGGGATTTATGATCATTGGCCAGAATTCTCAACCATAGTCTATGTCATATAACTGAGATACGTGGAGGAGGCAATATAGAACCCTCCTAGCAAATTGCGGAGATGCATATCACAGTACTAGCTAGAGTGTTCTAGTGCACAATGGACTCTACCAATCCATAGAGGACTGCCAATGTGCATCTGCAGTCCCCAGGTGTTGTTTGGAGGGGCACTGGGACTGCCTAATGTGCATCAGTCCCAATGCACAATGCTTCCAATATGCATTGGTCACCGCATTACCTCCCTTATATAAAAACATCAGGGAGCCCCTTGCTGAATATAGTCTTTGCGAAACTGCTCAGTTCTCTTCCCAGCAGACATACGTCCATTGGCAAAAACATACATCCCCAAGTGAATTCTGCCCATTATTCATAGACAGTAGAGTCTCGATTATCCAACCTTCGGTTATCCAACATTCCGGATTATCCAACGGCGCGGCTGCTGTGATTTCTTTACATTTTCTGTGATTTCTTTAAATTTTCACAGGACTTAACTGTTTATACTGTACATCACAATGTTGATCAGTAATTTCTTTACATTTGCTTTTAATATTATTGCAATAAAATTTCAATACATTTGCAGTTCATGGTGATTTCAAGGCTTTTTTTGGACTTTCCGGATTATCCAACATTTTCGGTTATCCAACTATCAGCCAGTCCAGTTTATGTCGGATAATCGAGACTCTACTGTATATATATTTAGCATGACAGATTACCATATGTTGAGTTGATGTGACTTTAATATACTACTTCTACTTTACAAATTTTGGGACTTGATGCCAGTGGTGCTGCGAGCTGGGTTCGCATGGTTCAAGTTTATTATTTTATTGCATCCATTTACAAACAAAAAGTGGGGGCAGCTTCATTTATGTATGTATGTATTTGACTGTACAGCCAAGGCTTCTCCCCAGGGTTCAGAGTGGGTAACAACAGATTTTTTTTAAAAAAGAAAGAAATATAAAATCCTGTTAAAAATTCAAATTGAATTTCAATTAAACAGCTGTGAAGGTTGCATATATTTAGAGCGCCTGACCTTCTACTGTGTTAAAACCCCCATCGCCATTCACCCTAGCCTTTGCAATGCCAGCTGTAAGATGTTTAGGCTAGAGTGAGTCTCTAAGGTCTGGTTTGAACCTCCACAAAGAGCCTGTGGTTTCCTCATTTGCAGCTCTGTATGTGAATTGTCTCTGTTGAGAAACAGAGCATTTCAAGGTGGGATGAATGTTCCCTCTGCGATGCTGGATCTGTCATGACATACATTCAAAAGCATGCCAGTCAACACTTGACTCTGCAATAATCAAGGGACTAGTATGGATATTTTAATATAGACCCCAAAGTATCCAAAAGAAGGAAAATTCCATAGCTTCTGCAATCATTGCTCCATATGCCTTCATTTTCCAAAGGTGCAACCCTGAATGCATTACTATGAAGACATGCTTGTTAGAGATTTTTAAGAGGAAGTGCTACTTTTGGTAAAATTAGATAGCTCATTTGGCTGTGAGAATCTGATTAACCTTTGTCCTCCCATTTTTTCATCTGCTTTTAAAATATTCCAGTTTCTCTCTCCTTTTCTCATTCCCCTCTTTGTCCTCAGTTTATTTTGACTGCTGCAAACTGAGTTTCAAAGTCACCAAATGCATCTGAGGAAGTAGACTTAAGTTTACGAAAGCTCATGCTGTCAACTTCTTTTTTTCAGTTAGTCTCAAAGGTCCTACAAGATCACTCTGCATCCTGATTCTACAGAGTAACACAACTATAGCTTTGAATTTCAAATTGTGGAAGTAGTTTTACTCCATTAACTCAGACGTGGGAAGAGGAGAGCAGGGAACTGAATCTTCCATTTCCCAGTAAGCTTGAGCAAAAGCAAACTGCTACAGCCATTTCTAGTTTATCTGTTCCTCCTCATTAATAACTTTTACCCTCTTGTCCACACACTGATATTTCTTGGCCACATATAACCCAGTTTACAACTATGAAATGTTGGCAGGTATGTAGCAAACATTTATGCCAGTGTAATGCACCAACAGAATTCCAGGCCAAAGGTTTTGGCTGCTGGTGCCAAGCACAGGCATGATGGTTGTTAAGCAGAAAGCATCAGCACTGTACAGCTACCTTCTGATGAAACTAAGAGCTTTTTGTAAATATGCCCCCAGGTGCCAAGTTGCCATTCTGACAAATTTCTGTGCCATTGACAATGCAGTTGACTCCTTTTTGTCTGTCCCTTCTCCACTGTCAGACATTTGATTGTACACTCTTTGGAACAGAGACATTTGTTCTCACATGGCACATAGGCCTGATCTAGACAGGCCTGAAGAGGCGCCATTGCGACGCCATTAGGATTTGGAAGCGCACATTGTATACCGCTCCCGAACCCTAGTACGTAATGGCACCGGCACCGTTACATAACGCCGTTTAGATGGTGTACGTAATGGTGCCACCGCAACTGCACAGCTTCTGCATGGATCTGTGCAGTTGAGGCGGCTGCAGAAAGGTGCCAAATGGCACCTTTTCGCTTTATCGCATCGCAACTGCACACCTAAAAAGGAGCACGGTTTCCCAGCTCCTTTTTAGGTGTGCAACCGCACCACAGCATCTAGCTGCTGCGGTGCAGTTACAGTGCCAAAAGAGGTGACGCCAGACCGCCCTTTTTGGGCTGTCTGTACCACCCCATAGATGGATGTGGCATCATACAGAACCTTAGAGGCCAGACATGTTGGCAGGAATAAACTAATGTAGGACCACTTAATATAGAACATCCCCCTATGTGTGTGCATGCATATGCATATACACATTTTTAGTGATAAGCTCTTTCTAGAGAAGTGTGCTTACATCACTGTACTGAAAGCACAATAGCCAAATCACAATTTTCTACAAGTGCAGAACAGCCCTTTAATCCAAGCACTTTCATTGTGTAGGTTCCCAGGCTGTGCAACAAATTCCTCCTCTCAGTTTCCTGAGCCTAATGATGTCTCTAAGGCAAAGGGAGCTCATGTTTTGAATGTGAAAGGTTGTCTGCAAAGGTTACACAACTCACCTACCTGGGCTAAGGAACCAGAGCACACACATGTACTAGGAACCTGGCAGATGGCATGCCATTTACTGCTGCCTCTTCTTGGCTTTCTCTTCCTCGATCTGAATGAGAAATAAGTAGGGGCGGAAGATTATCTAGGGCCCATAGCTCAGTGACAAAGCAAATGGGTTACATCTAGAAAGATTCCATATTACAGAGGAAAGGTTCCCCCTGCCTCTATGGGAGTGCAGAGTCAGAGAAGACAGTACTTGATTCTCTGGACTGATGGTTCGATTGATTGTATAAAAGTTTAATGGGCAGCCAGCTAGAGCTGGCACAAGTACAGCAGGTCCAGGAGTCTGATCTGGAGCCCTGCGCAGTCTGCATGGATTGCCAAAAACTGGAGGTTGGGGGGTTGGCAGAGGAGCGAAAATGACAGTGTGTGGAAGCCCAATTCTGGTTTTGAAAAGCAGTTTTTAAACGTTTAAGCAACACAAGGGGCCCAGCAATATATTTAAATGGTCAAATGCTGCTCCCAGAAGTTTCCACATGAGGCGATTCACTTTTTGGGGTGGGGAGACAGGAAAAGGACAGTCGGATTATGGAAAGGATTCATTTTGTCTACTCCTGCACTAAAGTTTTGTCTGTAGTCCTTAGTATGGTGTGGGAGAGGCAGGTGGGATGAGCCATATCCATACATCAGAGGTGAGCAATTCTGGAGTTATAGGGTTCCTCAGTCCCCTCTCCAGAGCTCCACAGGGCACTAAGGAGAAATCTCAGGGTGAGAGCACTGCCTTGAAAAGTGTGGGGTGTAGCCTTTTGTGCCATCAGGACAGTTCCAATTTAGGGTGACCAAAAGGATATAAGCAGGTTTTCTTGACAAGATTTATTCAGAGTGGGTTTAATATAGCATGTCCTTGACCTACTATATTAAGCAACACATCACCTGCTGGTGCTGTTTATTCATCTGCAATTGCACTGTGTGTGTGCGCACGTGTGTGTGCAAAACAACCACACGGCTGCATATATATTTCAGGATCCATTAAGTCTGAAATCCTGACCAGGAGCTACCACAAATCATGCAGCTGAGTTTCCCGCATTTAGGAAAATTGCAGGGATCAGCACACCTGGAGTGCAATGGATGAGCCTCATCCTGGGAAAGCCATGTTCAACTCAGAACATCACAGCCTCTCTGATTTGACCCTGTTTGTCTCTGTTTGCCATCTCCTTCAGACATTTTGGGCAAAACGGAGAAAGTCTGGATTTATAGACTAGTGCTACATGGTCTCATCTTAGAGGATAATGCCATCATCTGCTTTTAAAGATGTTGAAAATGGAGTACTCTAAACTGCCCCCTTGTATGCAACTCAGTTTCATCTGCAGCAACTGAAGACGGTGGAAGCCAAAATGTTTTGTTCATTTTACATTTTTCAGTCCTGTTCATTAATCACATCTATCTACATATATCTAGCTCCTTGACTTTGTCAGACTTGGTGCTTATTGATCTGAATGGAATGCACTGTATAATTGAACTTTAATGTATCATGATTAATGATGCCACTAGGGCCTTCATTCTCTGATATCACAAAGGATTGTCCCTAGCTTTCAGGTTTTGGTCCTGAGATTCCAGGGAGAATTTTGAACCAACAACTCTAGTTAGGGGGCCAGTTTGTTGACTTTCTCACATACTCTCTCATCCTGAATCTCCTCTAGCCTCCAGCCATATTTTTTCTTGTCTCTCTCCTTCACAAATGCCCTGTAGTAATTGGTAAGTAAAAGTATTTTATATGTCTTATAAAGAAGACAAACCTTGCATCTTTCCCTGCTAGACTCTGTACGTATAGAGGTGGCTGTGGGACTAGTTGTTGCTCAGCTTCTGCCATGTCAACTCTTCTAGAGAGATCCACTACCATCTCTCACATTTCCCAATAGCCTCATGGTTTGCAGAAATACAAAAAAAATGAAAAGCAAAAATATATGATTTTTTTTAAAAAAAACAAAAACCTAATGGGGGATCCCCTTTTGAAAACAGGCCAAGGAAGATTAAGCATTCTTGGTAACTGGGATTTTAACTAAGTTTCCAAGGTGGGGGGAAGATAATTTGGGAGGAACAGTGCAATGGAATGGAATATCACACAGTGCAACATTCTTTAACCTAGAATGTACATTCTTTTAGAAAGCCATTTTCTCATCCTTTCTATTCTACATTCCACTTTCATGGGGACCATGTGCCCCTAATGCTAGCAAATGTGGAGAGCCCATGGGATAGATTTTTCTCCTTAATAATTTTTTTCCCTCTTACACTTTAATATCACTCACATATCCTAGTTTCATCTGTGAAATGTTAGCAGGTATAGGCTCCTGAATGGCTGGCAGTTGCCCACTTCTACTTTAAACCCCTTCCTTCCCTAGTAAACCTCTGAACACAAAGGCAGCAGTCCAACTATTCCAGAGGAAGATTATGGATTCTGGGTTTAATCGAGAGGTCGCTCGCTGTGCTATATATTTCTTACTGCCTGATAAATTTGTGCAAAACCCATTTTGCCTCCTCTGAGAGATACAAGCAAACACCTCCGCAATTACTATCGGTGGTGGCCACAATGAGCAAACTAGTTTAAGATGAAAGACTTTGCAGTTAATGCTATTGAATTCAGTGGCGCTCAACTAGCATCAATCCAAGCACACTGACTTGTAGATTGCGGCGCTCAGATAATAGCTGCCAGCTTGTCTGGTATATAAACGAACTCTCTGGCTGTAAATATGTACAGTATAAGGGAGGATGTATTGTTAAAGCCTTGGCATGTTATTTGCTCAGAGGAGAGCAGTCAGTGCCTCCAGGAGAAATGAAACAGGGTTGCCACATGTTTTATGGCAGGCTTCTGTGTCTTTAAAGTTGGGACGATCAGAGAGAGATCTTCCCGTATTATTTGCATGCATGAAGCACCATGTTTAATGCCCAGTTAAAGACCTCATCTGACTGAGCTCCGTTTGAGAGAGAGAGAGAGAGATTGAGAGAGAGAGAGGTGCCAGAGCAAGTGAGTAAAGAATAAAAAGGCTAGCTTCACCAATGTTCTGCTTTATCATCAGTGCTGTTTCATGGCAGACTGATGTTCAACAAGTAAAGCCGCACTTGTGCAAATTCAGCCAGTCATACTGAAGCAAAAGCAGGGAGCCTTTTTGCAGCTGGAGACCCAAATGCAAACTCTGGGGCAGCAGGAGGGGGATTCAATCTTTTAGAATAGGAAATCGCTGCTTTTAAAACACCTAGTTTCTCTCTCTTCCTCTCACTTTCCTCGTTTCAGTTGAAGCAAACTGAATTCAAAGTACAAAAATAGTTTGAACTCCATTAACTCAGCAAAGGAGAGAAGAGAGGTGGAGGAGAACACAAAATGAGGGAAAGAATTCCAGGGATGTAGGCAGGAGGGACAACATAATGGCAATGTCCCCCAGATAGGAATTTTGTCCAACTAATGAAATTCTCTTTAGTCTTCATTCTTTCATCAGAGATGCTGAGGCCCTGTTTGTACTGGCCAAATAAAATGGCTGAGCAATGCATGGCCCAAAGCTTGGTTCTGGTGCAAACAGAGCGGACTATGTCTGGCTGGTTCAGCACCACCACAGAACCAGACAATGTTCCTCTTAAAAGGTAGTAAAAAACCTTATGATTTGCTCTAGATCTTCCTGGAGCCCTTCATTCAGCGGCAGTGTGGCTGTTTAAAAAGTGTCCCGCTGGGCCACCACCATAGCTACTGCCAGTTGCTTGCTTAAGACGCAACATTTCCCAGAAGGACAAGTGACAATCTTCCCAAATCTATTTAGGACAGGACATTAATTCAGCAGCAGTTGATCTGATATATGTGCCTGTCCACTACAATGGCCCAAACTACTACATTCTCACAAGAGTTTACAGTCAAGGAGTACGGTGCTTGGTCTTCTGATCCTCTCTTTTCATTTGTTCATGCACTGTTGCTCTCTTTGCTCTTCCCTGGCCATCCCTCCATCCTTGTCTTGCCCATCTAATATAAACTGCAGGCCTTCAGGGTTCAGGAATGCACCAGTTATATCTCACTCTGCATTTGCTTCATGCACCACAGTGTTTAATAGAAATAACTGTTGGGAGATGGAAGGATGGAAGAAGAAAGAGAAGGGTGAAATGGAAGGGGCTGACTCCAGGGAACAGATTTGGGTTCCCATTAAGGAAGATCACCTGCATTGGCAAAACTGAAATGAGTAAGACCTGCAAAACTGCCCATTGCTTTCATATCCACTGACTGTTCTTCTAATGTGGCAGGGACAGTCTTAATTATTCCTCTACTTTTTCAGCAGCTGTTAAAATGTTCCAGATCATCTCTCCTTTTCCAACTTTCTGTCTTTGTTTTCAGCTTACTTTAATTGCTGCAAATGGGGATGGGATTGGATATTTTAACTGCTGTTGTTTTAACTCCTTTTCTGTACCCCGCTCCGATTGCTCGCTCTGAGGGGCAGGCTAGAAATTTATTTATTTATTTATTAAAATTATTCTGCACTCAACTCCGCAAATGGGAGAGGAGAGGAGAGGATGGAATCTTGCCCTTCCCAGTAGGCACAAGCAGAAGCAAACTGCTGCTACCACTTTTTGCCCCCCCCCCCCCCCCATTAATAACTTTTGCCATCTGGACCACAATCTGATATGGTCTGGCCACACATGTTCTAGTTTTCACTTGTGCAATGTTGGAGGGCAAGCAAACTGTATTAAAGCTCCTGGCTCAGTTCTGACTGGTTCCAGGTGTAAAGAGCCAGGAGGGTGCTCGGGATGTCACTACAGAAGCCTGGTTGCTTTCTTATTACACAACCTCATTATTAACCTCTTTCTCTTGGAAGTTATCAGAAGTATACCTGGGCAATGCTTAAATTGTTGAAAGCAAGAGTCTCATAGCTACGTGGAAGTTGTGTGCTCCCCAATTCCACCCCACTACTCCCATGGCAGTCTTCTTTTCAACCCTGGTGAGAAGAGGTTACAGATATAATGACTCAGTCCTGAAGATAGACTACTGGCAGGAGGAAAAAAATAATAATATAAGAAATGTGGACTCTGCACAAAGAGTTATTTCTGGGACAAAATGGGTAAGACTGCCCCCCTTTTCTCTTCCTAACTAGACAAAACATAAAAGAGGAAGGATGTGTTGGGGTGAAAGGCCTGCTCCATTTGTTTGACTATGTCCTCATTATAGCTCCATCCCATGCAGTACAATCTGATGCTCAGAAGTAAGTTCCCATGCGTCCAGTAGATGTACTTAGTAAGTGTGTTTTACGATTGCAACCTTAACTTTAAAAAACTGACCAGACCAGACTAAGTCTTTTCAGGTCCAGACAATATTCGTCTTGGAAGAAAAGGTCTCTCCCTACCTCTGACCAAAAACTCTGGATGGGATTGCAAGTGTGCTTATGAGGAGATATGCCCATCCTTTTCTGTTGTTCTACAGTTCTGTATATAATTGGTTTGTGGAGGTAGAACATGTTACTTAGCACAGATACTGAACCAGTGGGTACTTGGAAGGGCCTCATCAAAATACACAAACACACATGTGTACATAGTAATAGCTCTGGGTGCACTGAGTAGAGATCCTTTTGTTTTTCTTGGATACTATTGAAGTGCTACAGAAATCTTAAAAAATAATTTGGCCAGGAACCATACATAACACCAATTTTTTTAAAAAAAGAGCTCCGAAGTCAGTAGCAGCTGCACAAGAGATCTCTCTGGGGATGAAACTAATCCATATGTCAAGCATGTTTTTAAAAGAGGAGCGCCCTCAAATGGTGAAAGACATGTGTTTGTCACAGCACTTGCTTATCCCCAATGTGTATCCTGCATTTAGTGTGCTTTGGCATGTGCTTAAGCATTGGAAGGTAAACACAGGCTTAATTTGCAAGTCCAATGGATTAGGCACATACCTCTGAGGAAATCCTGTTGTAGGAGGGAGGATATATTTATCATAGGGAATACACGCTCCATTTACAGTCTGGTCTGATCCTCAGGTGTTATCCTTGGTTCAAATCCCCAGATTCTGAAGCCCAATAATAACATATATCATGCCAGGGTAGGAAAGGTTGGACTGCAATAATAACCTAGGGACGGCAGGAGAAAAAGTAACTTGGAAGGAAATGATTCTACCATGATGCCAGAGCAGAACCTAACCAGGCCATAGGAGCAGGAGGATATCTCAAGATGCAATGAGGAGAAAGGCGCATCAGTGCCTGACAAGAGCTTATCTTTGCTGGACGATGCTGTCTATCTGCTCAGTGTTACAACCAGAGACCCACTTGCACTGCATAACTGTAGTAATATTATTCCACATTAACTGCCATGATTCAGTTTTCATCTGTGAAATGTCCAGATTAGGCACTTGCAGTTATTCCTTTGCCTTCCTATTTTTTCAGCTGCTTTTAAAATATCACAGTTTCCCTCTCCTCCCACTTTCCTCTATTGTCCTCCGTTTCTTCCATTGCTGCAAACTGAGTTCTAAGTACAAAAGCAGTTTGCATTCAGTTAACTCAAAAGTGGGGAGATGAGAGAGGAGGGGATCTGGCCTTTTCTAGTAGGCTCAGGCAAAAGCAAACTGCTGCAGCCCTTGCTAATTTATGTGTTAATCCTCATTAATAATTTTTGCCATCTTGATCACACGCTGAGGTTGCTTGGTTACACATGTTCCAGTTTTCGTCTGTGAAATGTGGGAAAGTATGGAATTGCTGTTTATGGAAAGGCAATTAGAATTCTCAGCCAGAGCTTTCCATAACTACAAACCCTAGGACAGCAGTTAAAGGACATAATAATACTACAGTTGGCCCTCCGTTTTCATGGGGGATCCATTCCAGACACACACACCCCAAGAAAATGGAGGCTCGTGCCTATTCAAGCCCCATAAGTTTGAATGGAGTGTGCACATGGCAAGGGCGCACACACTGGGTACATGCACCATTGCAGATAGCAGAGGTCGCCCCTCTGCATATATTCAAGGGTGCAGATCTGAGATCCACGCATTAGATGGGGTAACTGTATAATTGTGTAATGTGAATGTGCCTCAGGGCTTTGTGTATTGCCCGCTAAAAAAGGTGAAATTCTGAAGCAATACAATCTGAATTCTGCACCAACAAAAGCCCAGTTCTGCCACTTGGGTATTAACCACATCTTTCTTCTTCTTTTGCATAATTTATCCTGCTTTTATTTTTTTTTAAAAGCCATTTTTGCATAATCTGTCTTCTACTAGTTAAGGGGAAGGACAAAGTGCTTAGATCATGCTTCAAGATCTTGTTCAGCCACCTCTTTGGCTTCAGGGAGTTAGGTAGGCATTGCACACAAACTTTCAAGCATATGGTCAACATTGTAATGGCTAGAAATTTGCTTCAACCCTTCAAGGTAAACAGATTCCCAGAAAACTAAATTCTACTGTCAGTGTCACATTCTGAGATATTTTTTTTAATACACCTGTGGTATATAACTAAAGTTGTGCAGAACTATAGAGAAAATCTGCATTTGAAAATAAAAACCAGAGTCTTGCATTACTGTATCCTAAATTCTGCATTTTTATACACAAAAAAGCAGAAGTCTAGCTGCTTGAGGAAATGGTGAAAATTGAGCACATTCACATGCAGTTTTTGTATTTTGCATAATTTGTCCTGGAAACAGCACTTAAGAGAGCTGGAAGAGGGTTGAACAAGGCTTTGTTTCCTGTACCGTAGATTTTAAAAAATTCCACTATCTTTTTTTAGAGAAATAGATCCTACAAATGTTGCAGGGAAAACAACACATCATGGGAGCTGCAGGCTCACTGCAGCAAACAGTAACCTGTGTCTTCTCTTTCTTTTTGCCCTCAATATAACACACACACACACACAAACTGCACAATACAACCACATTCCAAGTTTCCTCTCTGCAGCATCACTGGATCAGAGACCGCCACATTTGAACAAGGTGGCAACAACTGGAAAAACAACCGCAGGAAAGGTGCCAGAAGCAAGGCTGACATTATGCCATTATAATTTAATCAATGATTCCCAATGTGTTTGTGCTGTCCTCTTCTTGACAGATTTGGAGTTATGGCTCCTCTGAATATGGTATGTTAGAAGGAGATGCAATTCTGTGTCATGGAAATGCCCCTGACGAAAGCATCGAAACACACAGGGAATAACGTAATTAAATTACAATTGCACCCTATTGGCCTTATCTCTTGCAGCTCTCTGGTTTTCAGCAGGAGCTGGGCATCTCCTATCACCTTTAGTTGTGCTTTCCCCAACATGGTGCCCTTGAGAACTACAACCCCCATCATCCCTAGCCAGTATGGCCAATTGACAGAGGTGATGAGAGTCTGAGGACACCATATTCAGGGAGATTCCACCCTTAAACAATGCCAAAATCTCTTCACCAGGATAGAAGAACTTCCTACAACTGTAGGAAGTAAGCCCTGTTTGGACTCAGACAGTGCTTTCAAAAGTTACTTGTTTGGACTACAACTACCAGAACCCGCCAGCCAGCATGGACACTGATGCCCTGTGCAGACCAGCCTTAAAGTACGGCTTGGGGGCAGAGTCGGGGCATAGCATCCATATAACGCATGCCCTGGCTCTGTCCCCAGGGCGGTGTGACGCTGCATGCCACTCCACACAGTGCTTCATCCACATGACTCAGTGCCGAAGGAGCACCATATAGCTGTGGCTATCGCTCCCTTTCCAGGGCGCAAAAAGGAGCTGCTTTTTGCAGCTCCTTTTCGTGCTTTGGAAAGGCCAGATTGGGACCATGGCGTGCAGTTGTCATGGCCCCAATCTGGCTTTAAAAACGGCAGCTGGAGGCTGCCCCTTTGGGGCTCTGTGCACAGCCCCCGACTGAGGATTCTGGCAGTTGTAATCCAAAAAAGATATTTTCCCCCCAAGTGGTGGGCTCATTATATAACTAGCACAAATGTCCACTGAAATATTCCATACATTCCAAAGTTTATCTTTACACTAGTAAGGGCTACAAACTCTTCCAGCCCCCACACTCCAAATGTGATCTCTGGATACTAAATCTATGCCCTACCCCCAAATTGTACCAGATTGTTTCTGGTACAAGAGCAGTAGCGAACACACAAAACCCTCATTATAATTCCATCCGAAAGAGGCTTTGAAGTCAATGGGGTTGCAACATGCAACTGGCAATTAATAAATGGAGATGATTTCTAGGAAAATAAAACAGAAGAGAAGAAAGACATAAATAAATGAAGGGGGTGGGGTGGGGACTCAAGTGTACAGTCCTTTTGTTCATGAAATATACAGTTGAGAGATAAGCAGTTCCTCCTGGAAAGGGAGAATGGGAGTCATTAACACTTGGGAAACTGCCAGGAAAAGACTGTGCGAAAAAAGTGCAACCAAAGACGCTAATGTCATTGATTTCAAGAGCTGGCAGATATTCCAAGCAGTGATTTTGCTTGAGGAACTGTGCCCCCCACCCACCCCAAAAAATGAAGAATCAAAATTGCCATGCCTACTTCTTGGTTTCTGTCTAGAGACAACAGACAGTTACCCAACAAGAAACACCATCAGGAGAGGTCATTCTTACCACTGTGTCTTAAAGAATTCCATGCCTTAAAACCTTAGTGGGCTGGACTCAGTGGCCTTAGAGCTCTTCCAAGGACTTTGGAGCAGCAAGGTGTTGAAGGACTGTAGATCCAACTCTCAGCGCTGGCTTCCCCACAGCTTTGGTGAAGTGAATTTAAAAGATGTAGGTCTCTCTTGTGGTCTCCTAAAAGAAGTCTGGCTGATGGCAAAACTGGGCTAAGCAACATCCCAACATCTCTAACACTTTGCCTGGTCCTAGGCTGGCTACAATGCTTCGCAAATCTGAAATGGCTGGGGATGGGTGGCGGTGGTAGAGACCAATCCCATTTTCTACAGAACTTCGCATCTCAGCTTGAATGAAAGAAATCAAAAAGGAAAGCCCCTAAGTTGAATGCAGTCAGCTGCTGAAATTTTCATACACACCCATCCCCAAATAAGAGTAAAAGAAAGAGCAATGGGGAAAAACCCACCCATAAAATAATAAGATAAGAAAAACCCTCTGTGAAATTGGCGTTCCTGGTTCTGTGTATTTGAAAGACGAAAGGTCCAATTGGCCCAAGGAGAAGAATGATGCCGATTCAGAATGTCGTCGCAGAGGTGAGGAGTCGGGAGGGCCATGTTTGCAGTCAACCCTTTTGAGCCCTGTGTCTTTTCAGTTATGTGTTAAATATCAGGTTTGACTGGAAGTGTCTGAGATGGAGTGTGAAGATCAATGGCTGTAGAAACAAATGCATATTTTTTTTGTTTTGTTTTGTTTTGTTTTCTTCTATTCCCTCACAGTGATGGGGTTCTCGATAAATTTTCATTTCTTGATCTCTGCATCTTTTCCAGAAAGTAGAGATATATCTTCTTCTTCTCCGTTCTCTCTTTATCTCTCTCTTCCCCCCCTCTCTTGGATTCTTTCCCTTTCACTTGTTTCCTTTCCTTGTTCTGCTCCATTTCCTGGCTGTCCTAAATCTTAAACAACAGAGTCACAAAGGCAGATGACAGCAAGCCCAAGAAGAGGGGAGATCCCATGCTTGCTGCTGCCATATTTTCCAGGGAACCTGGTCCTGTGGGGCAGGGAGGACACGGGGAGGAAAGAAAGGTTGGATTAATTTTTGTTCTCTTTCTCATTAGAATTCCAACTATCTACACAACACTAGACAGTTATCATAGTTTGATACCCCTTTAACTGTCAGAGTTTCTTCTTATGCAATCTTGAGATATGTTGTTTGAGAAGGGATGTAAACTTCTCTACTAGAGAGCTCTAGTGCAGTAATTCAGTGAAATGAAGAAGATCTTTCCAGCAGAGAATTCTAAGATGGAGTCATGACGGTTATACTTGTATCAGACTTCTACGTTTGATGAAAAGGAAGGGATTTTGGTTAGGCAAGATATTAATATGGTCTTGCTTGGGCTAACTTAGAAAAATGCTTGCCTTGGTTTTAGGAACTTTCCTCCAGAAAAACAAGTGATGACAGTGAACAGTTACACCTAACATGTTCCTCCCTGGCTGCATCCGCAGTGTAGAAATAACCCAGTTTGACAGCACCTTAATGGCCATGGCCATTCAATGTTATGGAATTCTGGGAACTGTAGTTTGTTGTGGCACCAGAGCTCTCTAACAGAGAAGGCTACATGCATTACAGAACTACAGCTTCCAGAATGCCATGAACCACAGCAGTTAAAGTGGTGTCAGACTGGATTATTTCTTCAGTGCAGATGCAGCTATGGGTGTATAAAGATAAGGACTTTCTGATAGCAAGGAACAAGGACTAGGTTGTTTACCTGGAAAAAGTCTGTAGAAGGTCAGTTTAGATGCCAGGCCTGGAAAGATAACCTAAACTTCTAGGAATGTTAGCTGGAGGGAAAGTTATCTCAGCACATGCTCAAAGTAGGAACTTTAAAGATACTCTATTATAATGTACAAGCCAGTGCTTCTGGGTTCTCCTGTAGAGCAGCCAGACTGTTAGAATGTAAGACAGAAATGTATTCCTTTTCATAAAGCAAGATCCTTTTTTAAAACAATTTTTTTAAACATGAACTATCTAATTTATAAGAAAGTAAATGTATATTCAGAAAATCAAGAAAGAGAAAGGGGAGAAAGAAGAAAAAATAAATAAAACAAAACAAAACAAGACATATAACTAATACACAAGAGAGTTCTGACCTCCCCCATCGTAACAGTAATGAAAATAAAATAAAAATGAAATATTATTCTGCCATTACAGATCCAATTGAACAATCCTTCTGCAATTACAAAAACCCATAACCATAAATTATTACATTGTTAGATTTCATATCACTCAGTAAGAACATAAATGGTAATAAAGCGAAATCCTTGAGTCACCAACATGTCCTCCTAGTTGTATTAAGTGTGGCTTGGTGCAAATCCCCTTCCCTGTGCAGTGCAGACCCAGTCTCAGTGGGGACCCCTGAAGTCTTCAGTTATGGAAAATAGCTGAGGGGTCTTATTCTACTAGTTATATTATTTAGATGCTAACTTCTTCGACTGAACTCCAAGAGGCATGCATGGCTGCGTCCCACTTTGTCCTCACACAATAGTAACTGGTGCTTCCTGTGTCAGGGAAACCATGCTGGAATTTTAAAAAGTGCTATCCAAGGTGCTGAAGCTATTTTCTAGTCATGGTCCAGCCCTTTGAACAACTCTTGGACTCAGCTTTGAACCTGGAGGCCCAAGTCTCTGCTGTGACCAGGAGTGCTTTCGCGCATTTAAAACTTGTGTGCCAGCTGCGCCTCTTCCTTGAGAAGCCAGATCTGGCCACGGTGGTACATGTCTTGGTTACATCCCATTTGGACTACTGAAATGGGCTCTACATGGGGCTGCCTTTGAAAAGAAAATCCAGCTGCTTCAAAGAGCTGCTGCCAGGCTGTTAACAGGGGCAGACTACAGAGACCATACAACGCCCCTTTTGAAACAGCTTCATTGGCTGGCAGTTTGTTTCCGGGCACAATTCAAGGTGCTGGTTATTACCTATAAAGCCCTACATGGCTCAGGTCCACATTATTTGGCAGTCTGTTTTTCCTGGTATAAACTGGCCTGGACTCTGAGATCCCCTGGAGAAGCCCTTCTCTCCATCCCAACACCATCACAAACATGGTTGGTGGAAACGTGAGAGAGAGCCTTCTTGGTGGTTGCCCCTAGACTCTGGAACTCCCTGCCCAGGGAATGGATCAGAACAGCTCCCTCCTTGATAGCCTTTCACTGGCAGGTGAAGACATACCTGTCCACATAGGCATTTAAGGAATTGCTATGTTGGATCATTTAAAAAAAATGATACAGTTTTTTTCTCCATACATAATTTTATTTTTTTAAAATATGTTTTATTCTTTTAATAACTATTTATTTTAATACTGCTATAATTTAATTCCTTTTTAATATACTTTAAAAATATTTTTAATTGTACTGTTTTTAATGCTATGAAGCCGCTCCAAGACCCAGTCCTGGAAAAAGAGTAGGATACTAATAAATATAATAAACAAATAAATAAATAATTTAAAGTTCAGGCTCCAA
Organism: Urosaurus nigricauda; assembly: GCA_034509955.1. Taxonomy (NCBI): domain Eukaryota; kingdom Metazoa; phylum Chordata; class Lepidosauria; order Squamata; family Phrynosomatidae; genus Urosaurus; species Urosaurus nigricauda. The sequence continues at coordinate 23,808,380 of JAOEGL010000007.1, forward strand.
GCCAGAGAAAAGTCACAGTCCAGAATAGATGTATTAAAAGAGGGTGCGAGGTTTGTGGACCGCACCAGTTGACAACTCAGAAGTGGGAGGAACATCCAATGGGGTGATCACTCACCATCCATCTCAAGACACCCCTCCAGCTATCCACCATTGCCAGACAGGGTGCCTCTGCTGTCCATTGACTGCAGCCATTGGGTTGGGGTGGCGTGGGGTGCTGCTGCCTCCACCCCCCCCCCTTTTCTGGCACTTTGAGAAATGCAAAGGCAAACCCCCTCTGAAGAAATCCGGCCAAGAAAACCCCATGACAGGTTTGCCTTAGAGTCGCTGTAAGATGGAAATGACTTGAGCAGCAGCAGCAGCATATACAGTAATGGTTGTCATGCAATGATACATAATATTTACTGCATTTGATCAGTGACATGCAATGGCATAGCAGACATACATAAGAAGACATGCAAAATGCTATACGGTACTTGATGAGCCATCATTTATGACATGTTGTGTTTGAAGCCTTGCCCAAAGCAGAACGCCAACAAGAAAGCTACAAGTCGAACATACTCAAATTCTGAAATGCAGTTACACATGCAATCTGTAATTTTTTTTAAAAAAAAGAATCCAGTATTCACCATTTCAATGGAAAATTATGATTGTTTGTGGATACATTATCTGTCCAAACTCCACTCTAACAGCACAGTTGCACAGATGCTAAAGCCAAGTCATCCTTTGGCAAACCAAATGAATTCATACTCCTCCCTATTTCATAAAGCTGTTTGCCTTTCTGCACCCTAGATATGTTACTGAAAAGATATACCTGCATGATTTCTCTTCCTTGCTTGCCTGACTGCTGCACAGATCCTATGATGCTTCAGTCCCACTTGTAAAGTGTACCAATCATTCTCTGGTGTTCCTAAAAAACCTACTATCCAGCACTTTATTCTACACCTAGGGTTCTTATTCCTACAGTGGGGTAGTTTCACAACATCATAATCCAAGGGGGTGCTGTGATCTATATTTGGGAAACACCTAGGCCAGTATTCCCCAAGAGGTTGGGGAGTGCTGACTGAATGACTTTTTACTGACTTCTTACCAGCAAGATGTGCAGAGTGGTGTCCTCCCTTTTGGTGGTGTCATGCTCTGGGGAATACAAATGGACTGCCAAGTGAGTTTGGACCCACATCTTTCAAAAGGGGCTCCAGCCTCTGAGAAATGAAGGGCCAAAAAAAAGCCTTGCCACAACCCAGTAGCTACCAAAAGACGGGAGTGGAGAAGAAGGAAAAGCAGATACTCACTGAGAAGCCGTAAGCTAACATTGAATGAGCCCAAGTTGTTAGATGCCAAGCAGGTGTAATTCCCATAATGCCGAGAAGTGACGTTTGGGAAGAGCAGTATGGAGCGGGTGCGTTCATTCTGGATCTGCAGTCCATCTAAGCCGCCGACTAGTCTGCAAGGAAGAAAGAGTGGAAGGAGAGCATGTTTAAAGCATTGTGCTCCAAGAGGCAATGATTGAAATGAGCAGTTTCTTACAGGGATCCATCCAGACTGCACTGGCACAGAGCTATTATTCCACTTTAACTGCCATGGTTACAAGCTATGGAATTCCAAGGCTCATTGTTTGCTGAGGTATTGGGGAGATCTGCTTAAAATTTCTAAATGCCAAATTCCAGGATTCTACAGGATGGAACCATGGCAGTTAAAATGGAATCATAGGGCTATAACTCTGTAGTGCGAATTGGCCTCTGATCTCTTAGTGTTTGGATTCATTGTGGGAGATTTTATACCTCATCGAGAAGGTGACCTTCCAGGGACTTTATGCATATGCAGTGATTTGCTTCTCCTTTTCATTATCTGATTTTTTCTCCTTTTTTGATTTTTCCATGTGCAAATAGCCATGCATTTTCAATAGATACATAATTTCTTCTGTTGATTTCTTTTAAAGAAGCAGGGGAAAAAGTTTGTCCCCTTATTTTGCACTACAGGGACTATTTCAAAGTCTTGGGAGGGAACGGTATCTTAAACAAGGACCAGTTTGGTTGTGGCATTTCATCTGGGGAACTCACTCCGGAAGACACCATACACAATATGCTACATTACAGGATATATAAAATTCCAAGAGATAGGTTTCTGAAGAGAAGTTTAGATCTAGTAGCAAACCCAAATGATCTGGAGAAATTCCCATATTTGCTATCCAATACAGCAAAGACTATTAAATTTAATACCGCCAAATTCATGGTGAAAACAGCTAAATTTAGATTAGCTTTTGATGATAATGGTCTTGTGGGAATCTGTGATAAATATATTTATCCTCATTTGAATGGATCGTGTACCACTGTGATGTGCTTGATATTAAACATCATAGCAATATTCATTTAAAGGTTTATTGTTTTATATATTGAAGAGCCAACTCTGATTTTGAAAGTTTTCAAAGGTTTTAATAATTTTTCTATGACTGCAATTTGATGGCTATAATCTGTATATGATTGTCATGAATAAATTGTACTTGTACATTTTATGTGGCACTGTCCAGCAACAATTAATCATGACTAAGCCTTGTTTGAATCATTGGCATTAAGGAGAAACTAAGTCCCATTCCATTGCTGTCAAATTGACTTATTTGTGAAACCTTATTACGAACTGTGCTTATGAGAAATGGCTTTATGAGGGTGTTGATGTACTGTGGATGTCAGTTTATAATCCTTGTGTATGTTCTCTAGAATTGCCAGAGTGAAAGTATCTCCAATGGTTGTGCAGAAGAAGCAATTTCAGCAGCTGTTGCTCACTGCCTGGTTGTGCAACAAGCAACATCTGCTGGAATTTCCTCTTCTACACAACCACTTGTATAGGAACCCATTCCAGGTTTCAGTTTGGTCTCCCTAACATTTATCCTGTAAAAATATTTTGTGAGGTGCCTTCTGTTTTCTTTCAGAAAGGATGGTGGGAGATGTTAAGAAACAAACAGAAATGAAAGCAAGGTTAAAAGGAGACACCTGTGTGGTGCAATGGTTCGAGCTATTAATTAGACTAATTAATCTATTAATTAGACTATTAATCTGGAGACCAGGATTAGAATCCCCACTCAGCCATGGAAACCCAGTGGGCAAGTCACCTGTCTTAGCCTCAGAGGATGGCAATGGCAAATCCCTTCTGAAGAAATTTGCCAAGAAACCCCTGTAATATAATGGCCTTAGGTTTGCAATAAATCAGAAATGACCTGGAGGCACACGACAGCAGCAAACTTAAGGTAAGCCCCCCCCCCTTCTCAAGATCCATATTATTTCATGGTCTGCATTCTGACAGTGGGACTGGCTACAGCCCAAAGTGGGCATGGTCACGGACAAAGTGGGTAGGGTTTGCAAAATGTGCTGTGATGCTCTCAAAAATAATCTGAGGTGTACACATGGGCCCTGGGAAGCAGGGTTCCTGTAGCCCTTTCACACAGTTCTAATACTATGGTCCCACTTTATCTGTTATGGCAACATCCTATGAAATCCTGTATTTGCATTGCTCAGCCAGTGAACTTCTATGCCTTCTCAAATTACAACCCCCAATATTCCATAGGATGCTACTTTTCCAGTTAAAGTGGAACCATAGTGCTATAACTGTGTAGTTGAAATGAACTCTGTTCTAGGGATGTGGTACATTTCACCATTTCATTATTGCTCCATGGGCTGGTTGTATTATTATTATTATTATTATTATTATTATCCCATCCCCCCTACCAAATTGTGACCCAAAATAGCTCACAATTTCAAAGAACAATACAATTATAAACATATGAAAATCGAACATTAAAATAGAATTTTTTTCTGTCCCACTTTCTGCCCAAGCTTGTAAAAGTTCCTCTCTCTATTGGACCAACCTAGAGTTCCCCCAGCCAAGATCACACTAGAAAAATCCCACTCAGAAATGGGATTTTAGAAGTAGAAAAAAAAACCTGTGAATGTGGGAGATTTCTCCCATTTGTGGCAGGTTTATCACAATTTCTGCAAAACAGAAATAACATGAAAATAAAGCGAACATAAACGGGACAAAAATGACACCTTTTTACTTTTGGAACTGTCCTCTTTATGTCCACTTTATTTTCGCATTGTTTCTGTTTTGCAGAAACATTGTGTGATAAACCTCACACATATGTGGGTTTTTTCTAATTTTAAATCTATTTTAAATCCTGTTTCTGAGCAGGATTCCTCTAGCGTGATCAGGTCCTAAGATTTCCCATGGTTCATGGATGCTTCTCTGGAAACAAGACCACAGTATACCAAAATTCTCAAATCCAGAGAGACGTTTGGATGAGGCTATAACCAGCATAGTGTCGTCACCTGAGCACTGGGCTATGACTCTGGAGGGGGCAGCTTCTAATCCCATTCAGTGACCTTGGGCAAATCACACACTCTCAGACTCATAGGATGACAATGACAAACCCCCTCTGAAGAACCTTGCCAAGAATCCCCTGTGATACGTTTGCCTTAGGGCTACCATAAGTCAGAAACAACTTGAAGGCACACAACAACAAGACAGTCACCGTAAGTCCGAAATGACTTGAAGGCACACAACAACAGAAGTTTCAAAACCAACCTCCCAATCTCTAGAAAGTGACAGATTTCACTGGATGAATTCTGCTGATGCACTCAAAGTGTTCCGTGACATTTTCCACCCCTTTCCGGGCTACTTTCCCCCACCACCAGTGGCTGTTTATCTCTGTTTGGGCCTGTCAGACAGGCGATTCATCTTCTGTAGCAGCACCATCCCCACAGCAGCGGTGAGACCCAGCTCACCAGCCTCCCCTCTCTCTCTTACACAGCAGTGTGTGTGTGTGTGTGTGTATGTGGGTAGGCAAGCATGCAACTCCTAAGAGGGATGCTTCATCATTATTAAATGTGACAGCAAACACAGTATTCCCCATACATACATCCCTATCATGTTAAAGCACTCACCTAACCAACCCTCTCCCCATGTTCCAGCTTTAAACCTATGAGATTCTTCTAGCCTGGTTTGTGTTAGATTATGCCACACAACCTATGACTCAGCAAGCTGAACTCAGGTCTGCTGGTTGTATATTTTTGTCCTGGAGGTTCTTGACAGTTTCCCTGTTTCTACAGCTCTGAGTAGACAGTAAAACAGTAAGTATGCTTCATCCACACAGGGCTAGGATGAGGAAGGCAGGGATCTAACTGCAAACAGAGAAGGATGGAGGCCACCATAGGAATTCTGCCACCCCAAATGATTTTTTCCCTCTAGGTCCCAAATTTCTAGCATTGCAGCAACATGAAATTTAGAAATACAGTTTAGGCTTCCAAAGAAAATGAACAGGCAAAGTGACCAAGGGAATGCAAAGACAGCAAACAAAAAAGCTCTTGATGTGAGCCATTTTCAGTTTTTCATTCTCTGCAATGCTAGAAATTTGGGGACTGAAGGAACTTTATTTTTAGTGGGGCAATATTCTTATTCAGGGGAGCAATGCTCCCATTTTGAATCACTCCCATAGCTATACCCCTGATTCAGTAGATGATTTGAAAGTTCCAGACATAATGCATATACAGTTTGAGAAATAAGCCACAGCATACAGAGTTGGCTGTGAGATTAGGATGGAACAGAATGGAGAAAATGACAATTGTAACAAGTAACACACTGGCCATAAACATACTGATGGCAATGTTTTTCTTTATGGACACCTGGTTTGGAAAATCTCAATTTTTATACATGAGTTTGGATGGCGGGATGTGTCTATGAACATCTCTTTCATTGCCAGAACACTTCCCCCACCATAGGAAATAATGGACAGGTGGATCACACTCATGTTCTAGAAAGTAATGCTTGGGCCTGGAGTCAACTGAAAATCCTCCAACAGTCCCAATTAATCCTCTGTCGAGTGTTGAAATCCACTTTTTCAACAACAACGGTACCTTTATTTCATCCAACAGGCCATTAGGCAACACAAAATATATGTGAAACAAGTTAAAATAGCACCATAAAACAAATGTTCATAGCAAACAAACTGTAAATAATAAATAATATTTAAATGTTAAAATAACACTAGAAGAGCAAATATTCATAGCAGACTTAGGGGCTAAACAGACTGTCCCTTTGGAGTGGCATCCTGCTGCCTCTTTCCTTGTCAGATCGAGGACATGGCAACTACACGCTGTGGCCCTGATCCAGTGTTTTTCTGGCCCTAAAAAGAATGGCAAAATGCTGCTCCTTTTGGAGCCAGAAAAAGGGTTTGCTACTGTGGCAGCACTTTCTAGTGCTCCCTTTGACGTGTGTCATCTGAACATCACGCCAAAGGAGTGCCATAATGTCGCCTGCCATGTGGTCAGGCGGGTGGCATAATGGCAGCTTGGGGTAGAGTCGGGGCATGTGGCATGTGGCTGCCACACCCCCACTCTGCCCCAATGCTGGTGTTAAATGCCAGTCTGTTCAGCTTCAAACTTACAATAACATACTGCTTAGCATATAAAAATGTATATTACATGTATATGAAATCATTAACAGATGTGTTAGATGTTACATGGCTGCATGAAACAAGAACAGATGGATATTTGTATGGGTTTGGCAGGGGTAATTGATGAGCTTGAGTCATAGTCTTACGAGTTTTAGCAGTGGAGAGGAAGTACTTTGCCACCGTTTTTGTTATACTTTTCTCGGAGTCATTTAACAAGTACTATTTCAACTGTTTTTAAAAATCTCCCAGTTTCTCTTTCCTCCCCCTTTCCTCTTTTCACCTGAGTTTTCTTCAGTTGCCACAGACTGAATTTAAGCTGGGCACTCTTCCATTACCTCTCCTCCTGGTCAACACTAGAGAAAAAAAGTAATGTGTTCCCCATTAACTGAGCAGGGAGGAGAGGAAAGTCTTGCCTTTTCAGGCAAAAGCAAAATGCTGCAGCCTCTCATAATTTTGGACATCTTGATCATACCAGTTTTGCTTGGCCATATCTGTCCCACCCTTTTTCTATGAAATGTTGTAGAGTGTGCAGCTGAAGCATTTGGCTGTGGATTTAATCGGAAGATTCCCACATCTAAACTTTGCAACCGATTCATGCAAAGCTGGAAAAAGAGCAGCTGAAGCCCCAAGAACCTGCCCTCTGCCCCTCATCATGGAAAAAGGCCTGTGGGAGAGGAGAAGGGAGCACATAAACACACACATTTCTATTTGCATAGGGATGGGAAAATATCCCTTACTGTTTCCCTGCAGAAAAACATGCTTCCTAGGGCTCCAGAGATGCTTACTGGTTTGATTCTGAACAAGTAGAACAGAGCAAGGGAGAAAATTCTTTTCCGTTTGCAACATCTTTGGGGGAATTCTTCATGTATTTTTTTTTTCTGTACAAAATACCCCCATGTTTTCTGCACAGAATTCTGGCACCAAACCCCAGCATGTTTCCTACACAGGAGACTGCGTGTTTTACACACATAACACTGCTTCTCGCAGAAAAGAAGATGGGTATTTCTGCACAGATTAACTCCCTGAAAGAATTCCTAGGTGCAAATACTGAGAGAATACTGCGGATAGAGTTTTGCATTCTTCTACAGTGAGTTCCTAGGGGAACTATCACTCTTGCAAGGGAGGATGAGCAAAATGGAAATTTATATCCCTAGTTTCCAGAGCTCTGCTGTCAATGGACATAGTGATTGCCTCTATGGTAAAGAGCAGGAGGAGAAGTAATGGAGGAGTATCTAGCCATTTTCTTCTCAACAAGTCCATGCTCCTTCGCCTGCCTCTCTACCAGGGAGGCAATAGCAGTGTTGGGAGGGGAAGGCTACAGCTGAAAGTTAGAGTTTGGAAGATGAGAGAGGATGGATTTGGCTTTGGTGGAGCTTTATAATAACTTGTCCTGCTTGGAGATCTGTTAAGGATTAAAGTTACAGGAATCCTGACCTACATCTAACCTAGTAACCTAGAAGCAGGCTGTGCCAGGCACATCAGAAGCAAGAACAGCCATCTTGCGGTGGGGGGAAAAGAATAAAAAGAAAGGGAAATGGGATCTATCTGGAGGAAATGGCCAAGGTGGTATATGTGTGGGCTAGACTACTGTGGGAGCAGACAAGAATACTCTGGCCCCAAAGCTTTCTGATCTGCCTGCGTTACGTGGGGTCTTCCACTGCAATGCTGGATGTCCTGCTGTGCCACCTGGCATGACCGCTGCTACAGCCAATGTCAGGCTGGGTGCCTTGTTCTGGTGTCAGAGTGAGCAACTCATGACAGTGATGGTCATGCCAAGGAGTTGAGCATGTGAACAATCGCCCGATGTCACAACAGAGGGCCCTGAATCTTCTGAGAAGATCCAGAGTGAGTTAATTTAATATGTGTTAGCGGAGTTAAAACCTGGGTCTGGTGCTGAACTGGCCAGACATTTGCACCGGACTTGGGGCCTGGGGCCTGCATTGTCCAGAGGATGGCAGGGGAAGATATTTTATTTGGCATGTGCAAATATGGCCAAGTCAGGTAATCCAATTTAGGTGACTCTATGAGTGCCATTCTGACATACTTCCTTCTGCCCTCTCCTGCAGGATCAAACCTGATTTGAATGTAAGTATTTTTTTCTTTATATAAAATATCTTAACTTCAGTTTGATTAGTTACGCAAGCCTGGACTAAAAATGTATTACTTTTCTCCTGGGCTATAACTCTCAGACCATGAAAGTGTCTGAGATTCTTCTGGGAAGGAGAGAGCATTGTGGTACAAATGGGGATTGGAAGTGGGACTGAGGTGCACCTTAGCCCGATGTAGATTGGGCCTTGGCTCTTCAACAGCAAGGGAGAAGCATTCTGTACATGCTCAGAGGCACTTTCACCTATTTCTTCTCAGCTAAAGTGCATCCCAGTCCACTGATAGCTTGGAAAGCAAAGAAATACAGACCAAGAACTACAGAAGTGAATAGATGGCAGAAGATTCTGTTCTGATCTAAGGCAATTTCCCATGCAATTTTGCACTGATTCCCATTATTTATAAAGGAAAGGGGCTTTTAACAGGGTAGATGTTGCATTATCTTTTACTGGTGTGTTGTAAACATTTTATTTCAGCTTTTATGTTTTATGTTCATCTCATATTTTAATTGCATTTTTAAAAATCTCATATTTAAGCTGTCCAGAGTCACACTTAGGGAGAAAGGAACTACAGAGATCCAATAAATTGAACTAAAATATTTTTTTAAAATTTTCATGGGAAGAGGGAGGAGGAATTTAGGACGGGGGGAAATGGTGCAGAAAGAGTTAAGCATATCCTCTCTCAACTCTGCTGTGAATTTCATAATTCAGAGCCCCCTCCACATTTTTAAAGCAAATGTAACAATCTCAGAGAGATCCAATTGCCAATGTCCTGTACGTCATTTGGCCCTTTGCCCCAGCTCAAATTAAGTGCCATTTGCTTATTAATTGAAGACAACTTCAGGATTTTATGGCTGCCAGTGATTTGATTGTATTAACTCTGCTCTGTGTTGCTTTTACTGACAGCAATCGAATATCTGCTTTTTTAATATCCTCCGTGTTGTTGGGTGGCTTCTCTCCATCCTCTCCCCTCTTTTGGCCTTTGATGTTCAAGTGCACCCACAGCTCTGTCGCTATTTCCTAATAAAATAAGACAAAGAGTGGCCGTATTCTCGCCTACACAGTTCTAACCACAAACAGCTCTCCTGAGACACACGAGGTTTGAACCATGAACTTTTATCACCAGCCTGGCATGGGAGCACTAAAGAAAAACAACTGGGAGGAAGGCCTGGGTTGGAGATAATTGCACATCATCATCTCAGGTGTCAAAATCGGAACTCAGCTCCCAAAGCTGGAGCCTCATTTGCTCAGCTAGCATGGAAAATGGAATCATTTCTTTATTCCTCTCTCAAAGGGAACAGAAGAACATTTCTAAGTATTTAAAAATATATATATGAAAAGAATAGGTTTTCTAAGAGAGCCTGTCAAGGAGAATCCTAGACAGAGGGGAATCTTCAAGTTCAGGATCTATGTTGTATGGTGGACCCTTGGAATCCTCTGGGGTTTGGTTCCAGGACCCCCCCCCCCCATGGATACCAAAATCCATGGATGCTCAAGTCCCATTGAATAAAATGGCACAGTAAAAATTGCATTCCTTATACAAAATGGCAAAAACAAGCTTTGCTTTTTGGAATGTATTTATTTTAAAAATATTTGCAAGCCGTAGAGGCTTGAATCCGTGGATAAAAAAAAACCTGTAGATATGGAGGGCTGACTGTATTAAAAAAAACTTGTGGTTTTCTGCCCAGGACAGATTTTGGGCTGAAAACATGATTTTCAGAAGACACGATTTTCTGTGCAGAAAACATACAAATATATTTTCTGCCCATAAACAAATATGTTGTCTATACAACCCACACACTTTAGGAATTTTTCTCCAAAATACCTCAGTGTTTAGAACTGCCTTACAGTGGGGAGGAAAGTGGTAAAATTGGTTGTTCTTGCCTATGAGGATGAAATGTATGAAGGTTTGCCCATGCCAATTTCTTCTCCTGGGAATCTGAATTCAGATTTGTTTGCTCCTGCTCAGTCGCCAAACCAGAGCAAGTATACCCATCTCCTCTCCAAAAACAAAAGACACCCTTGGGGTGTAGAAACTATGAAATGGAGAATCCAGTAGGAACAGGAGTGGCAACGCTGGAATCTGAATGTTTCCCCTCTATACTATAGTTGTATAGTTGTATTTCAAATGAGTAACTTTTTCACCTGCCACCTCCACACCACAACACACCAAAGCAAATAAGATAAACATGGACGGTGCAAAGAAGCAAGCCAAAATGGTTGGGTAGGGTGGAGGGATAGATACAAGGAGGAGAAGCTTCCACTGGTTCATGTCTAAATCCACAATTGATCAAAAGGTTTGGGGAGGAAGAGATCTCCAGATTATAAAGTGCCAAATTAGGTTGTGAAGCAAGTAGTCCTATTTGAAGAGAGAGAGCTTTAACAGTTACTATTGTATGTACCTGCTGTGGAATTACAACATGTCAAGAAGAGAGGCATAGAGGTGGGGAGCAGGGGCCAATCCCCCCCGACCCCCACAAGGCAGGCTGCAACCTGCCCCAGCAAGTCCAAATACTTCTGTTATCTTTTGCAAACCTCAAAATGGAGGAGGACATAAAGATACGTCTCTTCCTGTTGCCATTTTAAGAGCAACCACAGTTGAAAACAGAGGCATTTAGAAGTAGTTCAGGGTGTTTGCAGGAGTGCACTCGATTATTTTGGCAGGTTCTCATGCATGGGGCTCTCTGTGTGGGTTTAGTGCAATCAGTAATCAAAACTGATGCCAATTTTAATTTCTTTTTGCAGGATTGGGAAGTTTTGTGAGGACTGGTGGGGGCCTTCAAGGACCAGAAAAATGCATTGCAGATACTGAAATTTTCCCGTCCTGATGTACAGGATTGCAACATAGCATGGAAACTGTAGCAAGTCTAAAAGAATATTTTAGAATCAATACCAACCTCTTTCATACTATATGACAGTCTTTCCCCATCTGGCAGCCTCCAGGTGTGTTGAATGACACTCTTACCAAACCAATGGGCCAGGGATAATGGGATTTGTATTCAACCTGGAAGGAGCCAGCCTGGAGAAGACTGCTATATTCCCTACTGCACAACTTGTTCTTTGCCCTCCTCTCTCCGCTTCGGACAGAAACTGAATGTAGCCCCACCAGTCACACAGTGGGACTTGCCAGGTATGTGACAAGCTTGCCCTTTTGCAGTCCCAGGCAGGCAGCCAAAATAGGGAATTTATCAAGCCTTCTTCTTTCCCCACGCGCCAGGGCAATGGGACGCCATACATGACTGGAGGGTCACGTTCTGCTTGGCAGGTTGCAAATTAATCTGTGTTAAGTGACTGTGAGCGTGCGTCATGAGTTTGTTTAATAAGATTGCAAATTGGAAGGGGAACCACAGGATCCTGTCTAACTAACAAGACAGCCAGCAGTCACATAGAAAGCTGTCGTTCAACTGGGTTGGACAATTGTGTCCATTTTTTAGGTTGTTCCTCTGCCATCTGTGCTGCTGCCAGTCCACTTCTGAGCTCAATGAAGGGCAGAACTTGGGGAATGACTTTTAATTTTAAAATAAGTGAGTTTGATTGTGCTTGATTATGGGCAATAAAGGGTTTTAAGCTAAAAGATGCTTCTGGTTTGGACCTTACCATTTAAATCTATGACTCAACATACCACTGGAATGGTACTGCTGAGAATATTCCTTGACTTGCTCCAAGGCAGGCATGGGGAAAAGGGCAGCTTGTGGCTTTGTTTTGCATCCCCACGGTGACCCCAAAACATCCTGAAGTCCCCAAACTCACTCCCCACTTCAATTGTTTTGGCCCAAAATATTAATTTAATTAATTTATATCCCTCTTTTCTCCCAGCACAGGATTTATTGTTGTGTGCCTTCAAGTTATTTCCAAGCTATGGTGACCTCCAAGGCATGGGATTTTCTGGGGCTGAGAGGGTGTGACTCACCCAAGATCACCCAGTGGGTTTAATGGTCAAGCGGGAAATCAAACCCTGGCCTCCAGAGTCGTAGTCCAACACTCAAACCACTACATCATACTGGCTCCTAAAACAGCACAACTAAAAAAAGTTAATAAAATGTTTGCTTTTTTAAAAAACTCAGTTGAACCATAAATCTGTTTAAAAAACACAAACAGTAGGACTGGTGGATGGTAAAAGCGTTAATGCTGTAAGATGTAATGTGAACCAGTATGGAAAGGGGAAACAATAAAAGAAAATAGATAGTTCCTTTGTTTTGCAACTACTTTATTTTTTAGATCTGTGTATACAGACCTCCCCACAAAAATGGAAAATTGCCACTATTCAAGTCCTATTGGCTTGAATGGTGGCATGCCCCCATTTTGTCCACCTCCATTTACTGCTTGCAAACGGGTGAGGCATGAGGACTCCAAGTCCGCAAAAATGGAGGGGTGACTGTAGTCACAGATTCACAACACTAGCCCAGTGCTTTTTGCCAAATACCAAAGACCAACTAATCTTTGAAGGCTGTCACTGGCACTGCTCACCATTAATGTCCAAGAAGGCAGGAGGGATGACTTACTGTTTGTCATCTTTGAACCACTGAAATTCAGCAGGTGGCACAGCCATAGCTTCACAGCGTAGCAGAGCTGTCTTTCCCAGCATGGGCCTTGAGTCCTTCATATCCGTGATGGTCGGAGGGTCTGGGAAGACAAAATAATGGAATGGAGAAGCAGATTAGCATATGGAATATGGTAGCTTAACTAAAACTCGGTGAAGTAATTTTTCTGCTCTTCAACTCCTACAATCTCCAAGCCACTATGACTACTGGCTGGTGGATTCTGGGGCCAACAGTCCAAAAAAGGAATGTTTCCAAACTCTGATTTAACCTTTCAGGGCCCTGTCCCTCAAAAAAGGCCCTTTCTGATCATAATGCTGAGTGAAACTCTCCCATGCAAAGCATAGAATACAAATACCTGGCACTCATAAAATTTTATCAGTTTCTGGGGATCATGATTTCTGGACACAAAGTCTTGATTGTGAGGTCACTGTGGGAACAGAAATCTGGACTAGACAGGCCTTTCTGTCATATAAATATCCATGTGAATTAAGTCAGGGGAAAATTAAACCCATCTCTCCTCAGGCTCAGCTTCTTTCCAATGAAATACGGGCACTTCCCTCCACCAAATATGGGCCATGTCTGCATGGGCCAAATAACACCCCCCCCCAATCCTCATGGTGATCAGTCCAGATGATGCATAGCCCAATCTCCAATTCAGGTACAAGCTGCCTTCACTTGTATTCTGCTGCTTCAGAGATGGAGACATGGAGCAATGGATTCAAACTACAGGAAAAGAGATCTCATCTCCAGATCAGGAAGAACTTCCTTACAGTAAGAGCTGTTCAACAGTGGAACACGCTCCCTCAGATTGTGGCGGAGTCTAATTCTTTGGAGGTTTTTAAGCAGAGGCTTGATGACTATCTGTTGTTGGTGCTTTGTTAGTTCCTGCATGAAAGGGGGTTGGACTGGATGACCCTTGTGGTCTCTTCCAACTCTATGATTCTATGACATATGGCCAGTTCAGCACTGAACCCACATTATACCACTCTTAAAATGGGTTATAAAACCTCACCTTTTGCCCCAGATCTTCACAGAAAATTTGGAGCCTTCTGGAGTGACACTGTTCACATGTTTGTCCCACTGTATTGCCCACGTGCATCATCACTGGTATGAGTCACTCCCTCTGAAGCCAAAACAAGGAGCCTAGCCTTGTGAACAATGCTGGCCATCTCTTTTTTTAGCCTCAGAGGGAGGGAGAAATTTGTGCTTGCAGTGGCAACAAACAGCACAAACAGCTCTGGCATGCCCAGGTAATGGAAGGAATTTGGGGCAGCTTCAAACACCAGGCAGTCATAAAGTTTTACTAGAATATTCTGGTCTGTCCCAGAGTATTCTGGCCTGCGAGGACACATCTTCAGTGGCATGAAGATACATGAGCAGATTCCAGTCACAAATCTCTTATGTAGCTTTGAATGCAGTCTGGGGTGACTCCAAAAGAAACTCGTTTGAAAGACTAAGGAATGACATAACTGGGGCCAGATAGTTGGGCAAAGCAAGGCAGCCGCCTCAGTGAATGGATATTGTGGGAAACAGAATATGGTCAACACAGACAGGCTTCAGTCAGGTAGCCCAACTTTCATCACAGCAGTGGTGTGTGAGTCCATCACTGTGGTGACAATGATCCAGCCTTGGATTTTAATGGTGTTCCTCCTTGCCTGCTCTGTGTTGAACAGGTCAGCAGAGCTCCTGTGTGACTCAGAGCAGCTATAGCAATAAAATTAAAGGTCGACTTGGCACCTCCGCAGCAGAGCACCCACCAGCCACCCCTCCTACACTGTTTGATCTAGCCTGTTACCCTTTCTAGGGAGTTGAAGGATGATTCAACTATCATTTCATATCCTCAAACTGTCCCCGTTTGGCATGCACTTTCCAAATCCCCTGTTGTCCTATTTTTTGGCTGTTTTAAATGTTGCAGATTCTTTTTCCTTCTTCCACTTTCCTCTTCAGTCCTCAGCTTACTTCAATTGCTGCCAACTGAGTTCAAAGTGTAAAAGCAGTTTGCACTCAATTAACTCAGCCAGGAGAGGCTCAGGCAAAAGCAATCTGCTGAAGCCTATCCTAGCTTGTGTATTCTTCCTCATTAATAACGTTCGACCTCTTGACTAAATTCTGATGTTGCTTGGCCCCATGTGTCCTGCGGCATCTGTGAAATATTTGAGGGTATGTCATTTTGGTTTACTTCAAAATGGGAAATGGAGGCAGGTATGCTATCTTGTCCTTTGCCCCAATTGGCAAAATGAGGTGACCTTAGTATCCTGTGACTGAAAAACTGGGGGAGCAAATAAGGCAGTTGACAATAATTGGGGGGGGGGGGGGAATTAACCACTTACTAGCCTTTGCAGTCTTCCATGAATCTAGTCCTCAAAGCTAAGTTCCTTATCTGGATTCAGCTAAAGCCACTTCCCACTAGAGAGGGGCTGAAAATGGAAGGGAAATCTTTCCCTTCCCTGTCACTCAGTCAAAAGCAATCTGCTGAAGCATCTCCAAGAGGATAGAAATAGTGAGGCAATACAATACTACTTACAGTTGACAGTAATAAGGACACGCTTGCTGTCTGGTGTCGAGACACCGTTGGCCGTGATGCACTCATACTCTCCTGCCTGCTGCCGGTTGATCTCTGTGATTTCCAGGTACTCCCCTTCACTGGTGAATCCATCTGCGGGAGAGGGATCAGCGGGGCGGCGGGAAGGGGGTCAGGGCCAGCGGTAGGGAGACAGACACAAACACAGACTTACACACAAGAAAACACATACAACAACAACACTGTTATCAATGCCTCCGACATGCAGGGACTGCCTCTCATCAGAGTGGCAAAGACAGGATGGGGGATTTTAGGAAAAACCCAAGGCAAGTTGAATCTGGAGTTGCAGGCAAGCTCATGTAAGAGGTGGCCCACCAAGGCAAGCATAACTCAATAGTCATAGACCTTCCCAGGACTCAATAACTGGTGCTCTCCAAGTGTCATTGCTTTCATAGCAAGGCTGCTACTGGGTGTTGGGAGACCTGAGCCAATAGAAGAAAAGCTATGACACAAGGAGAACATGCCCCAGTGTTTTCTTCACCAACGCACACATCTTGAGCAGTTGTTGCCCGTGGGTTGGTGAGAAGCAGCAAAGGGTCCTCTAGTGGGGTTTGCCCACCAGTAGTTGAAAATATTAATATTTGGGACTACAATTCCCAGAATCCCCAGCCAGGCTGGCTGGAGGGTTGTGGGAGTTGCAGTTGTCATCAAAAGTAACTGTTCCAAGCTCTTCTTCCCATAATATTGAAACATAAGGAAATATCAAGTGCCTCTCCTGACCATATCCTTGTTTGTGGAGGAAGGTGGGAGCAGCAGAAAAGCTCCAGCTGTTTTTCCTACAACTGTACCCACAGTAGGAACATCATCCACAGGGACCTCTGGATGGGACTGCTATATTCCCCTTCCTCAAGTTTGAGTATTTTCTAATTAATTGTTATACTTTTTCTTGCCACCATGTTACAACATTAGCACTATCTTTTTCTTGTAGAGTTACAACTGAGATGAGAGAACCAGTACTGAGTAATGGCTAAAGTGCTAGACTTGGGCTGTGGAATAAATGCAGTTCAGTACTACGTTAACTATCATGGCTCAATGCTATGGGATTTTGGAGATGTTTTCTGAGATATGTAGCCTTCTCTGTCAGAGAGCTTTGGTGCCACAACAAACTACAAACCCCAGGATTCCATAGGATGGAGCCATGACAGTTAAAGTGGTATCAAACTGTGTTAGTTTTGCAATGTGACAGCAGTCTGGGAAGAGGACCCACATTCAAATCTCTGCTTAGTCATGGAAATTACCAAGGGACCTTGGGCAACCATCTCCTCTCAGAAAACGACCCCAAGGGAACTTGCTTTGCTTCTGGCACTCCACCCTTTTCACCATGTACTCTCCCTTGATTCTCCCTTGCTTCACCTTGGCTGCATCCACAATGCAGAAATAATCCATCTTGCCACTACTTTAACTGCCATGGCTCAATACTATGGCATTCTGAGAATCTCAGTTTATTGTGGCACAAGAAGTATCTGAAAGAAAAGGCTAAATGTGAAGCCAAAGGCTTTCATGGCTGACATCCATAGTTTGTTGTTGTTGTTTTTTGTTTTTGTTTTGTTTTGTTGTTGTTGTTTTGTGTGTGTGTGTGGATTTTTCAAGGTATGTGGCCATGTTCTAGAAGAGTTTATCCTGGACATTTCACCAGCATCTATGGTTGGCATATTCAGAGAATTCTGGCAGCTACAGATACTGGTGATACGCCAGAAATAAACTCTTCTAGAACATGGCCATATATCCAGAAAAACCCACAAGAAACTAAAAGGTTAAATGTCCAACAAACTACAATCCCCAGTTTGCATTGATCCATGACAGTTAAAGCACTGCCATTTCCTCGCTCTCCAACAGCCAGTAAATGGTTGGGTTATGAGGAGTGGGCAATGGAATAATTGCAATGGTATAAGGTGGACATCTTTGCACCTCATAAATAGGACACAAGCATTCCAGGACATTGTGGTGACATCAAAATGGTGGGTTCTCAACAGTCTGTTCCTGCCACCCAGTAAACCTAAAATAAAAGGTATGTAAAAAGGCCTAACCAATGCAGATTGGCAGATCTGATGAATCATACAGAAACACTGGAGTCAGGTACTGCCACTATTTCCATGGTGAGTCCCTATCAATAAATCACTGTTTCATGGAAAGGATACTATTGGACTACAACACCTAGAATCTCTATCCAATGTGGTTGGAGGATTCTGGGTGTTGTTGGCCCAAAACTATCATTTAGGAGCTTTGCATATATCTGGCTTGTAGGGAGATGCTGTTTGTGAATGCTTTTTCAGCTTGCTCCCCTGGAGGGGACTAGCCATTTGTCAGGTTTGCCTGCAAGTGCAACTTCCTAAAGCTTTACAAGTTAAATTGAAAGCAGATGCGATATGCAGAAAAAGATCTTGCCTCTCATGTACATATGTATAATTAAGCACATATGGAAATTAAGATCCCATGTTTCACAAAGCTTGCCACTTCGCACACTGGGGCTAACATAAGTTTCTTCTGAACTTTTCAGATTACAGTATATGACAGAGCAAAAGTGCTACAATCCTTCATAGCTCAACCTCATGTAATAGTTCGGTGTGCTGAACTATGCTACGCTCAGTCATTTACCACCCACTTCCAGGCCTACTGTGAAATGGCTGACGGCTCCCCAAATGGCTATTCTGTGCCTGGTGGAAAGCAGAAGGATTGCAGAAGCATGCAGCTATATATATATACATAGCCATGTGTTGCTGTTGTTAACAGCCGTGGAGTGGATCTTGACCCATGGCAACCCCATGGATGAGACATCTCCAGACATACCCATACAAGAAGCGAATACATTGTCTGTTGAGGTTTGTCTTCTGGAGGTCTTAGTAGCTGATGGAATGATGTTGCATCTGGCAAAAGTGACATAGCCTGATGCCTCTGCCCTTGCCCTCTGCCAGGCACTGTATTGTCATAGGGGGTTGCTTCAGTATCTAGGGGAAAGTCTTTGGTCACTGCAGAGGAAGGAATACCAACCTCTGCAGGGACCAAAATACACATATGTATACACATATGCCACTAAGAGGGTGCCAGCCAAAAGGGGACCCTGCAATAAAACATAAGGGTATGATGTGTTGCTGTTAAGGCAAGTGTGAGAATCATGCAGCCATTCAGATGCTGTCCCAGCAGCCCCAGTCAGCATAACAAAAACTGGAGAATGTTGCAAGCAGCAGACCAACAACGTTTGGAGGCAGGTGCAATTTCTACCCCTGTGTTAAAGTTTTCAGACAGCCAGTCAGCAAAAACCGTCTCCAGGACACTTTGCTACAGTTATTTGGCATGGTTTTCAATTCTCTCCACACCTTACCTCCAGAATTCTGTGGCTATGCTTAAGCCTCAATGGGTTGTGTTTGTCCCCCAACATCTTCACGTTCCCTACATGTTTCCTTTTTTGTCTCTCTGCACCCATGTGGTCCCCTTGAGCATAATGATATCTCCTCCTTTGGTATGGTTATGGTGGTTATGGCTATATTTCAACCAGCATGGAGACAACTGAGGTCGCTATTAACTGCCCCCCCCCCCCCCCCGCCCGTCCCTTTGCCTTGGAATCTATGTAAAGCATGCTATAGTAGATTATAAAAAATCAGGGCATAGCAGACAGAAAAGAGCTTTTAGCAGTATATGAAACAGTACAGGGATCCACTGTGCATGCAGCTGTACTTTTGAGACTATTGTGCAACAGATATAGGCTGCATCTCCACTATAGAATTAATGCAGTTTGGCATCGCTTTAACTGCTATGGCTCAATGCTATGGAATTTTAGGATTTGTAGTTTGAGCTCTGGTGTCACAAGCAGTGTCAAACTGCATTAATTCTGGTGGCATAAGTGGAATGTGTAGCCATTTCACATGGACCTAAATCCTATTTTCAGTCCCAAGAAAAGCCACTGAATCAGTTGGATTGCCTTACGTATGAACTCACATTCATCCATACCATAAATGCAGCACTAGATTCTCTGGGATGGCAGAAACAGCCATTGCAGATTCCCCATTTCATAGTGAGATGTTAAGCAGGTTCATTGGTAAATAACACAGTGAGTTCCACAGTGAGTTTAGCAGAAGAGCAGCAGTGTAGCACAACCAGTATGTAACTACATGAGCATAGATTTATGCTTGGCAAGTTCGATATAGGATCTGAGCTATTATCCTCATTTCCCAAGTAAGATTTCATCACTTCTTCCCGCTCCACTAAATCCAGTGCATTTCAGGCAACGTGTCAAAACTGAGAATCAAATCTTTTCAGATATTCTTATTTCCGAAACATAAAAATCCCAATACAGTTAGGGCTTGTACCAGAGCACTTTTATTATTATCCTTATTTGTTGGAAGCAGTGATAAATTACTGCAGAAGGACTTGATCTCTTTTATTATTGTCAGTATTTGTTGGAAGTAATGATAAATGATTGCATAAGGATGTGATCTTTCTGCTATTAACTGTGGTTCACCCAGAAATTGCCAGACAGTAGAAAATCCTTGATGAGTGCAATATGAGGAATTGGCCAGACAAGGTCTGGAGAACTGAATTTGTACAGAAGCTGACACTGAATGGCTCAAGGACTTGATTAGAAAAACAAATATTCTGATGTTTGGGTTCCTTTTATTTTATTCATAAACAAGTTTTTTTTTTTACCCTATGGCCTACTTATCCTGCACATTATGTACTGGAAAAGTGTTTTTAAGCAATCTCATTTTATTGTTTTCAGACAGTGGAAATGTTTGGCTCCTGTTCTACAATGGCTCTTTCCTATTATGATGACCATGGTATTTAGACTAGTGAATGGTTATCCCCATTTAAACTGGTGGACTGGAATCCTGTTGGTTAGTCCCAATTAGAGTAGACCCATTCAATGAGAGATTGAAGGGTAAATCAACACATGGGCCCTTATCGGATGAAGGCTTTTGCAGCCCCAATCCAGAGTCACTCTGCATCCATCCAAGTGAATTCATATGAATGCGCATTGAATTATCACATGTGAATGCTGTTACTATGAAGCCATTCCAAAGCCAATCCAAAGTCAATCCAAAGTCACACCAGAATTTAGTGAATTCAGTAACAACTGAATTCACAGAAATCAGTTCCAATGTCACTTCAGATTCAATCCGAATTGGTCTGGTGTGATAAGGTCCAGAGATAAATGCCATTGATTCAATGGGTCTACTTTGGGTAGTACTACCAACAGAAATCAGACCAAATGTTAATGGCTGCTCACTATCTTTTTCTTTATAGCTTTGTTTAGGCTTTTTTTTTTGGGGGGGGGGGCTCCTGTTTCTTTTATCATGAAATAATTTTAAATAACTACATGAGAAACATGAAAATCCCACACTACTACTGGAATCAAAAGGGATGTTCCAAAAGAGCAACTGCAGAGCAATGTGTGTACATAAAACAGATCAGAATTCTGTACCAGGAGAAAGTTGCCTTCTGCGGTTCAAATAAATGAGGCACATTAAGCTTCTGCTGCTTATGGGGAGAAAACAGGAAGCTGAATGAAGCAAAGAAGATTCATTCCCTCTCTCTCCAAAAGTCTGCTCTGCTCTCTACTCTTTTACCCTCCAGTGTGGAATTTCACTAGTCATTTCCCATACCTTTCCAAACCTATCTGCTGTTATCTGGTGTTATGTGCCTGGTTTGTTGTTCTTCCCTGATTCAGTTCATAGGGAAAGGTGGGTGAGAAATATATATTACTCTCCAGTATTCTACACTGGCTACCTTGTTACCTAAGTGTAACTAAGTAAGGCAGTGTGTCCCCATCCTTAGTGTCATGCAGTGATGGTGGGCTGCTGGAGGGGGCAAAAAGACATGCTTGTCCTTTTCCTTCACCACAGAAGGGACCTCCTCAGGATGAAACTGCCACTCTGGTGAAGCTGGGAGTAGCCACTTCATCACTTTGGTGGTCTCCTCTTCAGGAGGAAGCTGCCATCACAATAACCCTGAAAAGGGTGCATTTGTCCTTCTCTTTCATAGGTGCTGTGTCCTCCTATTGAGGAGGAAGCTATCATTGCAGCAAAGCCAGGAGGGATGTGCTTACACTTACTACACCTTTACTGCAGAGATGGCGTCCTCCTTAGGAGGACGCCACCACTGTGGTGAAAGTCGGGGCAGGGGGGTTGGTCACCCCGTAGCAGGAGAAGGCACGAACCAGGTGTCAGCCATCTTCTGGGATGTCACCTAGTGTGGACAGCACCTCACCGCCCTCCACTAGTAATGCCAGTGAAGTAAGGTATCTTGTCCTGATATCCTTTCTGAGCCCACCTTATCAGCCAGGAGCCAGATCAAGTGAAGAAAGTCTATTCAGCTGCTGATCAGGGGGCAAAGTGGATGTTTCCAGCTCCCTTCCACCCATTGCGAAGCTGACATGAACAACTGTGACAGGGCTCCTGCTTCTGATTGTTTCAGCCTCACTTGCTGGTGGCAAGGGAGGTGGAAACATCATTCAGTCTCCAGTTTAACTTAAGGTAGGACTCCTTTGCCTGATCTGGCTCCTGGCTGTTAAGGTGGGTGGGAACATTTACGTAGTTTTATAGTATGACTACATATCTTTTCTGAATATGGAGCAGTTAAGGATCTGTTACTCCTTGTTAATCCATAACGAGTTAATATAACTGTAATACAGAATCAGAGCCATTAGGATTATCTTTTGCAGTCTTAAGGACTAGAAACTCAATTTATTGATTTAAACAAGGGGAAAAAAGGTGAGAAGCTTTTTAAAAATGCTGTTTTCTACACCCGGTAGAACATTTCACCTTCTTC
The DNA here is from genome assembly GCA_034509955.1 of Urosaurus nigricauda. Lineage (NCBI taxonomy): Eukaryota > Metazoa > Chordata > Lepidosauria > Squamata > Phrynosomatidae > Urosaurus > Urosaurus nigricauda. The sequence goes on from JAOEGL010000007.1 coordinate 23,830,805, forward strand.
TTTTATCTCTTTGTTTTATTTGTATCCTGCTTGTCTCTGAGCATGGGCCCCACGATTTAAAATGATGAAGTACATTTTAAAAAACCCCGTTTGATATAAAAGTTATTTTAAAATTAAACATTTCTATTAAAAACGCTAAATTACAGTCGCAAAAAATGTTACAACAGAGGTTTTTAATAAATAATAATAATGACATAATAGATGCTATTAAAAAGATACTTCTGTCACATTCACTTAAAAGCCCACAGCGTGCCTACAAGAAGCATGCAGGTATATCCAAGTTCCCCTTTGTAAAACATTTGCCTTTCCTTTGCCATTTTCTCATTTACACAGTGAACCTGTTGCCAAAATGGGGTACAAGAATAGGAAACACAGGGGACGTCCTCAGCCCCCTTCCCCCCCTCCAGCCTCCCTTACCTTTCAGCTGCCGCCAAGTTACAGTTGGCTCGGGTTTCCCCATCGCTAGGCAGAGCAAATTCACGTTGCTTCCCTCGTTCACAGTCACAGCTGATGAGATGTTCACAATCCGTGCTGGGACTGTGGGGAGTGTGAAGGGGACAATCAGTGAGTATCAAAGTAGTAATGAACTCCTGCCACCAGACGGTGCTGCCCCATCTGAGACAGCATTAATTACAAGAGTGTTTCTGTGCATACTTCACAAAACTTGTAAGACGGATCAGGGAATAGAGACTTTGCCTGTGCTGGATGGGATTACATTCATCCTGAAGTCTCAGGCTCAAAGCTTGGGTGTCCTCCTGGACTCAACTCTGAGCCTTGGATGCCCAAGTTTCAGCAGTGGCCAGGAGTGCTTCCGCACAGTTAAAGCAAGTGTGCCATATCTGGTTATGGTGACACATGCCTTGGTTACATCATGTTTGGACTACTGTAATACACTACGTTTGGAAACCGTTTGGAAACTTCAGCGGTTCAAAATGCCGCAGGTAGAATGCTGATTGGAGCCAGTTATAGGGAGTATATAACTCTCTTGTTGAAACAATTTCACTGACTACTGGTTTGTTTCTGGGCACAATTCAAAGTGCTGGTCATGAGCTCTAAAGCCCTACACAGCTTATATCCAGATTCTTTGAGAAACCATATCTCCCCATATGAACCTACCAGAGCCATAGGATTTTCAGGAGAAGGCTTTCTCTCACTCCCACCACCATCACCATCACTCCCACCACCATCGTGAGGATACTAGAGAGAGACTACTCCCACCCCCTGGAATGCCCTTCCATGGGAAGCAAGCCTGGCCCCTGCCCTGCTTGCCTTCCGTCGGAAAGCAAAAACAGTTTTATTCAAGCAGGCTTTTAATGTGTAGTCATGAGATGGCTCTTATATATATATATATATATATATGGCATTTGTTATATAGGGTGGGTATCATGATGTTATTGTAGAATTCAAAGATATAGCTGTGTTAGTCTTGCAATCAGTATGTAGAGAGATCTTGTAGCACCTTTGAGACTAATTTAAAGAAAGAAGTTGGCAGCATGAGCTTTCCTAGATTTCAGCCTGCAGTAGACTGAAGTCTATGGAAAGCTCATGCTGTCACCTTCTTTCTTTCAGTTAGTCTCAAAGGTGCTACAAGGTCTATGTAATGGTTTTATTTATTGTGGTTTTAACGTTTTTAATTTTATATTGCTTTTATGTGATATTTTAATTGTTTTATTGTAACTAGTTTTAAAGTGTTTTTACTTATGAGCTGCCTTTCTGAGAGAAAGGTGGCAGAGAAATAAAATACATACATACATACATACATAAAACTTCATCTTCTAATGCTGACATCTCAGAACTTTCTTTGCCATTTTCTCCTGGTAAGCAGTGAAAATTGGGCCTACACAGAAAAGTCAAATGATGGGATTTTGGCCTACACAGAAAAGTCAAATGACTGAACATGATGGGATTTGGACTCCAAAGCATTATTATAATAATATTATTAACCTTTACTTATATAGTGCTGTAAACTTACACAGTGCTGTATCTAGTGAGACCATAATAGGGAAGGTTGGTGCAAGGCAACTGAACAGCTTAGCTTTTGCATCATTCCAATGCTACTTCAGTTGGCTGAAAGAACAGACCAACTTTGTTGTCGATGTTGAGTGCCTTCAAGTCATTTTCAATTTATGGTGACTCTAAGGCAAACCTGTCCTGGAGGTTTCTGGGCCTCAGAGTATGTGATTTGCTCATAATCATCCAGTGGGTTTCCATGCCTGAATGGGTTCTGAACCCTGACCTCCAGAGTTGTAGGTCAGTGACCACTACACCACATGGGCAACACCGACTTTATAGACTTATCTTTTTATCCATTTGTTTTAAATGATTTAAACTCTATGGATAGATTTATTCCATTATAATTACAATCGTTTGTCTGTTTATGTCTTCTCCAAGTCATTCTTTTGTCATTGTCGTCGTCGTCATAGAATCATAGAATCATAGAGTTGGAAGAGACCACAAGAGCCATCCAGTCCAACCCCCTGCCATGCAGGAACTCCCAATCAAAGCATCCCTGACAGATGGCCATCCAGCCTCTGCTTAAAAACCTCCAAAGAAGGAGACTCCACCACTCTCCAAGGGAGTGTGTCCCACTGTCGAACAGTCGTCATCATCATCATCATCATCATCATCATCATCATCATCTTTTACAGGGAAGCCAGAACAGGGAATTGAGATGTGAATTCTCAAACATTTCATCCTTGCTTCTTAGGATGAATAATTACGGTAGATTTCTCTATAGTATTTTCTCTGTATTTGAACATCCCAAAGTACTATAATTATAAAAGATGAGAGGCTGTTTTTTTTTAACATTGTGCTGGAAATCCATTTAACATGCAGAAAACCCATTTTCTGCACAGAAGACAGTTTTCTTTGCACAAAAACCCTACTTTTTTTCCTCTCTCTTCAGAGTAATCCCTCAATTCAGGATGTCAAATACTGGAATAAAATTGCACAGAACTCTCACTGGTCCATTATTTTTCCTGACAGAGCTTCCTGACTGTTGGGAAACCTATTTTTTGACCTGAGAATTAATAATTATGGATATTCTTTCCATCTCTAGTAGGGAGAGATGGGAGGGATGAACAATTAGAACTCTTATTGGTATGATGGAAAGTGAGGTGGAGAATGAGAAAAAAGAAAATGTTGCAATAATCAAAATGGGATATGGAAGAGGGGAAGAACGAAAGGTTTTGTTCAAGTGAGAGATAGAAAAGGTTGAATCATGGACCATGAACTTTTTAATTATTATTCCTAATATCTGCAGTTCTCATGGTCAAGAAGAAGCCTCACATCATTGGTGTCTCCCAAATGCTTCCCTTGCCATTGTTGTTGTTGTTATATCATTTGTACCCTCCTGCCCCCCTCCCCCCAAAACCTATAAAATGCATGTCTTTTGTCTATTACAGCAGATGACAAGGAAAACACTGCATTTGGGAAGGTATAGAAAGCAGGAAAATTGAACTCTCTCCATCCTGATTCTCCTAACAATCTGAAATCCAACAGCCAGTGCTCCTCTGCCCTTAATATTGCAGATGGGAATTCCTCAGGGGAAAGTGCAATGCTCCTTTAGATCTAGGGCCTAGAGAGATCCACTGTACACACACACACACACACACACCCTTATCTTCCCATCCTAAAGATGGATATGTGTCTTGTATTGTTGTAAATAGTTGTCCCACCCCAGAAACAGCTGCATTTTGAGTGCCTTCTCAGCAAAACTCCAGCCCCACTGCTTTGGGGTTAATTTCCAAGAGCTACTTTTCTCTGCTCCAGTGGAAGAGAGGCCCCCTCCCAAAGAAATAGTTTTTATTTTATTTTTCTTGACTGGGCCTAATGATCCTCACTATCTGTCCCAATAGGCTGGATAGGAGGGTGACGTGAATGATGGGGAATGATGGGGAAGCTGGGAGCAGCTGTTTCCTGATGCCCAGACTGGTGTTCATTCCGGACCCGGTCCAATCAGCTTCTATTGTACCAGCTTCCCAGCTCCAGCAACTATGGGGAAAAAGAGGAGGGTGTAATTATGGGTTGGATAGCATTGCAGTTGTAGCTTTTGCCAATGCTGCAGAAATCCTGGAGGGGAATCAGTGAAGGAAATGAAAAATGAAAGAAGAGGGGGAAAGCAAGAAGAAGAAGAAGAAAAGAAGAAGAAAGAAACCCAGAAGAGTCTTGGGATAATTTTGGCAGCTGGAGAGAAATCCCACATCACTGAAGCCAAAGTGCAGGCATCCCATGGCATGCAGAATGGATTAATGGGGCAGAGAATGGTGCAAGTCTTTTCCTAGATAGATACATAGGGGGATCCAATGCAAACTGGCAGGATTTCCATAACTTCAATTGTGAGGATTTTTTTTACAATGGCAAACGCAGCTGATGGTTCTGAGAGGACAGAAACTGGCTAATGTGCGCCATACTCGAGACCAAGCGTGTCCACGTTATTTTCACTAATAGGGCAAATAGCTGCTTTGTGTGCAAAATTTTCACTCGGAATAGAGGGAAGGGGTTAGAAGAAAATGCCTCCTTCTGTGCTGTGGTCCTGATCCAAATGCTCCTCCTCTTGAGGCTGTGAGCTGAAATCTTAAAAGAGATGCATTTGAACGAGGGATGTAAATCTTTGACTATTTCATTCTGGAAGAAAGAATACTTATAGTGGTTTTCCCCCTCATGCAAGAGAAAGCAAATATTCCCCTGCAGTATTCTACAAGTATTTGCACATCCCAAAGTGTTTTGGAGGAATTATTATGTGTAGAAAATTGGGGGAAGAGTTACACACTTTTTTGTGCGGCAGGAAAAAAACAAACTTTTATACACAGCAAAGCATGTTTTCCTACACAGGAAACAGTTTTATGCACAGATTTATTTATTTTTTTGCAACACTTTTTTTTTTATCACTCAGGGCAATTCCACTGTAACACTTTGGTTTTTTCAAATACTGGAAAAAATGTGGAAGATTTTAACCTGGCTATTATTCTTCCTGGTGGGATTTCCCAACTGTGGGGAACCCCATTAATGAACCATCTTCCTATCTAGGAAGATGGTTCATTGGGAAATCCCACCAGGAAGAATAATAGCCTGGTTAAAATCTTCCACATTTTTTCCAGTATTTGAAAAAACCAAAGTGTTACAGTGGAATTGCCCTGAGTGATAAAAAAAAAAAGTGTTGCAGTTGGCAAAAGACCTTAAATGCCACCAAGACCTAGGTAGACACATTGCAACCATGTTTATCCTCTCAAAGCTACTTTTGCATCATCCAGGCCCTCTGGGTTTCCTGAATTGCCCCTTTTCTGGCAACATAAAGATTTCTCTTCTGAAAGCTCAAAAAACTGGTCATTTGCTTTTTAGATTAGCTGCAGATTTCCTTGCACTATAACTAACTCATTCATTCTGTTTCTGTCTCTCTGTACCCACTTTCCGAAGTTGACTTCTGATCACTTCTAGCTTTTTATTATTTTTGGCAATCAGTTTGCCCCCTTTCCCAAAGGTTCCTGGGATCAAAAATTACCTCTGGCCTTGCCAAAGTTCCCCAACTCTGCTCTGAAGGGATAGGATCAAAAGATGCTGTGGACAGATCTGGGCCATAACCGACTTGAAAGTTGTTTTGGTTATTGAAATGAATAGGAGCCGAAGTATATATAGGAGCAGAAGTATATGGTTCATTTCAGTGGGGTTTGTGTGAACCCTCTAGATGATTGTGGGATGAATTCAGTTGGGGTTTCAGACTCAGGTAGCACCAGATATCTTAGCTAGCCCTAAGCAGGGTTTTCCCTCCATATATTGGGCAGCAGCTCCTATATGGCACAATTTTCTTACCCAATATTGTGGCCTGATGGGAACCGCAGTTTAACAAAGTCTGTTGAGCCACATATCCCCCATCCCTGTTCTAGAACCTTATTCATTCATTCATTCATTCATTCATTCATTTATGTGGATGAGATTTCCTGGCCAAGCGAGATAACACTGGAAGCACTGATTAGACAATCAGTTATCTTGGGATAATAACCCTGGAATGCAATGCATCCGATGATTAATTTATACATTCAGGAGATAAAAGAAGGATTGCTGTGAACTGTTGGAGAGTCAGCAAACTCTGCCCCATCCCGGAAACAGCTTCATTTTGAATGAGTCGTCTTTCTTCTCTCCCAAGATAAATTTAAACAATAATAGGATGATTCGCCTCTCATGGGGGTGGACTTTACTGAACCTGATCCAGTGGTGGAAAGTCCAAGCTAGGAAGCCAATATGTGGAACTAAATACACTAAAACAATTTCCACAGAAACCATATAGATTCTGAGGGCCTCACCCCACTGCATTACTCACATACCTGGACCACTGTGAGTCCAAGTAGTCCAACTGTTTTTCTCCAAAACCTGAAGTGACAATGGGATTGTTTCTAGTTTTCGGGGGGAAATGCTACTGTTGGCTTTGGAATTGGCCTTAGCAGGGTGTTGAAACTGCATTTAAATAAACATGTCCTATGGAATTAAGGGTCTGGAAACCATGCCCTATGAGGAACGACTTAGGGAGCTGGGGATGTTTAGCCTGGAGAAGAGAAGGTTAAGAGGAGATATGATAGCCTTGTTTAAATATTTGAAGGGATGTCATATTGAGGAGGGAGCAAACTGGTTTTCTGCTGCTCCAGAGACTAGGACCCAGAACAATGGATGCAAGCTACAGGAAAAGAGATTCCACCTCAACATTAGGAGGATCTTCCTGACAGTAAGGGCTGTTCGACAGTGGAACACACTCCCTTAGAGAGTGGTGGAGTCTCCTTCTTTGGAGGTCTTGAAGCAGAGGCTGGATGGCCATCTGTCGGGGATGCTTTGATGGAGAGTTCCTGCATGGCAGGGGGTTGGACTGGATGGCCCTTGTGGTCTCTTCCAACTCTATGATTCTATGAAATTCTCTACAGATATGATTCCCCATATTTTAATCCTCTCATTTATTTTTTAAGATGGGGGCTCAGGAAGGGCGCAGGATTCCACAAAAAAACTTTTGGGACTATGGGCAGCCATGGATTGCACAATTCCCACTTGAAACAGTTGGTGACTTCAGAACATTTGGATCAGAAATTCATCTTTAGTTTTAACGCCCTTGGTTATAACAGTAGTTCTGCTAAGCAGCACCATGTTGTATAGGACCTATCCAGATGCTGAACCTATATTGGGCATAGGCTTCAGCATCTGGATACATTTCAGCACGTGGATAGCTCCCTTACAATCCAGTGATGTGAACCAGCTGCAATTTGAAGAAGCAATATTAAACCAAAGCTAAATTCCCACCATATAATTTTGGAGTCATTAGCTGTATCTGCTTCTCATGCCTTTCACAAAACAGGACATAGCTTCCTTGAAAAGTCTTTTAAAAAATTCTCTTCTGTTAGAGGATGTTGTCTCATGATAAATACTAGAAGGCCTTCTGAATCTTCATTGTGTGAAAAGACTCTGGGAAATCCAGGATCATCTCAAAGAGTGGCTTGGGAGACGTAGGGAATTAACAGCCTAAAGGGGACAGTCTGTTTTATCTCTGTGTGCCTCCCTGTGAATGCAGCATGTAAGCAAATGAATAAAAATATTCTAAATGGAATCAAAAGATGAAGGGAGACGGAGTGCTTCCAGACAAATGTCACTTATGGCTCACATTCAAAAGACATATGCATGTCTTCTGGCTCTGGAGTTTCGAAAGGTTACTTTTTAGACTACAAATCTCAGAAGCCACCAGCTCCGATGGCTGGTGGACTCTGAGAATTGTAGTCTAAAAATGATGACTAGTATTCTGCTTGGAAAACTAACATATTTGTAAATGACCTTACGTGTACATGACAGTGAATGGAATAGTTCCATTGTCCACATTCATCTGGGACTGCTGTGACATTAACAACATATGGGACATCTACTGTGCAATAGGAGAAAATGGTTGTACTGGTCTATGACCGTAATAAAGATATACTCCAGGAGAAAATGGAGAGACTGATGCAGCCTGGACCAATGTGCAATGGTTACTGATGCACACTGAAGAGCATTTTCTGTGCAGGAAACTATTTGTGTAGACACAAACCATCCCATACATTATTTTTCTCTGCAAAATAATTCCTCCACAACACTTCAGGATTTTGAATTTCCAAGGAAAAAATGTGCAAAATTATCCTTTGTCTATTATTATTCCTAATGGGCTTTTCTGGGTGTTAGAAACCTGTGCATCTGGACACTGGCTAAAAAGTTCCAGAGCACAACAAGAGCACCCAAAGTGTGTCAGAAATACCCCCTGTACACCAGAAGTGCCTGATACGCATCAGATGTGCTTGATGTGCATTGGAGCACTCTTGTCAGCATCTGGATGTGCATCTTCTCAAGTTGATAACAGGGTTTTGTTGCGCATATGCAATGTAGCTATAGATCTGTAAAGTTAGGAAATGTAGATTGTAATGTAGGCCCTTGGTTGATGTTCCCAGGATATAAATCCCTGACTAATTTGTCCTCAATGTGAGGATGAATAATGAGTCTTTTTCTTCCTACTGTTCCTCCATTATATTCTCCCCATATCTGAATGTCTGCAGATGGTGAAGAGAAATTATCATGTGGAGAAAAGCACATGGAAAAAAATATGTTTTCTGCATGGAAAATATGTTTCAGGGGCAGGAAATAGTATGTGTTGTACAAGAAACCTATTTTTTATGCAGAAAACAGATTTCGTTTAAACCACCCCTTTTTCGTCTACAGAATAATTTATCCCCAACACTCCCTGTTGAACATGAGATAAAAATTGTGCAAAATGTCCTTTATCTGTTAATATTCCTAATGGGTTTTTCCAAATGTTAGGAAACCTGTTTTTTGACCTGGAAGTGAATACCTGCCTCGATCCAACACAGGGAGAGGCAGGATACAAATAAATAAATAAACTTCTTATTATTATTATTATTATTATTATTATTAAACATTCTTTCCATCTCTAATTCTGAGCATCTGACCTTTCCCCATTTAGCGGACAGAAGCAATTGGAAAGGGCTACAAAGACAGTGATTTTGAGCTTCATAACATTCCATAAACATGATATGGCATGATAAAAAGCATTGGCTGAAAGCACCGGAGTTCTCTGGGATTATTTGGAACATGCTAGTACATCACAGTCACATCTTTTCCCCATGCACATACCATGCACAATGAGGTACACCTGTGAGGTGTGGGGCTTGTCCTGTGTCTGGAAAGAGCAGGTGTAAAGCCCCTCGTCGTACACATCAACATGAGTGATCATGATGCTGAACTCCGAAGGGCTGTAGGTTAGCAATTCCACCCGCGAGTCGATGGACCACTTGTCATTGCCAGCGTACAGGATGTTGGAGCGGTTCAACCATGCTACACGCGTTACTTGCTGGTCTATGTAGCAGCTGCAGAGAAGAAAGAAGAAGAGAGGATAAGTGGCAGAACAATGAGACAAAGGGACTAAGGGAGGATATTTTAGGGTGCTTCCACATGGTACAATTATAGCGTTTTGATTCCACTTTAATTGCCATTGATCCATCCTATGGAATTCTGTGATTTATTGGCTGGTGAAGGACTTAGAATTTCTCTAGTGCACTCATCTGAACTACAGTATTACAGGAATCCCAGGATTTACTAGGATGGAACCAGGACAAGTAAAGTGGTATACAACTGATATAATTGTGTTGTTTGGATCACTTTGTTTTACTTTCTCTTGAATTCAGTTTTTTTTTAAAAAAATACATGGTTTTTTTTCTTCCTGGATCTGCAGAAATTTCCAAATATCCCTACATTCTACATAACCAAAGAAAAACAGAATTCTCCCCAACTGCACTATCCAAATTGGACAGATACGGCTATAGGGCACATTTTACTTACCTGTTTCATTGATGTTAAAGATAAACAACCTGTCTGAAAAATTAAAGCAATCCCAATTCAGCACCACAAATATGGCTGAATACAGAGTAATCCAGAGTCAGACTTTGAATCATTACATTCTCAATGTTCTAATAATGGGTGCATAAATGTGTCAGTTTTGCTTTCTCTCCCATATATTTATTCATTTAAATATCAAATTTCTTTCTTTTCTCATTATGGAGAAAATGTGCACATTGTGCAGTTTGGGAAAGTTACTTTTTTGGCCATGCTGGCCAGGAGATTTGGAGAATGGTGGTCTATGAAACTCTCTTGGTGACCTTGGGCAAATCACATGCTCTCAGCCTCAGGCGAAGGCAATGCCAAACTTCCTCTGAATAAATCTTGCCAAGAAAACCCCATGACAGGTTTGCCTTAGGGTCGCCAGAAGCCAGAAATGAAGGCACATAACCAACACCACCGCCGCCACCACCACCAAAGTCTAACAAAGTCCTAAAATACTTGAAGGCAGCAGATCCTATTTGATTTGGGAAGCTGAAAGAGTTAGTTTAAATTCGTACTTAAAAGGAGAGTAACTTGCTTGTCTGTATTCTGAGCTGGAGGGCTCTTGCAATGGCTGGGTAGGGTTAGGATGGATGCCAGAATAAGGGCATTCTCTACCAATTTTACCAATCTGCCAAATTCACAGCTGAAGGGCAGCTGTGATTTTACAATGAATGCCTCTTGAGATGACTGTGTGGGAAGAAATGTGACAGCACATTGAGGATATGTGCCAGATAACAGATAAAATCTGAACGGAAGAAAAGCTCTACACGAGGGTCTACAGAAACAGCATCAGATCTCAGGACTTGAAAACGTTATTTTTAAAATTACAGCCGTGGTCTTGTATAATTGCTGCCACAGCACAGCTCTCAACCAGCGTTCTTCCACTGGGCTTCCCCTTCCATCCATCCATCCATGCATCCATCCATCCATCCCTTTATTTACATCCCGCCTTTTCTCCCAGGATGGAACTCAAGGCAGCTTATGAAAAGAACAAGACAGTAAAAACATACAAAACCAAAATTAGAATAGCATTAAATAGCAGAATCTGTCCAGCTCTCACATCCATACATAGTAACAGGGAATACAATGGCTTTGTCGATTCTATCTTTAGTGCTCAATAGTATACCATTATTCTTTAGGATCTTTTCTAGTTCTTTCATCACTGCCTTTCCCATTCCTAGTCTTCTTCCGATCTCTTGACTTCAGTCTCCTTCCTGATCAATGTTTGATCCATGGTACGGGAACTCTTTTACTATTTCTATTTCCTCATTTTCTAGGTTGAATGCATTTAGGTCTTCCATGGTCATTATTATTATTTTCTTTATGTTCAGCATTAAGCCTATCTTTGCACCTTCTTCTTTGATCTTCCTGAATAATTGTTCCAAGTCTGTGATGTTTTCCGCTAGTAGTATGGTGTCATCCATGTACCTTAGGTTGTTGATAGCTCTTATTTTTTCCTGGATTCAAAACTGCAGTTGGATTATAGGTTGCAATCAGCCCTCCATATCCACAGAGTCTATATCCATGGATTCAATCATCCATGTCTTGAAAATATTTAAAAACAAATACATTTCAAAAAGCAAACCTTGATTTTAACATTTTTTTTTTATTTAAGGGACACTATTTTTAAAGCCTTTAAAATGGGACTTCGGCATCCATGAATTTTGGTATCTATGGGGTGGGGGTCCTGAAACCAAGCCAAGGCCCCACAGTACCTCCTTCTGCAACAACCCTAAGAGTACGTAAACCACAATAATGGGAGGTTAAACCGAAATAGCTCTCAGCAAGGTACAAACCTACAACCTCCTGAACTATATCTTCAAGACTGATGTCTTTTGTCCAAGAGTACTTGTGTGCATATGGTACAAAAATATAAATACACACATGATTATCTGGAAACAGTGGCTGGAATCCTGTATCAACCATATAACTATCATGGTTGGACCCCCTCCCCCCCAACATCAAAAAACCCCTGATGGAAATGCCACCTGTGTGCCGGTTACCTTCAAAATGGACCTCCTTTTCACTATGACAATATTGCCCAGTAAAGTAGATTTGTGCATGTGGGTTATGATTGTGTTAATGCTGTCACAGTCATGACTAAGTAGCAATTGTAAATACGACACAGTTACCTAAATTTACTTACCTGTACCCATTCCATATTTATGACTGCTGGTCATGATTCTGATACTATTGCTGCAATTGTACCTCTTCTCCCCACCTTGCTTTGCATTCTGCCAGTGATCAGAACATGAGTGAAGTGAATGATGTTTCCATCAGGTTTAGGAGGAAAGGTGTCAAGCCAGGATAACAATATTTAACTAAGTAGCTAGCACAGGATTCCAGCCAGTGTTTTTTGTTGTTGTTTTTGTGTGAAAAATGAACAAAAGGGTCATTTGAGCAGAAACTAATTTTTTTTTCATGCAAAGAATCACTGTGTATTTCTGCACAAAAAAAAAAAACCTCTTAGGAAAAAAATGGGAACATGAGAATAATGGGCCAAAACTATTCAAAACTCACACCAGTGTTATGTTTCCCACCCGGGTTTCCTAAGTGCCAGGAAACCTATTTTTTGACTAAGAAATGAATAACAGTGAATTTTCTTTCAACTAGAAAGATGTTTGTTTAGGCTCAGCAGAGATATTCTTAATTTGAACAATCCTGTTGAACTGAAACTAACATGTATAAGAAGGGGAGTAGTTTTGGGCTGGCCAAATGGGGGCATGACCCTCTGTTAAGAATTCTTCTCCCTCCAAATGAATTTTTCCTTCACTTCTCAATTTTCTAGCGTTGCAGTAAGTGAGACATTGAAAATGTTTCACACTTAGAACTCTAACGTTTGCTGTGTTGGCATTCTCTTTATCACTCTGCATGCCCTTTTCTTTGAGTGCCTAAACTCTCTTTCTAAATGCTCAGGTTTTATGCTACTGCAATGCTAGAAATTTGGAGACAGAAGGGAAATTTCATCTAAGGGGGCAGAATTCTTGGTTGTTTCCTTTCCTTCTATCAACACCCCAGTATCAAAAAAAGCCTACCTGCATAGGGTTCAGGGTTAAAACTATCCACCTGCCTCGAAAAAGGAGCAGGCATATGTGGGTGTTGGACCCTGAGCCTGGAAAAGTTAGTTTTTGGACTACAGATCCCAGACTTCCCCAACCAGCATGGCCACTAGCCAGAATTACTGGATGTTAAGTCAATGTCACTGTACTCTCTCTGTGCAGGACTGTTAAACTGGTTTCAGAGCAAAGCCTTAAGCAAGGGGGAAAATATGAGCTTTAGAGACTGGCTTGATCCTGTGACCTGCCTGATACATTGCTTACACACAAGGACAATAGTGTGTCCTGCTTTATAAGCAAGGACACTCTTTATACAGTGAGCCCTCCACATTCACTGGGGTTAGGAGTGCAGGTTCCACATGAAAATGGAAAATACACACACACACACACACACAAGCAAAACACTATTTTTTAAAAAAAAATCTCAGAGAGGACCTCTCCAGGAATCTCTTAGTCCTCCAGTATAACACTGTGGCGAAAATCTGACAGAAGTTGACCACAGAATTGCACTAGAGGGTGTACAAATGCCTAGAGAAGTGTTTTCTCTAGGGAGTTTATCATACGACGGAATTTGGGGGTATAATGCAATGGCAATCTGAAAGCAATCATGGGGTTTCACGTTACTGCGAATGAGTGTATCTCATGCAATTTCGGGCAATGGGAAGTCATTCCGAATGTAATCATGGGGTTTCACGTAATTGCGTATTAGAGTATCTAACGCAATTTCAAACAATGGGGGGGTCATTTTCGGGAAATGGGAAGTCATTCTGAATGCATTCCGAACGCAATAAGATTTCACATAAATTCGCTAAACTAGCGAATTCACGTAATTGCGAATTGGCTCTATTTGCAATTGGGAGAAATTCCTCCCATGTGATAAACTCTTAGGAATCTCTAGATCCTCCATCGTGAATCTATGATCAACATCCAGCAGATAGATAGAATATTTATTATGGCAGTTGGCCAGCACAAAAATAAATGACTTCCAGCAGAGTCACGCTGGAGGTCCTAGAGATTCCTAGAGAGAACTTATTCAAATCTGTGAATAATAAAATCCGCAAAAGTCAAAGCTGCAAATGTTGAGGGTTGACAGTAATCAAAATGAGCCAGTAAACCATTGAAAGAGAAGGCGCCTTCAACCAGAGAACTTTTCTCTGAGAAACCCCTCAATGGATAGTACTGTTTGAAGATGTCCCTTCTCTGAAGGCTTCTCATGTTCATGTCCAGTTTTACAGAAAAAGCCATCAGGAAGGGACAGAAAGGGGGCTTAAAGTTGTTCAGCACCAGGCAGTATCTGGACCACAAAGTGAGCAGTCAGTCACACTCTGACGAATTGCATTTCATTGTGGTTTTTAAAAAATGATTGTACATTAATATATGTAACTTTTATGCAAATAGGTGTTCTCTTTTATCTCCCTTTGTGTGATGCATATCGTCAGCAATCCAACGTTTCCTCAGCATACCGTAAACATCCACACGCAGAGTTGTGCTACACCAACACAACACAGCCCCAATGCAGAAGAGTAACATTGTGTGATGGAGGTCAACAATCAGGTACCACTGTGCAATATGACACTGCAATGTTCAAGGCACAACTGCAGCATGCAACCATAACCACAACGCACAACTGCAATGTGTGATGTTTCTGTATGTGCACTTTCATTACCACTGCTGTCCGGAGAGTGTGTCTGTTGCGCCATGGCAAATTATTATCCTTGCATGTGCAGCATGACATACGCATGTAGATGTCAGTGACACCATGTCAGTCTTTCTCTTCTTTTTTAAAACAGCAATGTGTTCCATCCAGTCTTCATACCAGTGGCCTACAAAGAACTGAGTTGCAGCACCCAAATGCGGGCCTACATTTCTCTGTGTATAACACGGTGAAAATCTGGGCCCATTTCCATCTCCGAGTACAGCGTGGAATCCAGTTTATTATTGCTGTGCATGTACATGTGGGGTGGGAGCAGGGAGAGGAGTAATTCCCGGGTTCTCCTCACAGCCTCCGCAAGGCCTTCGGCTGTCTCTCTCCACCAAGCCCTTTGAAGTCCAAAAGCCCATGTTATTACAGCTCTTTTTATCAAGCCCTAAAAACTTGAACACCTTCCAAACTGCGGATTTAGGAAAAATAATGAGCATTCGGAGGGGGAATTTTTTTTTTGTGAAAAAAAAATATATATCACAGACTCTGTGAGCCTGGCTGCCTATTTAAAATCCTCACCGATGATGTTTTCAAATAAAACCCTCCTCTTGCAACTGGGCTTGCACTGCATCTACCCCAAACTGGATTTCCTCCCGCCTTGCTCTGCCTTTCCTATGGGCACTCTCTCCTTGCCCCATGGTTCGTAGCCATGAGATTGAATTATCAGAGCCCTGTTCTCTTGCCTTGAAGGCGAGGGGGCACTAAGTAATCCTGTTTCGTGGTGCCTGACAGCTGTCAGGCACAGATTGGACAAATGTTGCAAAGATAACCGGAGAAGAGCGAGAAGAGGGAGGATTCTGTGCTCCCCTCTTCAAATTAGGACTGACCCTGACATTTTTTAAAAGTGCCGTCCTGCCTTCCTCGCACTGCGGGATGGACTCTGGGCCATGCGGATGAACACTGGTACAACACAGAGTGCCAAGGCAAGGGTGGCCAGGAGCAAGAGCGGGTCGGGCTCCTGTGTCTTAAAAGCCCAAGCCTGTGCATTATGGGGCTGCCTTATTATTTTTTCTTGGTTGTTCCCCTCTCCCCTTTAATTTAAAGGAAAAAGATTTAAGGAGACTGAAATCCTGAGGGGGAGGCAAGAGAAGGTTGTACTTAACCTTTCCCCCTTGCTAGCCATTTGTTGGCTTAAAATAGTTTCTGTATAAAGAACCCATAGAATCACAGACTCTTAGAGATGGAAGGGACCACAAAGGCCATTTGGTACAATCCCCTGCCATGCAGGAATATGTATGTGTTCCACTTTTGGTCATATTTGTTTTCTGCCTTTGATCCAGTGAGCTCAAGGAAGTATATGAGGTTCTCCTCTTCCCTGCTTGAGCCTCACAACAACCCTGTGAGGTAGGTCAGGGTGAGAGAGAGTGAGAGAAGCCCCAAGTCACTCACTAGATGGCTTCCTGTTAGTGATAGTATGTTAGTTGTATGATGTATGCAGGTTGAACGGTTTAATGTAGCACAACAGACATACTGTGCTGATAGCAATAGAAACAGAGTTGTGCATATAGCAAAGCTGTGTAATAATGTTGTATGGGATATAGGATAGGGATGTCAAGTTTTCAAAATAGCAATAAAGGACAATCTAAATTTATGATATGTGAAGTCAACCAGCAGCTCTTAATTAAAAATATTGTTGGTGTTGTCTGCTTTCCAGCCGTTTCTCACCTTAATACCAAATTTCATTTAACTTTGCCATATATTTCTTGGCAAAATTAAAATATTACCCACATTATCAAAATATAAGCATATATGTTGAAATATAAAGTGTGAAGCACTTTATGGAAAGGCCTATTTGGTTTCTTTCTTTCTTTTTCTTTTTTCTTTTGGCATGCATCAAGAATCCTGAATCTGCATCTGAATATATATATGATTGACAACTATGATTAACATTTCAAGTATCTTGAATCTCAAATTTGATTAGATTTACTGAAAATGCATTTCTCACATCACTCCCACATCCCAAAATATGGGATCTTTTGTATGTCATTCAACGTAAAGCACAAACTTTCCAGCCCTCAAAGGACATCCCTTACAATAAATGACAACTGATAACCCTAGAAAGACACAAGATGAGGATGGGCAAGGACACTGAGAAGTATAACAATCTGGAAAAGGACGACATAATTCCTTTCTAATTTTTTTTTAAACTTGGGTGGACAAAGTACCCTTTTTTCTCCAGAGTTACAAGTCCCATTAGCCTCAGTCAGAATAGCCCATAGCATACTGTACAACTGTTCAAGTGCAGCAGCGACAGTTCCTATTAATCCTCTGACATCTCACTTTTTTCGCAGCGTTTAAAATGCCCTCTCTCTTCCTTCCACTCTCCATTCTCAGTTTATTTCAATTGCTGCAAACTGAGTTCAGGGTGCGAAAGTAGTTTGCATTCAGTAAACACAGCAGAAGGGAGAGAAAGGGCAGAATTTTGCCCCCACCTCAATACCTAAATATCAGAATTTCCCTTCTTAAAATGATACTTTTGTGGGCTCTCCCTCATTAATAACTTTTGCCTCTTATACCCTGTGACCCTGCTCTGATTTTTCATCTGTTAAATGTTGACCAGGGCCTCATTCTCACTTACAGATAAATTGGTGTGCAATCCAAATCGAAGTGATCAGGAGGTTCCCGTTCACCAATAAATAGATTCGAAATGATTCGGTTCCACCTGGCCGAAGGGGAAATTTGAATCGATTCCGATCCACTTGTGATTCACACTTGTGCAAAATTGATTTAGCAGAAAAGAAGCAGAAAAAATCAGCATAAAAAATGCAGGTTAAATGGGTCTGGAGCATGGCCCCCCTCTCAGAATTGCTTCAGCGTTTCGGATTAAGTGGGAAATAGGGTCGTTTGAACTGGTTTGAACCGAATTGCGATCCGATTTAAAAGGTAGTGGGAATGAAGCCTGGTGAGCCAAACCAGAGGTTGCATTCAGAGGGGAATATTTTTTTTCTCACTCTTAGACCTTCCTTGGAGGGAGAACAGGATAGAAATGCAATAGAAAGCAGGGAATGGGAAAGTTACTTTTGCATAAACTGGAACTCCCAGAGTACCCCCGCCAACATGAACGATTCTGAAAATTGTAGGCCAGGAAAGGAAAGGAAAGCCCTTTTCTGAGGGTGAGGGATCTCTCTTCTATGCCTGTCTTCCGAGGGGTTAATGAGTATTTGGAGTCTCTGGTGCAGTGCCTGCCTCTTAGTATTCCTGCAACCCAAGCACCGGGTGTGTGGTTCCCCCTCCTCTTTCTATTCTGCAGAGGGACTGGAGGAGGGAGAGGTCTCAGGAAGTAGGTCAAAGCCGCTGCTGATTCAGGCTGGTGGGAACCAGGCGCACTGCAGGCTGCTGAGGAGGGGGCATGGAGAAGCACTTTGGGGGCTGGGAGTGAATGGTAGAGACACACAATTGGGGTGTGCTGTCTCACAACATCCAGCTGGGCAGGTGCAAAGGGGGCTGGATGGATAAAGAGAGAGGATGCAAGGGATGACATGGGGAAGGGGGTCCCTGTTTACGCCTTGCAGGCCCATACCCACCCACCCTCCCCACATTGCTGACTTTGCTCCTTCCAGAAGTCTCCTGATCACTTTGATGTACACAAAAGGAACAAAGAACTTCAGTGCGGATCAGAATCTTACAGGCTGGACGATCAGGCCGGCTTCTGGAGAAGCCACAGAGAGAAGCAAGGGCTTCTCATCTTAGGACCTTATCACACAGGGAAAATCGCGAGTGTAAACAGCGATTATCCTGTGCAAAACACAATATCACAATTAAGATTTTCACTCACGTTGCTATTAAACAGGCAATAAACGTCA
Source organism: Urosaurus nigricauda (assembly GCA_034509955.1). Lineage (NCBI taxonomy): Eukaryota > Metazoa > Chordata > Lepidosauria > Squamata > Phrynosomatidae > Urosaurus > Urosaurus nigricauda. Next base: position 23,849,260 of record JAOEGL010000007.1, read on the forward strand.
ACAAATCATTTTCAGGATTTTCCCATGAATGATTTGTTGCTGTTTATTGCCTGAATATCGCCTGTTTAATAGCCACATCACGTGAAAATCTTAATTGCGATATCACATTTTGCATGAGATAATTGCTGTTTAAACCCCTGATTTTGCCCTATTTCCCTCGTGTGATAAGGTCCTTAGCTGGGGTGGCCTCATGAACAAAGGGCTAGTCCACCTATGTTAACTCCTGGGAAGACAGGCATAGAAGAGAGATTCCTCACCTTCAGAGCTTGGGGAAAGGGCTTTCATTTCTACAATTTTCATAACCTTTCATATTGGCGGGGGGGGGGGGAGGGTTTGGGAGTTTTTTTGCAAAAGTAACTTTCCCATGCCCTGCTTTCTATTGCATTTCCATCCTGTCCTCCCCTGGTCTGGATGTGCCATTTTATATAAGAGTGGCCAAAGTAGCTCTCTAGAAGAGATCTAGGGGTTTTCCCTGCTAAACTAGAACAGTTGTGAAGTCAAAGACTTTCATGGCCGGCATCCATAGTTTTTTGTGGTCTTTTTGGGCTATGTAGCCATGTTCTAGAAGAGTTGTACAATATGCTATGGACTATTCTGGCTGAGGCTGATGGGACTTCTTATTCCGGAGGAAGAAGGTCACTTGGCCCACCCTGGTTTTAAAAATAAGTTAGCAAGAAAGCAAGTAGTCCTCTTCCAGACTTTCTTCTTCTCATTGCCCTTACCCATCCTCATCTTGTGCCTTTCTAGGGTTGTCATTTGTCCTTTATTATAATAAATACAGCTTTATTTATTTAATAGCTGTCTAGAAGAGATCGTGCCTGCTGGAATTCTTTCTTCCATACATCTACTAAAGGGACAGGGGCTCTGTCCTCTTTTTCAGATGGGTCATTCGCACCCTAGTGAAAGATTCTCCCTTGGCTTGAGAGTCAATGTGAGACAGCAGGCATAATGCTGGATGTGGAACGGGGAAGGTTCTGGGTTCAAATCCCTGCTAAAGATCCAGCCAGGTGGGGAGCTTCATGAGTTTAAAAGAGGCAGACAGCCTGAGTTTGGGGAACTGATCCTCACAACAACTTCCATTGTAGATAATCAAATGAAAAAGAGGACAGACCTCCTGTAGTAGATGTGTAGAAGAGGAAATTCCAGTAGGAAGAGAGAAGAAGCATAAACCTATAACATATGGTACCCTCCAACTGTCCTGATTTGTTAGCAACAGTTCTGGTTAATTATCTGCTGTCAAACTTTCACAGCTGCTTTTAAAATGCTCAAATTTCTCTCTTCTCCTTCCACTTTTCCCTTTCGTCCTCAGTGTATTTCAACTGCTTCAAACTAATTTCAAAGTGCAAAAGTAGTTTGCACTCAACTCAGCAGGAGGGGGAATAGAGGAAAAGCTCATTTGTGCTTGTTGGTTTTTAAAATCATTGCTAATTTCAGAAAACACATTCAAGGGATTCTGTAATTAAAACAGTAGTTTTGTCTGGCTTTCCCCTTTTAAAACTTATGCCCGCTTGTTGCCTACTCCCACCCTTTTGAGCACACTGACATTGCTGGCTCACACATGTCCCAGTTTTCACGAGTGAAATATTGGACAGTATGCTATGCATAGGGTCTAAATACCCTAAAGCCACCAGATCACATCTGATTTTGGAAGCTAAACAGGGTCAGCTCTGGTTAGTACTTGTATCATTTTTAGATTATGCATTTGTGAGCTGCTGTGGGTCCTAGTCCAGGAAAAAGGCAGCATATAAAAAAATGAATCAAATAAATACTTGAATAGGAAACCATCAATGAATACAAGGCGCTGTAGGCTATATTCAGCGGAAGTCACTGGCATATTCCTTGCTAACAGCTGTGCTAGCTGTGGAATTCTGGGAAATGTAGTCTAAAAGAGCAAATTTTCCAAGCAGGTGCGGGACAGGTCCAGCACAATGTCCAGATTCTGAAGCAAAAAGCACACACACACATACGCACACACTATATTGATTCTGGCTTGGTCATTCCTTGCATGGCAAATGAGAGAAGGCAAAACGTTTTCCTCTCTGCAGCACTGTAAGATTTTATGTACCTCAAAGAGATTATGCACCTTTTGGAGACTGTGTTGTTTCGGTGTTTTTGTTTTGTTTTTTGCATGGGGAGGGGGCATTTCTGTAAAATGGAAAAAAAACATTGTGAAAACCCCAAAGTTATAGTTTCCTTGTCACTTAACCAACTGAAAGTAACATCACTAGGGACAATCCTCCCTGCTCTCCAGTCAGCTCAAGACAGGCTGATACATGAGAAGCAGGCTATATTACAGCCTGTCTCGAGTCTTGTGAGAGGAAGAGCTCTCGTGACAATTCCAGGCTACCATGAGATTTGAGATCCTGCAGGAGCCCAGAATTCTCATAAGATGCCCTCATCTCATGAGACTTAGAATTACAGAATCATAGAGTTGGAAGAGACCTCAAGGACCATCTAGTCTAATCTCTCTGCCATGCAGGAATATACCATCAAAACTCTCCTGACAAATCCAGCCTCCCTCTAAAAACTTTCAAAGAAGGAGACTCCACCACCCTCCGAGCCACTATATTTCACTGACAAATAGCTCTTACCATCATAAAATTCTTCCTAATGTTTAGGTGGGATTTCTTTTCCTGTATCTGGAATCCACTGATCCATGTCCTAGTCTCCCGAGCAGCAGAAAACAAGCTGACACCATCCTCAATTTGACATCCCTTCAAATATTTAAACAGGGCTATCATATCACCTCTTAACCTTATCTTCTCCAAGCTAAACTTAGCCAACTCCCTAAGCTGCTCCGCATAAGGCATGATTCCAGACCTTTCACCATGTTGGCCACCCTCTTCTGGACATGTTCTAGCTTCTGAATATCCTTCTTGCATTGTGGTGCCCATAACTTGACAGAGTATTCCAAGTGAGACCTGCCTGAAGTATTCCTATCTCAGGGGCTGGACAGATGGGTAGAAAGGGGTAGCTCCTTACTTCCCCAGACAGAGGCCGCAGCAACCAAATGCCACGGCCTCTGGAGGCTTAAAAAGAACCCATTCCCAGCAGGTTCTTTTTAGGCTGCACACGGTGTGCCACTGGCATGCTCGCATGCCATGATGACGTCTGTGTGGTACAGTGCTGTGCCACACGGACACCATTGTGGCATGCCCCATCTGTATGGGGGCATGCCAAGATGGTGCCCAGGGTGTGTTGTAGGGTTGCTGAGTGTGTAAACACTCAGCCCCTACGCACCAATAGTTCTGACCCAGGCTGGCTCAAAACACTCCTCTGTCGAACCCCTCAGTCACCTATAGAACTAAGAGCAGGAAGAGCAGGTGCCAGGGGAAGCTCACTGCTGATAGACCCTGTCTGTGGCCATTTTGGTTGTGTACCAAATACCCTGGACTGTTGTGGAAGTGACCAGTGTCCACTTTAGAAAAGAACAGAGACCAGCTATGCTCACAACAGACTGCCCCTGGAGCATTTGATATGCAACAAAATGGCATCAGATGAGGGAGTTGTCTGTTGCAAATGCGCTTGATGCTCACAAGGGAGCCCTAGCGGTGCAGTGGTTAAATGCTGGTGCTGCAGCCACAAGGTTGTGAGTTCGATCCCAGGCAGCACTCTAAGGTTGACTCATAGAATCATAGATTTGGAAGAGACCACAAGGGCCATCCAGTCCAACCCCCTGCCATGCAGGAACTCCCAGTCAAAGCATCCCCGACAGATGGCCATCCAGCCTCTGCTTAAAGATCTCCAAGGAGGAGACTCCACTACACTCCGAGGGAGTGTGTTCCACCGTTGAACAGCCCTTACTGTCAGGAAGTTCCTCCTAATGTTGAGGTGGAATCTCTTTTCCTGCAGCTTCCTCCTCAGCCTTCCATCCTTTCGTAGGTCAGTAATATGAGTACTGTACCCTGCTTGCTGGGGACAATAGGCTTAAAACATTGTAAACCATTAGGGAGTGCTAATTCACTTAGAAGCAGTATAGAAGTGTACTTGCTATTGCTAATTCTTGATCTTAGCTCTAAGATAACTGAGAATGCTGTATGTGCGGCATGATTTGGGTCTCTTCTGCCTTGTGGGCCAAGGAGGAGGAAAAAGGCCATCATGATGCCAGCTGCAATCACAGCAAGCAAACCTCCAAAATTTGATACATAACACCATTTTGCTTGGTACCAGATGCTTGGGGGTTGGTCTGCTGGGTAGACACCTGCCGTTCATTCTCAACAAAAGAAGGAGGTTAAGGAGATTAGGGGACTTCACCTTTCTCTCCCCTAATGTAGGATAGCTCATACAAAACAGAACAACTGGGCATCCTATGCTGGGATCATCTTGTTTTGCTTGTGGGTGTGTGCTCAGATTCAGAAAGAGAAATAGACACTCATTTGATGAACAAACAGAAATGTGCAAATACACACAGACACACAAATGCAGAATGCTGGTGAGAAATGACCCCAAAAGCATACACGCTTGGTGCCTTGCCAGCCTGACACAACCTGTCTACCAGCATCTCGGCAAAGGCAAGATTTTTTCACACCCCAAGCACACATTAGGGACGTAATGCTTCAAATTCTTCCTCTTCGCATGCAAGGACAAATGATTTCCACAGCACTGTGGAGAGAAAATGAAGATTTCTGCACTGGTCCTGAAAGACACTGGCACTTTGCAAAGTATTTTAGCCAATTATTCTGTGCAGAAATACACATGGTTTCTCTCTGTAGAAAAAATGCGGGAGAGGGCTGCAGAGAAAAAAAGTTTCCTGCACATGAGACAGTGTTTTCTTCACCAAAAAGCCTATGAAAAGAAAAATGGTTTTTTGCGCATGCATGCACAAACCCACAATGGCATTTTTGTGCAGAATAATTTCCCAAATAGGTTTGCAAAATGCAAATAATCTTTGCTGCTGTTCTGTTCTTCTTGATATGGGTTTCTTGAGCAACAGGAAATGTATTAATTGACCAGGAATTAATAGTAATTCATATTTTTTTCATCCCTAGCAGGGAGCTCAGCCCATGTAAAAACCCACTGGGTGACCTTGGGCAAGTCACACTTTCTCAGCCTCAGAGGATAGCAATGGAAAACCTCCTCAGAAGAAACTTGACAAGAAAACCCCATGACAGGTTCTCCTTAGGGTTGCCATAAGTTGGAAATGACTTGAAGTCACACAACAACAACAACAAAACAGCAACAACTAGAACACACAACTGTGCCCTGCAAACAGAGAGGCACAAAGGATGAATCTTCCATACCACTCATCCTAGACTGCCTGGGGCATCTGTGTCTATTGGCAGAGCCAAGTGTGTCCATGACTGGGAAAAGCATAGTATCACAGAGTTGGAAGAGGCCACTAGGGCCATCTAATCCAGCCCTCTGCCAGGCAAAAATACACAAATAAGGCATACTGCAGAGATAGCCATCCAACCTTTGTTTAAAGACAACAAAAGAAAAAGAACCACAATAATAGAATAATAGAATTGGAAGAGACCACAAGGGCCATCCAGACCAACTTCCTGAGATACAGGAACACACAATCAAAGCACCACTGCCAGATGGCCATCCAGCCTCGGTTTAAAAATCTCCAAAGAAGGAGACTGCACCACAGTGGACCCCTCCCACTTCCCAATAGCTCTTATTGTCAGAAAGTTCTTCCTAATATTGAGATGGAATCTCTTTCCCTGTATCTTGCATCCATTGTTCTGAGTCCTATTCTCTGGAACAGCAGAAAACAAGCTTGTTCCATCCTCAATATGACCCCACCTTCAAAAACGTAAACAAGGCTACCATATAATCTCTTAATCTTCTCTTCCCTAGGCTAAACATCCCCAACTTCCTAAGTCTCCACTCCTAAGGCACACTTTCCAGAGCCTTCAACATTTTGGTGGCCCTCCTCTGCACACGCTCCAGCTTCTCAACATTCTTTCTGAATTGTGGTGCCAGAACTGGACACAGGATTCCAGGTGAGGCCTGACCCTGTAAGAAGGGGTGCCATAACTGCCATGGCATGATGTTATGACACCCCTTGTGTGCAGCACTGTTTGGGCGCTGCGCATGAGGGACGTCATCATGGCATGCCCTGTGTAAATGGGCACGCACCAAGATGGTGCCCCGGCAGAGGAAGAAGGGCTTGGAGTGTGAGAACGATCAGCCCCTCTTCACCCCTAGTATGCAGTCAGGCCAGCACTTCCCTTGATCTAGACTTTATACGTCTATTGATACAGCCTAGAATCGTATTGGCTGTTTTTGCTGCCACATCATACTGTTGACTCATGTTCAATTTGTGGTCTATTAGCACTCTTAGATCCCTTTCATATGTTGTCTTGTTAAGCCACATGTCCCCCATCCTGCATCTATATATCTTTCCAACTTACAAAGACCATAAGGGGAAGCATACATGGCTTGAAAATATTCCCAAAAAGTATAAATTCCAAATAGCAAACCTTGATTTTTCCATTTTATATATGGGACACCATTCTGTTGTGCCATTATATTTAATGGAACCTGAGCACCCACGGATTTTCTTATCCATCGAGGGTCCTGGAACCAAACTCCAGTGGATAACAAGGGCTCACTGTACTGTACTTTAACCCTTATAAAAAACAGAACCATCCCCTGGTGAAAAGCAAGATCATAATCTGAACTAGAAGCACTGATCTCGCTCTATTCTCTCATCCATCCATCCTTTAGTATGAACACACAGTTATGCCTGCTGGAATTTTGGAAGTTCTTTGGCATTGCTTTCCTTTGCTTCATCCTTTAGATTGTTTGTTACATGCCCCTAAGTTTTACCCTTGACTTATCCGCAGGTCATATCAAAATCCATAACTTTGGCCCCAAAACCTGCCCTTGATTTATACATGAGGTCGACTGAATAGCCGTGTATATATGGTATTTGCAAGACTAGATAAGATCAGTGAGATAGAATAACTGGCATACAGGGATTCTGGAACTACTTTTAAGGTGGGGGGGGGGGCTTAACCCTGACAGACAGCTTGTTGCTTATGTACAGGTACTTGCAAGGGATGGGTCCATTGCTTTTCCCATCCATTATCACTGAAACATCCCTAAACAGGAACTCATACAAGCACACTGCAGACTTAGAAGGGTCCTCTATGTGTTCAGTGAAGCTTACTCGCACGTAAAAGTGCATATGATGGATTGCAGGCAGCCTTTCTTATTCCTAGGAGGGCTCAACGGCAATTGGTGTGTTAATATTTCTTAGTGCTTGATCCTTTAGTACACTTCTGATTATTAATGTCTGAGGAGGCTCAACCACACAAAAACCACAATGGTCCAATTTTGCCAGGTCATTTTGGGGGGTCCAGCCTATTAACTATTTTCCACTCCATTAACTAATAGCTGATTTGCCAGGGTTGCAAGGAATAGGGAGAGCCGCCGTCAGCATGAAAGGTCCTCACTGCTGATGTTATTCCTCAACACATGAGGATCCAAGAGATTAAGTCCAGAATCTTGTTGGTATCTTGCATGTGTGTAAATTCCTCTGCAGAAAGGGTTGGACGTTTTTGTCCGAAACAGAGCACAGGCATGCAGTTCAGGGGTATGGAAGCAGCATCCTGCATGTAGTGATATTGTGCATGGATGTGCATTGTCCAATGCTTGTGTACAGTTGCATGTTCATGTTACTGTGCAGTGGCACTAACTCACTAGCAAGGCAGCATTGCACAACTGCCATGTAACTCCATGATCATAAAGTTATTTTCCATTTCTGTGATGTAGGATCTCAGCTAATAAATGTAGGCCCCCCAAATATCTTCTAATTGTCCTAATTCAGCAGGGACAATTATTCCTCTGCCAATCCCACTATTTGCCTACTTTTAAAATGTTCTGGTTTCTCTGTTTAATTCCACTTTCCTCCTTGGTCCTCAGCTTACTTCAGTTGCTTTGAACTGAATTCAAAGTTTCTGTGAACTGAGTTCAAAGTAGTTTGCACCCATTAACCCAGCAGGAGTGAGAGGAGATGGTAGAATTTTGCCTTTCCCAGAAGACTCAGGCAAAAGCAAACTGCTGTATCTTCTCCTATCTTATGTGTTTTTCTTTATTAATAACTTTTGCTGCATTGACCACACTTTAATGTGGCTTGGCCACATGTGTCCCAGTTTTCATCTGAGAAATGTTAAAGAGTATGCCCACATACTCCAGTACCCACCTTGCTCTTGCTCTTTTTGCACAAGGCTATTGATACAACAGAAATATGGGTTAGGGTTTCAGAACCTGGAAACATTAATTTTAACCTTAGTTTGTTAACATTACCATTATATCAGAAATTGATCTATAAACCTGAATTGTTTTGGTCAAAGTTCTGTTAATTGTTTGTAATGTATTATTTTAATATTTTAATGGGTTCACATTGATAAAAATGTCTCGCCCTCCCCCACTCCACCAGTAACAAGTTCAAATTAGGTGAAACTTTAACGGTTAGTCAAACTATTAACATCGTAGCCACTCTGAGTCCCAGTTCTGGGGAAAGAGTGGTATACAAATAAATATAACAACAACAATTCTAACACTAAAGATAACAGCTTGCATGTTGCTTGGGACTTATATCTTCTTAAGTTGCCTTGCACATGTGCAAAAGTAGATCTCATATAGGAGTGTCTAGGAAAGAGGGGAGGACTGGGATATGGAAAGTGGAGGATAGGCCCTAAGGAGACTGAGGTTTCTGTGTTCCATCACACAGAAAGAAGCAATCTTCATGTGGGGTGAGGGAATGTTATTTCGTTCAATGCAGGAATATTAACATTCCGTCAGACACAGGTGCGGGTCTCATTTTGAAACAACACAAGCATATTAAAATCAAGGCCTGGTAAATTTATGCCGCACTCGACAGAGTTATTAGCTGTTCCGTAAGTCATTGCTGGCTGCTATTAATGCGATCTGAGAAAGTAATAGTGCGTTTTGCTGGGAGGGGGATCTTTTATTTAAATGCAGACCAAATGGTGTGATGAAACTTTAATAAACCAGAGGGGGGCTAAATTATTGAAATGGCGAGCTGGCGGCACAAAATTGCTCTGGGTTCAGGGATCAACAGAAGGGAAAATGGGAAAATGGGGTCAGGGGAAGTTCTATTTGCTGCATCAGGGAGTGATCTTGGAGGGGCCAGGAAATGGAAATGAAAGCTAGTTGTACGCTAGAGGGCGTATTTAGAAAGAAGGGACTGCTCCGTGCCACAACAGACCCACACAGCTTAAGGCCCCTGGGTCACACAGCTATGGATGGCGGCCTGGATGTTTACTAGCACCTGCTTCCATTTCTTTTCCTTTTGCCACAGGGCTGTTTAATAATTAAAAAGAATTCAAAGCCTTGAGTTTCTCTGACTGTGGGTGGCTGTGATCCTCCTGTGAATCACAGTTACAGAAGTGCAAGTCCCAGTCTGCTGTAGGTGTATGGTTTACTGTCAGTCTGAAGACAGAGGCACACGGAAACAAGGTGTTGGTGCCAAAAGAAATGCGGACTATGAAAGATGGGTCTGTGTGCATAGTGACAAGCGGGGCAAGGTGTTTAATCAGTGCAACATATGTGAAGGAGCAGACTGTGTGCAGACAAAATGGCTAAGAAAAATCAAGGAAAAAATACCCATGCAGGATGGGTGGATGTAGCTAAGGAGAGTGGGCAAAATGAGGGCATTGCCTCACAAGTAAGAATTCTGTCCCCCCCCCCACTGAAATTTTCTCTCACTCCCAAAACTTCCAGCATTGCAAAGAGTGAGATACTGAAAATCGTTCACGCCTAAAATTCTTACCTTTGCTCTGTTCACATTGCCTTGGTAACACTACCTGCCCCTTTCTTTGGCTGCCTAAACTATGGCCTGGTACAGACTGGTGCCTATTGCCGGCCTGGGGCCGATACTAGGGATCCGTAGGGCTGGGCATCCATATGCGCCCAGCCCTAAAATTGGTGTGCATGTGCCATCTTGCCGTGGCTGCGTCCACATGGGGCATGCGATGATGACGCACAGGTGTATGCACATTCAAACAATGCTCGCCGGAAGCAGCATGTATGGCTCACGGGCACCATTGTGACGCATCTAAAAAGAAGCCACTCTAGGTGGCGTCTTTTTAGGGAGTGCGTCAGTGCCATGCCGTGCAGCTGGAGCAGCACTGACAAGGTTCAAAGATAGGCGGCATGGAATCTGTATCCTCCCTATATTTCTAAATGCTTAAGTGAAGCTTTAAATAGCAGATATGTCAGAGATCAGAAGACTGAAGGAAATAATCATTTGTGAAAGAATTCTTGTGTGCGTATGTGTGTGCGTATGTGTGTTTGTATACCTTCAAGTCATTTCTGACTTATGGTGACCCTAAGATGAACCTGTCATGGGGTTTTCTTGGCAAGATTTGTTCAGAGGAGGTTTGCTATTGCCTTCCCTTGAAGACGAGAAAGTGTGAATAAGTCATCCAAGATCACCCAGTGGGTTTCATGGCTGAGCTGGGAATCGAACCCTGGTCTTCAGAGTTGTAGTCCAACACTCAAACCATTACACCATGCTGGGGGGGGGGGGGGGAAATGTCTTCATTTTGGTCCTGTTTACCTATAACCATAGAAAAACTGTTGCATATCCTCCACCATTTCACTTATGAAAACCAGGATGCATGTGGCCAAGCAACATCAGATGCTGGTCAAGATGCCAAAAGTTATTAATGGGGAAGAATACACACACACAGTTGTCCCTTCTGATTCACAGGGGATCTGTTCTGGACTCCCCTGTGGATCAGAAAAAAACACGAATATTGGAGCCCAATTGTTTTTAATGGCTGTGCACTCCCATGCACGGCCCTGTGCGTGCAGTACAGGTTGGCTCGGCAATTTGTCCCTCCTGGCTTCCTGTCCATGGAACTTCAAAACCACAAACAGGGAGTAAGCGAATCCATACGGACGACTGTATTTGCAAAGGCTGCAGCGATTTGATTTGCATGAGCCTACCGAGGTAGTCAAGATTTCTCTCCCTCCTCTCTTCCCTGTTGAATTAGTTAACTGAGTGTAAACTGTGTTCACACTTTAAAATTTGCAGCAAATGAAGTAAGTTGAGGACAAAGGGAGCCAGTAGCAGAAGATAGAAATTGGGACATTTTAAAAGTGACTGAAAAAGTGGAAGGACAGAAGATTGACTGGGCCTGTTCCTGCCAAATCAGGACAAATGGAAGGTATGATTTTGGACACCTCTCTCTCTCTCTCTGAATCTTCTTCAGTCCCCTGCCACTTTTTTCCCTCCTGCTCCTCCTTTGCTATTGCTTATTGTTCACCAATTCTCTCTGAAGTCTCAGCATCACAGAATCATAGAGTTGGAAGGGGCCCAATAACGCATTGAGTCCAACTCTTTTCTCAATGTAGGAAGTCTATCAAGAGCATCCTCAGAAGTCCAAAATCTTTCTGAAGAGTCAAGAGAAAGAGACCCCACAACTTCTTTAGCCAATAGGTTCCATTGCTGAAAAGCTCTTATCATCAAGAAGTTCCTTCTAATGTGGAGTCAAAATCTACCCTCCTGCAACTTAAATCCATTAGATCTGGTCCTAACCTCTGGGTAGAAATATTAATCTTTTCCTGAATCAGGGAGAGAGCTTAATAAATTATTCATGAGAGGATAAAATACAGAGGGCCCTTGGTGTCTGCTGGGATTTGGTTCCAGGACCCCCCATGGATACCAAAATCCGTGGATGCTCAAGTCTCATTAAATACAATGGCACAGTGAAACGGTGTCCCTCATATAAAATAGCAAAATCAAACTTTTAGCATTTATACTTTTTGGAATATTTCCAACCTGCGCATGGTTGAATCCACAGATAAAGAATCTGTGGATATGGAAGGCTGAATATTGTAGTTCAATATTGACATTCCTACTGTGCCCATGCCCCATCCCTGTTTTGAGCTTTAGAGAAAAGGAAACAGCGCATGGATTTTTCAAAATACCATTTGCCATCCTCCTATACCAAAATCCTTTCCTTTATCACTTCCACCTTATCCACCCCTTTCTTTCCCACGTGTGTTCCATGGTTAAGAGCATCGCAATTCAATTCTCTGGGAGAGAGGAAGAACTTCTATGTGTTGCCTGGAGTAAAAAACAGGAGGCAAAGAAGTTCAGCAGACTGCACTTAGGAATCCCAAGAGGCACCAGCTCAGGAGATGTCGGGATAACAGGGTTACTATACTTCTACTATGTTTAGAATGGGAAGGAAGCAAGTACTGCACATGCCAATCAAGAAACAGAGAGGTTTAGAGGCACAAACTCACCTTAGTGTTGCATTGTCCCCCTGACAAACTGTGTAATTGTCAGCTGGTTGATTAAAATCTGCACCCCGAACCAGCAACCCTGTAAGAAAGACACATTGAGAAAAAATGCCCTTTAGAGTTTGGCTGTAGAATTGTCCCCCTGAGTCAGGGAGGGAGAAAAATATTCCTTTGAGGAACGGAGTTTTTCACCACCCAACCGCTGTCAATTTGCAAGCATGCAACTTTTTAAGTGATCTATTACGTAATTATCTCTCTGATGAAAAGTCCAGCACAATCTAATTGTGACACAGCTCTACTTCAACAGAGAATAGCCCATTACAAAGCAATGTTATTTTTATATGCTTCACAACATGCTTTTTTGGTAACCATTTAGCCCTAAAATATGCATTTTATCCTATGTACCATTCTAAAGGCACCAGTTCCCATCTGATCTTGGAAGCTAAGCAGGGTCAGCCTTGGGTTAGTACTTGGACAGGAGACCCATCAATGAATACCAAGTGCTGTAGGCTATATTTCAATGGTAAGGACTGGAAAAATCACCTCTGAGGATTTCTTGTCTAACTAGCGTATCAACCAAAGTTGGTACCAAGCACTCCTGGCTATCGCCTCCACCTGGGATGTCAACTGTAGAGACGAGTCCAAGAGCACTCCCAAGCTGCAAACTTCGTCCTTTAGGGGAAGTGTGTCTCCCAGCTTCACCATCTGGAATCTGCCCGAGAGGTAGGAATGGAACCACTGAAGTACAGTGCCCCCAATACCCAACTCCCTCTGGTGTTCCAGAAGATACCGTGGCCAATGGTATTGAATGCTGCTGAGATGTCTAAAAGGACCAATAGGTTCACACTTCCCCTGTCAATGCCCAGATGGAGACCATGGCAATCTCCACTCCATATCCCACCCTGAAGTCGGTTTGAAATGGCTCCAAGGAAGGAGACTCCACCATTCCATCGCTCTCAATTCTTGAGTATCATTTTTTCAAATAGTAAATGTTCAGATGCCACTGTGAAGCTTAAAGGCAGCACATTAAGACAACATCTATTTACTTGTTCTCAACATCTGATATCTAAATACAGTGCCTCTGAAGAGAAGTTTCCATTAATACCAACAATTAATTGGCCTTGCTAATCATATCAGTGGTCAGTTACGAATCCCATTAATGACTAACCAGATGCCCAAAGCTTGGGAAAGCGGTGGTGGAGTTGTTTGGTTGGTTATGGAAGGGGAACTACATAGTCGCTGGAGCATTTCGGAAGTCCAAACATGAGTTTTCAAATTTATGGAAAGATTACAAGGAGGCCATATAGGCATAGCCCATCTCTGTTGGCACCACTCCTGGCAGTATACTGCCATGGAACATGGAAGTTTGGTTAAGCTAACAGGTCTCCTGGACATCTTTACTTTCCTCTCTATAGATTCCGTTTGCTTTGAAAATAGGACCCAGGAATCCGTGCTTCCAGTCTGCGAAGTAACCACTGGTAGAATATACGGTCCTCCATCAACAAGGACATTTTACTGCCAGCTCCTATCTGGGCTGTGAAGATAGAATTTATGAAAGAATTTGACTCAAAGGTACAAGACTCTCCTCCCTTCTGTGTTTGTGCATGGGTGCACATGCATGTGCAGCCTAGACAGCCGGAGGGCTCATCAACGAGACTGTCTCATCTGATTTGCCTCAGCTGTCCTTCTCTGTCAAAAATCCACTAACTCCTTCTGCCAGTGAGTGAGTGTCAGGGACCCTAGAGATTGGGCTGAGGGTAGCTGAGGAAGTGGCTCTTTGGATGGTGGAAGAAAAGAACAGGAACCATGAATAGTCTGGCCATTCACAGCAACACAGCAAATACTTCTGTGATAATGCATAGTTGCGTACTGATAAATGTCGAAGTTCAGGTACTCATCTGAACTAGCTGCCATTTCCATAGTCCCCAATATCCTAAGCAAAGCAACCATTGTCCCAAAATGCAGGCAGCTAGCTTGGCCCCTACAGTCCAGGTCTAACAGTTTTCATCTCCACCAGAAGAGGGTCTTTTGTAAAGCTATCGGCTCTTAATTGCTTATTCAAGACCAAGACACTGAACAACACTTACAATTACAATTGGAATCACTTGTAAAAGTATAATGTGGCTCATAAAATCTATTTCCCCTTCCCAGCTGTTGCAGGTCAGCACGACAAGGAAGCACAAATGGTTGTACCCACACCGAAAAGGAATGTTTTAGACCATGATACCTCTCTGAACATACCCAAAGTCATCTGATTTCTGAAGCTAAGCAAAGTTAGGTCTAGTTAGTACCTGGATGGGAGACAAGAATTCTGCCTGAAACCATGTATAGTGTACTATGTGTATGCACCTTCAAGCCACCTGTCAAATTATGGAAACTCCATGCGTTTCATAGCACTTTCTTAGGTAAATAATACTCAGAGACTGATTTGCCAATTCCTTTTTCTGAAACATAGCCTACAGCACCTGGTATTTGTTAGCTGTCTCCCATCCAAGTACTAGCCAGGGCTGACCTTGGTCAGCTTCCAAGATCAGATGGGCTCTGGTGCCTTTTGGGTATAGAAGTCAATTAATACTACAGGTCACTGGTTTGCAGCAGATAACCCACTCTCCTCTTATTGTCTTCATTGTTGTCCCAGCACATAAGAATAGCAGCCTGAACTTAGCACTTGTATACTGTCTGATATTCCTCCTCTATCTGTAACTCCGGAGGGAGTTATAGGGAACCCCTATAATTATACAAGTAACTGAAAAGTTACAGTTACACTGCAAAAGAATAATCATATGACAGTAATATACTTATATCTCCAATGGTATAATAATGAGGAATTAATTGTTTATAACTAGTTCTTTCCAGGTTCTGATAGGAAGCTTTCCAGTGGTTCTGGATTTCCTACAGAAGGTAGGCTAAATGGTAGGCAGTGGCAGTGCCTGCCCTATCAGTGGGGTGATAAATTCATTCTGGATGTTTCCCCAAATTTTTGGAAGAGATTTTCCAAGGCGAACTTATTTTTGGAAACAGAGTTCTATTTACAAACTAGGTTCAGCACACTGGACAACTTCCTTAAAACTCAGGCTATCATCCAAAATGGATTCACTGTCCTACTAAACTACCAGCCACTTCTGTATCGAGGAAGTGGCTACACAATGAAAAACAGCCAGCTCCACGGGGCGTCATACCTTCCATGGTCTGGAAGCCCTGGTATGAAGAGTTGGCGATGCTCAGCACTGGCAGGAAACCGTGGACCCAATTTCTTTGTATAAGCCACCCTTCCTCACCCCCAGCTGTTCCATCTTAGCTAGCAGCCTAGTTGTGATTGACAGGCATCAAGATTCAGGACAAATCTAAAGGTCAACGCTTAGTCAGCAATGTATGCAGCTGGGGACTCAAGAGGCAACCTATTTACTATGGATTTATTTATTTATGTCACTGAAAAGCTTCAAGTGATTTCCCTCCACTCCCTTGGCCAGGGGAGGTCACTCAATCATGCCACTGGCTACACGACAAGATTGGAGGCAGGGATGCAAGGCAGAGACAACCCTGACCCTCATCCATGAGATCATCCACTTTTATTTTAGAATAATGAGGGGACTATGCAAGAGCCAAAAACAAGTAAGAGTGTTTGTGTGTGAGCGAGGGAGGGGAGCGATTCCCAAGCAAACTGTCCTCACTCAGCCTTGGCGGTGGAAAAATCCAGATCTTTCCCTAATTTGCCCATTATCACGAACTAATTGGTTCATACACATAGAGTTGGCTCCTCTCTGTATCAAGGACTAGCAGTATGTGGCGAGGTGTAGCAAGATGCTAACCGTTGGGGTGGACAGGTTTGGGAAACTGCATCTGTAAATACCAAAGGATCATTGTGCATGTCCATGCATACACACATGTACATGCATGTCCAATGCATGTCTAACATATGCACACTGGGCTACTTGTTGTTGTTGTGTGCCTTCAGGTTGTTTCCAACTTATGGTGACCCTAAGGAAAACCTTTTCTTGGCAAGTTTTTTCAGATGAGGTTTGCCAACGCTATCCTCTGAGGCTGAGAGAGTGTGACTTGCCCAAGCTCACTCAGTGGGTTTCCATGGATGAGCTAGGATTCAAACCCTGCTCTCCAGAGTCATAGTCAAATGCCCAAACCATTACACCATGCTGGTAGTACTCAGGGGCAATTTGGAGGACAAATTTTACTTTTCAGTGCAGTGGTAGGCTCAAATTTTCTACTCCCCCCCCCTCCACAAGAAACAAATGAAAAGAGAACACTATTGGGATTGACCCTGCCATCACCATGAGAAAGTTTTGGACAGCAACCCACCAGGGCCAGTTGCCAACATCTCTTTTCTAAATCTTTCACCAAGGCTCAGCTCCAAGAAACCATTTTGATTTCCCACTGTGCCTGGTTCAGTTTTTACATCATAAGCACTACGGGAAGCCACCTACTACCAATGAGAGGTCTGCCACCAGGTAGTTTCCTCACTTGCCCTCAGTAACATCATCACAGAGACAAATCAACATAATAGTCTCCTTCATTGTGAGCTCTGAGAGAGTGAAGTTACCCATGGGATTAATCCAAAGCAGAGAACAGTATCAGTAGCCAATGGGAAGGAGAAGTGAAAAGCCATTACTCTAAGCATCCCCCCCCCCAAAAAAAATTTACATTCTACAAAATCACTAGCTACAAATCAGCTATCAAAAGTAGAAAATATTATTCATTTGTCATTGGCATAACACTCCACCCATTCAGTTCCATGCCCTTTCCCCTGCTCCATTAAATGCCAAACTCAAGAGAGGGAATACAGTCAACCCTCCACGTTTGCAGTTTTGACTTTTGCGGATTTGATTATTAGTGGACTGGATTAATGTGTTTTCACAAGCAATCTCTAGGTCCTTCAGCATGACTCTATGGCCAACATCCACTGGAAGTCATGCTGAGATTCCCAGAGGGAATACTTCTATAGGCATGTGTAGGTCCTCCAGCACAATTCTATGCTTAACTTCCAGCAAATATCGATTTGTAATGAAGAACCTAGAGATTCCTAGAGAAGTGTTCTCTTGGGTAAAAAAAAAACAGTGCCCTTTTCCCACTTTCATGGAGGTGCTGTGCCCATAACCCCAGCAAATGTGGAGGGGCCATTGAACTACTGTTGCTCTTTCCTGGCATGATGAGGGAAGCAAAGGGATGCAACTCAGCATCTACTCTCAGCTGCAAGGGTAAGAAAAATCAAGCTACTGTACTCTCCTATACACTTGTTTCCCTTCCCGTTGTAGCCCAGACCAGCTGTTTTCTTCCCCTGCTAAATATCAGCAGTGGCACCCCACCACACACACATACACACACAGCTTGGTGGCTACTGAGAGGAGGTTTTGGATCATGTACAAGAGGGTAGCTAATAGGACTACTGGAGTGAAAACTGGCGAGGGCCCCTGTACCTTAAATAGTTGGATAAAAGAAGGAAATGTTACTTGTTTGTCCAACACAAACAGGTAACATGCAGCACCTGCTGAATGTCTCACTTGTTGTTGTTGTTCTGTACCTTTGAGTCAGGTCCAACTTATGGCAACCATAAAAGGAACCTACCATGGGGTTTTCTTGGCAAGCTTTGTTCAGAGGAGGTTTACCATTGCCTATCCATGAGGCTAAGAGAGTATGGCTTGGCCAAGGTCACCTAGTGGGTTTCATGGCCATGCTGGGAATCACACCCTGGTCTCCAGAGTTGTAGTCGAACACTTAAACCACTATGACACATTGTCCCTCTTCTACATGACCGTGAAAGGTACATGTATATAAATGTTCTCTAGTCTGACAATCCATCCAAAAGAAAACACATGCATAACCCAGAGTTACATGCACATATGTCGTCAACATCTTTTCCAGCCTATGGATCTACCTGTCCATCTGTCTCTCTATCTGCCTATCTGTCTACCATGTTCAGTACATCATACATGTGGCCGTGAATATGAAACCGGAGGGGGTATTCCTCCCACCTTTTAGAATAAGATGGTGTATTCTGTGTGCTTGCATGTGCCTTTGTGTATCTGGGAAACTCAAGACCTGTTAATGCAGAACTGACCTTGTTGATTCTTACATCAGCACCGAGATCAGCAACAAGGTGTGTGTGTTGTGTGTGTCTTTGTGTGTGACAGAGAGAGAGAGAAAGGGAGAGATGCACTTGCCTAGGCCCTACTGGTGAAGCGGTTGATTAAGATTCTGTCTGGCTGACGGATGGAGCTGGACACAAGCCGGGGAGACAGACAGTTACTTTGCATGCAGAACCAGGGAGAAGGTGACGAGCAAAGAAAGAGACACGGACAGAGATCAATCACAAGCCCTGCCAGCTTTTCTTAGCATACCCCACAAGCCCCTGGCTCTCTGCTCTTTTCCCACCTCCTCTCCAGTTCACACACAGCTTATGACACTGTGCCTCACCAACCACATTCAGGTGCCCTAGAAAGCAGAGGCAAAGTTTACCCCCACCCCTTGCATTATTCTCTGCCCTTCCCTTCCCTAGCATGCAATGGGCAGGTATCTAATCTGACTTTCCCTTGGATGTGACACCATGTTTACTTCATGTTCCTGCTCCAGCTATAAGTAGTGACTGTCAATATGCAGCAACTGAGACTCTGGCTCACAGAGCTTGATGGTTAGAACAACTGGTACCTTACCTAGATGTTTCTTTTATTCTTCATTTGGTATGTGCAAGAGAGGAAGGGGGGCAAACAGAGAGAGGCACACACCAGCATCCCAGCCAGGGACCCCCTAAATATTTAGACTACATTACACCTCACCTCGAAATCTCCATCTCCAGGCCCAGGAGGCTATTGGGTGATGAGGGTGTTTCTGAGCATGGGCAGAGTGCTTTATTTTTCCCACCAACTTTACAAAGACACACGAATATTCCTCAATATCACACTTCTCTAGGGGCAATTATGCTCTGTTTGGAGAAGTCCTTTCTCTTCTTAGCACTGATCCTCCTGAAAATTAATTTCGCTGAGTTGACTCTGAGTTTTAGTGTTACGAAATAAGGCAAACACAAAGCTCTTTGCAACTTGTCTGATGCTGTTTGTGATTTTTTTAAAAAAGAGCATTGTCCACACTAGACAATAACACGCTACACTTTGATACCTCTTTAACTGCCATGACTCCAAGCTACAGAATCATAGGACTTGTAGTTTGTTAATGGGTATTTAGCATTTTCTTTTTACTTGCAAGATTTAGTGTTGTAGAATCACAGAATTCTAGAATCCTAGAGTTAGAACAGACCACAAGAGCCATCCAGTCCAGCTCCATTCTGCCATGTAGGAATTCACAATCCAAGCACCCCTGACAGACAACCATCCAGCCTCTGTTTAAAATCCTCCAAAGAAGTAGACAGCACCGATCTCCAAGGCAATGTATTTCACTATCGAAGAGCTGATACGATCAGGAAGTTCTTCCTAATGTTGAGGTGGAATAACTTTTCCTGTAGCTTCCATCCACTGCTCCATGTCCTAGTCTCTGGATCAGCAGAAAACAAGCTTGCTCCATCCTCAATATGACATCTGTTCCAATAGTTAAACATGGCTATCATGTCACCCCTTAACCATCTCTTCTCCAGGCTAAATGTACTTGGCTTCCTAAGCCATTCTTCATAGGTACTTCAGAGGAAAGGCTCCTCAGTAAATTTCAAGGGAGAGTTCAGACTCGAATTGTTCTAGGCAAGTTTAGAAGAGCCTATTGTTCTAACTTCTAAAAAGCAAAGCTCTGCTTATCTTTGGATAGGAGATACAACTCATTGAGGGCAAATCTGTCACTTGCCATGCAAATGGTCTCAGATTCAGTCCCTGACTTTCCCAGTCAGGGCTGTCTGAAACCTTGGGGAGATACAGTTATAGAATATAGCTAAATGGTGAAGAATCTTCAGCTCTTAAGATGTTGTTGGACTACAACTCCTATCAAACAAAGAAAAAAGCAAAGTCAGAACACGACTTATGCCAAATATAACAATGTTTTTTTTAAAGAAGGTTTTCCATTACCTTTCTTTGAGGATGAGAAAGTGTGACTTGCCCAAAGTCACCAAGTGGGTTTCCGTGGCCAAGTGGGTATTTGAATGCTGAATTCCCAGAATCCTAGTCCTACACATTACATTTGGGGGAAATGTGGCCCTCAGCTGAAGCTTGGCAAAGTTACTTTTTGGATGACAACTCCCAAAATCAGCCAAATGCTTATGCTGGTTAGGGGAATTTGAGAGCTGTCATTTTACAAAAATAACTTTTTCAAGGTCTGGCCTTGACTACTAAGCTTGATCGGTAATTTAGATACAACCATCCCTTTTCACTGACATTCTGTTTTGCATCATAAATTCTTAAATCTCCTTCCTATTTCTATTATTTGGATAAATATTCCTTCTGAAAGCATCCTCTGATAAAAATGAGCCATATTCCAACACTGGAACTTCTGGATTCTTACTGTTTCTGCTTCTCTTTCACCACTAGGTCTGTCCATATGGATATGCCTCCCTCTCTCCTTCCTTACTTCATTTACCAACTGCCTTCACATCTCATTGACATACCTGGCTGCCCATCAATATACATCTTTTCTACCTGAAGGCATCGGGAAGGTCATACCTGGAGAGATGGAGATTCACGCCTCATGGCACTAGGCTCCTTTCCACCAGCACTTTGGCATAAAACTGCCATCATCTTGCCCCAGTCATCTCAAAATGCCAAATGTCAAAATTCTGTATCCAAAATAAAGCACTGCGGCTTTCATCTCTCAACTATATCATTGGTCTCTTAAGAAAAATCCTCAGGACAGACACATGCTTTCAAATGAATTGCAATTTCATTTCCCTTACCACCAGTAGGTATTTGTATTAGAAGACATGTTTTAAAAGGGGAGGAGATTTTCACTGTTGTGGATGTATTCCCCCCCCCCTTTAGAATAGATCACATGAATACTCATAAAGCAAAACAGGATTTTAGCCCTTTTTTAAACTCACCTTAGATCCAGATGGGCCATACATATGGCCCTTGATGTCCCAAAATATAGCCCTTGAAACCCTCAAAGCTCTACACATCTTTAAAAAAACATAGGTGACATTGCTCACTCTCTGTTTTAATTCTGGCTGATTTTTTTTTAAAAAAGCAATGGTGGTAGCGGTGGTTTCTGTCAGGTTTTTAA
This sequence comes from Urosaurus nigricauda, assembly GCA_034509955.1. Classification (NCBI taxonomy): domain Eukaryota; kingdom Metazoa; phylum Chordata; class Lepidosauria; order Squamata; family Phrynosomatidae; genus Urosaurus; species Urosaurus nigricauda. Next base: position 23,870,650 of record JAOEGL010000007.1, read on the forward strand.
GTAAGTGGAAGGGCTCAAAGCAGTTTTCAGCAGTTTGGGGCTATTTTGGGGCATGGGGGAGAGAAATGTCATGTAGAATATTTTGGAAAAAAAGTAGGCAGTGTGAAGGCTTTTGTGTGCTATTGAGGCTCAGAGTTGAAAATTGGCTCCTGCTCCCTTTGTAGTTGCCCACTCCTACCTTAAATATTCACAGTTCAGTGTTATACATACCTGTGAAATATCTGAAGAGCTTCAGTGAGCATGGTAGAAAAGAAACTGCCTTATTCTGGGTCAGACCAGCATTGACAACATTGACAGAAGCTGTGCTCCAGTGTTCAAGACAGGCATTTCTCCAGTTTTACCTGGAGATGCCAAGCATTGAACCCAGAGTCCTCTGAATGCAAAGCATCTGCTCTACCATCAAGGTGCGAACAAGCTGAAAACTTAAATGACAGCTATGTCTTGGTATCTTTCCCTCCTTCTCATCATGACTTTTAGGCACACTTCTGCTACAACCAAAAATGCAGAGATGCGTATGGGGTCATGCTTTCTGTACATGCATGGGAATTGAAAGGATACACACAATCTTTCTCACCCTTAAAGCACCCAACACTTTTCATACTTTAAGATTTTGTTTTGCATGTATATCTATATTTTTCTCTCCCTGCCCCTCTCTCTCTCACACACACAGACACACACACACACACACTGACACTGTTTTGTGGAAAATCAAATGTTTTCCATGTAAAAATGGATGTTATCCTAATGATGCTTGTGCTTCTATTGGGAAGGACAGGGAGCTGATTTTTTACTTTAGTAGCGTGTGAGCTGAGTTTTATGCCACCAGATAGGTGATTTTTGGAGTCCTTGTTAGCATCATGGCCCGAAGTTAATATCTGTCCGGTATAGACAAAGACACCATTTGAATTAGTTACTTTTTGCATTCACTTGGCAGGCTGAGGTTTAGAAAACATATGATGAGAGGGAATGGACAATGGAAGTGAATTTCCCTCTGTGCACAGTTCTTATAGCTGAGGTGGTGTGAGATGGATCTAACATCTGAACTTGATTTCTTTGTTTGCTTCTGCACTACATAACCCTTGGGAACCCATCTTCCATTTGCTTGACCCGAAACCAGGTGCCCCATATAGCCAGGAATGGGGGATTTGATGATGAGATGGGGATACTCTGGGTAGAATTAATCTGGGGGCCCATTTCTCATGCCCCAGGAGGAGAAGGCGGCACAACTGAATCCCAAGGTTAGGACTGTAAATGCTGGTGGAGTGATCTTTATTCCCTTTCTTCCTTTCCCTTGCAAAAAGCAGCAAATTGGGGACCATGGTTGAAGCCTTAGGCAGAGAAGGTCCACTTTTCACTTTAGACAGGGATCTGATTATGTCAGTGGTGGTCACACACTTTAAAGTCAGCTGCCCATAAAAAGGTGTGGGAATGGGGAATCCAGCTCACTCTGGTTTACTTTATTCATGCATTCATTTATTTAAGGGATTTGCATCACACCTTTCTCCCAAAACGAGGCGAAATGGAGATTTATATTAATCATACAAGTGTTTGCCCATCTTTCTAAACAAAATAATCTGTACAAGCCCCCAGAGACAGTACCCAGCATTGACTTCCTTATAGCTTCCAGGATGGTTTCTAGCATTGCTAAAGACTTGGCTGGATGCTCCATTGCAATGTGGCAGTGACTGGTCAAATGTGTGAGAAAGAAGGGAACAGAGAGAATGAAACGGAGTATCCCGAAAGAAAGCATCACTGTCTATCTCAAAAGGTATAACCAGGAGAACATTGTACTTCATGTTTTGTTTCGTGTCCCATTTATAAACAATACCAATAAAGCTATTGAAGACACTGCCAATTGAAGTCACAGACACGTTCTATTTGTGCTTGTACAGATTATTCAACCTGGAAACCTGGGCACATGCTTGTTCCCATGATGGCCTATGTCAAGGCTGGAAGTCTTGTGACCCTCCATCTGTTGTTGCACTGGAGGTCCCAGCAGCCCAAGTAAAGACAATGGTGAGGCATGCTAGGAGTTGCAGTTCAACTCTGATGTGCAAATTTCTTTATGGAGTAAACCTAGCTTGTTCATGGACAAATCTGGGATTGTAATGCCCCCAGGGTAGCTGTATAAATAAATAAAGAAAATGTTTCCAAAAGAACAAGGGAGCTAAAAAAGTCTGAAGATGTCTCCAAATCTAGGCCTTTGATCTTGGCTCAGGCATGGATTCAGGGAAATTGTCTCCTTTTCCCTTATGGTGACCTGGATCCAGACTGGCACCATCAATCTTTAAGAAAACATATCCTTGAGGTGCAGGTGACAGTCACCGAGTGCAAACAGGAGAGCCCTTCTGTGCTTCCTGACACTGTAATAAAACTTTCACCTAACTCATTTTTGTCTTTCCTTAAACTCTGGGCCCAACATGGCAACAGCTGTCTATATCCCATTACCATGAAAGATACCGGAACTTGCCATGTGGAAATGGAAAGTTTTGCTACAAGAAGATGAAGGGAGGCAAAATTAACTATAACGTCTACTTCTTGGGTGATGGCAAGGAACAGAATATCATTCCCCAAGGACTTTTTCATCCATATTAACCTTCTGCTCAGCTTTAATATGTAACCTCGCCCTCTATATACTAGGGAAACAAATGGCTTTTCAGTTTATTGTCTGATGGGGGTGGGGGAATTCTGTTTAACTGTGAAGCTTGTGCATTTTTCCATCAATGGAAGCCAGACATAAAGAGACACATAATTAATAATTTGGCTTTGTAATCCCATTTCTATTCCTTTCACTCCAGCCCTTCCTCCCATAAAAAGTATAAACACTCTAATCTCTTTTTATAGGATGCAGTATAAAAGAGAGGAAGCAGAAATTGTATGGGATTTGCAGCATATTTTAAACTCATGTATTTGAGATTGGCAAAGTAATAACCAAATCACTCATTAGTGTGTTCTGCAGATCTTGGGGGGAAAGCTTGGAAATGTTACTTTTGGACGACAGCTTTCAGAATCCCTCTGCCAAAACAACAACAACAACAATTTTCCAAAATTCTGATTAGGGATGGGAATGTGGGCAAAAAATATCACTGTTACAAAGATTTTGGTTGACAGTGACCATTTCAACATGATAAGATGACCTGTCAAGAATTCTCCAACTCCTAGAAGGACAGAGATCTTCCTTCTAACAAGAAACCATAATCTCCGGCATTTTACAGAACAGGACACAGTGTCCAACCAATAATAAAGTATGGTCAAGATGATAAAAATTATTAATACGGAAAGGCAGACAAGTTTTTCAGCTGCTGATAAAATGTCCCAGGTTCTCTCTCTTTCTCCTATTTTCCACCCTTGTCTTCAGCATACTTCAAGTGCTGCACACTGAGTTCCAAGTACAATTTACACTCAACTCAGCTGGGGCGGGGGGGGGGGGGCAGAATCTCACATTTCCCCATAGAATAAGGCAAAAGCAAACTGATGCAGCCTCTCTTAGCTTGTGTTATCTTCCTCATTAGTACTTTTTGCCATGTTGACCAGACTCTAATGTTGCTTGGTCACACACCTCCCAGTTTTCATCTGTGAAATGTTCAAAGATATGCTGAGATAGGCCAAGATTTGCAGTACAATAATAACTGGAGGGCCCCAAACTGTCCATCCTGATTTAGGCTGAAGAAGTGCCTAAGCACTATGGACATATTACAGCCTGTCTGATCTCAGAAGCTAAGCAGGGCTGGTGGGGTGCGGGAGATTGCTTAGTACTTGGAAGGGAGATTACCAGGATATGCCAAATGCTGTAGACTACTTTAGATGAAGGAAATGGCAAGCTACCTTTGAGTATTCCTTGCTGAAGAAATCCCTATGGAATTGATGGGGTCCTCATAAATTGGCAGGCAACTTGAAGGCACATACTTTAGGTCATTTATTCTTACTTTTGTTAAGCCACCGGGAGTCAGAAACCGTTGCTGATCTACTTTAACTCATATGATCTCCTTGGTGTAGATTAAGCTACATAAGATAAGCACAAAAGCAGGGGCTAAAAATTATTTTTTCTACTCCATTATGAGAGATAGCATGGCACAGCGGTTTGAGTGTGGACTACAACTTTGGAGACCAGGGTTTGATTTCCTGCTTGGATATTAAACCCACTGGGTGACTTTGGGCAAATCACATTCTCTGAGCCTCAGAGGATGGCAATGGCAAAACTTTTCTGAACAAATCTTGCCAAGAAACCTTCTTGAGAGGTACACCTTAGGGTTGCCATAAAAACAACTTGAAGGCACACAACAACAACAACAACAACAACATGTAAAACCCCTTTAGCTCATTGGACATCACACATAACTAAGTGTGCATAAGATCATACCAAAGAAGACTGGCTCTAGCATTAGGTAGAGTGAAGCAGTTGCCTCATGCAGTTAGTACTGGAAGAATCCTAGAATCATAGAGTTGGAAGAGACCACAAGGGCCATCCAGTCCAACCCCCTGCCATGCAGGAACTCCAAATCAAAGCATCCCCGACAGATGGCCATCCAGCCTCTGCTTAAAGACCTCCAAGGAAGGAGACTCCACCACTCTCCGAGGGAGTGTGTTCCACTGTCGAACAGCCCTTACTGTCAGGAAGTTCCTGCTAATGTTGAGGTGGAATCTCTTTTCCTGAAGTTTGCATCCATTGTTCCGTGTTCTAGTCTCTGGAGCAGCAGAAAATAAGCTTGCTCCCTCCTCAAAATGATATCCCTTCAAATATTTAAACAGGGCTATCATATCACCTCTTAACCTTCTCTTCTCCAGGCTAAACATTCCTAGTTCCCTAAGTCACTCCTCATAGGGCATGGTTTCCAGACCCTTCACCATCTTAGTTGCCCTCCTTTGGACCTGCTCCAGTTTCTCCACATCTTTTTTGAATTGTGGTGCCCAGAACTGGACACAGTATTCCAGGTGGGGCCTGACCAAAGCAGAATAGAGTGGCACTATTACTTCCCTGGACCTAGACACTATAGTTCTATTGATGCAGCCTGAAATTGCATTGGCCTTTTTAGCTGCCGCATCGCAACAAGGTGCCAGAGAAAAGAGCTGCATACGCTATGGCCTGCCTTATTTCCCACATCCAAGTTATTTTTTATTTTTAATACATTATTTATATCTTGCCCTATATTAGCACATCTCAGGGCATCATACAGACCAAATCAACTTGAAACAATTTAGAACAATTTAAAATTTAAAACAGTTAAGGCTGGAAGCATTTTGGCAGTCAGTGCAATGGCTTTAAAATCGGTATCAGATGGTTTCTTTAAGATGTTTCCATTGACAGTCCTAAGTGTTGTATATTGTACTAGCTGCAGATACATTCAAAGGCAGCCCCATATAGAGTGCTCCATCCATTTTGGCCCTCTGCATTATCTAAACAGGTCAGTGTGGGAATGGGGTGGGGATTTTTTGTTTCCTCCATGCAGACACAGCCCAGATTAGGACTCACAATTAGGGATAATCAAAAGCCCCAAGTTTCCAAGCTGACCCCAAGACACAAGGATGTTGCCTGGTAATGTCTTTGAACATTTGCATTAAGTACAGACCACAATTGCTCACAGCTTGTCATTCAAACACACATACAGATAATGCATTTTCCTGTTTGGAAATCAAGATAGAATGGCCGGGGTGGGTGGGTACATGCTATTCATTGGGCGCACTTTGCTCACATCTGATTTAGGGTCTTTGAATTACTTAACAAGTACCTGGCACTGAAATGGGAAATAGACTGGCAGCCAGTAAAGTGTGAGCCTTCAAACACATGTCTTTCAAAGGCTCAGTATGAAGCCAGCCTTACCATTAAACCTGGGCCAGGCAATTCTGGAAGGTTAAAGGACCACATTAGTCTTCCAGGATAACTCGCCACCCAACCTCCAGCAAATCAAAACAAAAATCCAGCAAATTTTTAATCTTAAAATACTACCAAATGCCATCTAGAAGGTGTGGGTACCATTTTGCCATGCTTTTAGGTCCATTGGCCATTTCACATCCTTTTTTTCTTTTTTCTTTTCACATTCTCCATATCCTTTTTTTCACATTCTCCATATCCTCCAGAAGATACCTGGTAACATATTTTTTTACCACTGCTGGATCCTGGGGATCAGAAAAAATGGCCCTAGGATCCATATTCAGCTCACAGGGCATAGAGTGGACCCTTGATATCTGATGGGGTTTGGTTCCAGGACCCTTATGGATACCAAAATCTATGGATGCTGGCCCCTAATATATACAGTGGCAGAGTGAAATGGTGTTCCTTATATAAAATAGCAAAATCAAGGTTTGCTCTTTGGAATTTATATCTTTTGAGAATATTTTCAAACCATGGGTGGCTGAATCAGTGGATAAGGAATCCACGGGTATGGAGGGTCGATTGTATTTTGTCTACCCCTTCATAAGAACATGTGAATCTGATGTTGGAGACTCTCTTCTTGAGCTCCTCAGGTCTTCTCCTTTCTTAGGGGAGAGAGCTGTGTCTTTCACCTTGGCTGGCATGTGCCTCCCAAATTCAGGGGTGGTAGAGAACATTATTCAGTGTCCAGATTTAACTACCAATTTGGTTTGCTCCCACACATGTGGGAAAGGGGAAGAGGTCCATCTTGGGCCAGTATAGGACTTCTTGTTGTTTGGTGTCTACAAGTTGTTTTTCCAATTTTTGGCAAACCTAAGGCAACCGTATCAAGGGGTTTTCTTGGCAAGATTTATTCAGGAGAGATTTGTCACTGCCATCCTCTGAGGCTGAGAAAGTGTGACTTATCCAAGGTCATAAAAATATAGAGTTGGAAGAGACCACAAGGGCCATCCAGTCCAACCCCTGCCATGCAGGAACTCAAAAGCACCCCCAACATATGGCCATCCAGCCTCCGTTTAAAGATCTCCAAGAAAAGAAACCACACCACTCTCCAAGGGAATGTGTTCCACTGTCAAACAGCTCTCACTGTCAGGAAGTTCCTCTTAATGGTTTGGTGGAATCCCTTTTCCTGTAGCTTGCATCCATTGTTCGGTCCTATTCTCTGCAGCAGCAGAAAACAAGCTTGCTCCATCCTCAATGGATGGTAACCCAGTGGTCTTACATGGCTGAGCTGGGATGCAAATCCTGATCTCCAGAGTCATAGTTCAACATTCAAATCATTACATTACATTGGCTCTCATATGATACTGGCTCAGTGCAGGACTAACCTTAGTCCAAACATGCAGAATGGCATTTTGTGTTCTAGAGAGAAGTTTATTGGCCTTCTATGGCACACTTGGAGAAGGCTATTTCTCTCCCTTCCACCACTAGTTAAACCTTTTCCCCGCCACCCCTCCAGCATCCCTCTCTAGTGTTCAGTTCACTGGTTCTAGCTAATTAGAATGATTAATGGTGCCTGGGAATTATGTAAATTAAAGTGAGGTGAATTTGAGAGGCAGCAGGAAAGGGGTGATGCGGTAGGGCTTAGAAAAGAGGACGAGGCTTTGCTTTAGTATCAGAAAGCAAAGAAAGGAATGCAGGCCCTAGTTTTCCCATATGTGTTTGGGAAGCATCTTTGGTTTCCATCGGAACTGTTCCAGGGATCCCTCATTGAAAAGAGTGATAACTGAAGCAAAGCTTCTTTGAATGAAAGCTGGGGTGTTTTGTAAAACATAATGCTTTTGGGGAGCACAGGCCAGACCTCGAGATAGGTGCATCAAACATAAAGGTGAATCCAAGACATCTATCAATTAAGACTATTAAAATCAATATAATTTTAAATTGTATTGTTTTAAACTTGTCACCTTGAATCCCTATATTTGGGAAAAGAAGGGATATAAGTAAATAATAATAGCAGTAGTAACCCTGACACAAGGGTTTGAATCCCCACTCAGCCATGGAAAACTATTGGTGACCTCAGGCATGTCACACTAACAGCCTCAGAGGAAGGCAAAGGCAAACTGGCTCTGAACAGATCTCGTCAAGAAAAGCTCATGATAGGTTTGCTTTAGGGTCACCGTAAGTCAGAAATGACTTGCAGGCACACAACAATAAAAATAACATATTGACCACAGTCTCATGTTACTTGGTCACAGGTGTCCTGATTTTCATCTGTGAAATGTTGAAGGGTATACATGTGCCAAATCTGGCAATGGAATCTTTCTTCAACACTACTGATGAGAAAGTATCTCCCTCAAATCTCAAATCAGCAGACTACCATAGTTTGGGATAGCGGCGAGACCAGGACAACCTTTAACATCTTGCTATCACCTCCCAGTAGATACTGCTTGAAGGGTCTGCCTAATTCTTTCTAATGGTGAGGTTGGCCTTGGGCAAAGGCTGTAGCTTTGAGGGGTGAAAACGAGGACATTGCCCGCTAATAAAAATTGTACTCTCCGAAAATGATAGTTTTTTCCATTCCCCAAATTTCTAGCATTTCAGTACCTTAAAACTTCAGTCGAGCATCTAGAAATACAGTCGAGGCTTCCTTAGAAAGGGACCAACAGAATATAAAGACAGCAAACCAAAGATTTCTAAGTGTGAATGAATTTCAGTCTCTTTCTCTTTGTGCAATGCTGGAAATGTGGGAACTCAAGCAAAACTTCACAGGGGGGCAATACCCTCACATTATTATCCTTGCTATATCTGCACCTGCTTTACTATTTATCAGTCTATGTGAAATGGCCACATCCCGTCCCCCTCTATAAACCATATGGCAAAGAAAACATACAAATTCTTTATCTGGTACGTCAAAGCAGGATTCCCAGAAGCTAGAAAGTGTGGGAATAAAAACACTGGGCCTTGTGAGAATATTAGAAACTGTGTGAGAAAAACAACATCTCGACCTACGGAGAAAGTTGAAAAAACAATGAATGTCAGCTTTTCTCACCCATCCTTTCCCAAACTTTTATTACTTTGTCATCATTGATTCAGGTTGATGCGTCTAACACTTTCCCACCACCATCAAATGAAAATCCAACTGAAGCCATACTCTCACGGAGATAATTAGGCATCCAAGACAGATTCCTTCCATTATGGCTTTCCTCACTTGAAAAGCAACAATGTCTAAAGTTGAAATTCTCTGGTATCTATGGAGGCTTTCCACAGAAACGTGAACTCTGATTGCCCAAGCTTCTGGCTCTCATGGATCTCATACAACCCAACTGTCCTGATCTGGTAGAGTCAGTCCAAACTAATCCTCCTCTTGTCCCACTTCTTCAGCTGCTTTTAAAACATCGCAGTTTCATTTTCCTTCTCCCACTTTCCCCCTTTGTCCTCATCGTATTTCAGGTTCTACAAACTGAATTCCAAGGATACAAATAGTTTGCTCTCGGTTAACTACACTGGAGGGAGAAGGAAAGGGCAGAATGTTTCCCTTCCCAAGAGGCTCAGGCAAAAGAAACTGCTGCAGCCTCTTTGAGCTTGTGTGGTCTTCCTTGGTAATATCTTCTGCCATCTTGACCACACTTTGGTGTTGCTTGACTGCACATGTCCTGGTTTTCATCTGTGAAATGTTGGGTGGTATGGAATCACCTCTACACATACAAGAGACTCGCCACATCAGACTTCAGACCTGTACACATACAAGAGACTTGCCATATCAGACTTGTGACTTTTCCTATGAACAAAGAGATGCTTGCTCCTTACTAAGGATCTCAGAACACAGAATACCACTCAGAAACCAATATACAGTTGTCCCTCCACATTCGCTGAGGTTAGCGGTGAAGGACCTCCATGAATAATAATAATAATTAAAAAAAACACTTCTTTTTACTTAAGACAAAAACTTAGGTACACCTTCCAGTGTACCTCTATGGTCAACTTCTGCAGAAGCTGATAACAGAATCATGCTGAAGGACCTACAAATGCCCAGAGAAGTGTTTTCTCTAGGAGCTTCTAGGTTCTCCAGCACAACTTTATGCTCAGTTTCTGGTAGAACTGCACTGGAGGACTTAGAGCTTCCTAGAGAGAACATATTAATCAAAACGGCAAATAATCAAATCCTTAAAAGTCAAAGCCACAAATGTGGAGGGTCAACTGTATTCCTGTGCAGAGTTGCCATGTTTTGTGACATTGCCACCTGTAAAACAGGTAGTCAGAAATCCAACTTCTGCACCTTCTGACATAATTATTTTTCCTCCTGAGGAAAATCCCCATTACAACAACTCTTCTACGCTCTCAAGTTTTGTTTGTTTCTTTTGTCAAGAAAGCAGGCAATTGTACTTTCTTTACACATAACAATGAGTACATTTTCCCCCCAGAAATTCTTGCTCCCAGGGAGGGAGGAGGACTGTAGGTATGAAATAGGGAGCAAGAATATCACATCTTCCCCGCAAGAAAGCATTAATAAGTACCTTATGAGGCACACAACTCAAGGCAGCTGGACGGCACAGATGGACTGATACAAAATATTGTGGTGCCTGAGGCAGAGAATCCAAGCTTATCCTCCCCTTTAGCTCTGCTACACTGTGACTGTAAAAATACCCCTTTCAAGGAGTGAAGCCAGGGGCATGGCTTAACTGGTCAAGGGTAAGGCTTGTTTAATTTCTGGAAGGCCATGGGGCACATTTTTTGCAATTTTTTTTTAAAAGAAGCTCAAGATACCTGGTTTATACAACAGAAACCTGCAGCTCAAACCAAAACCACTGAATGGGCAGGTAAAATACCCAGCAGCTGGTAACCTTTCTTTCCCTCCCATTAATTTTCCATAGCTCCTGTTTGCTGTAAAGCAGCTTTTGTAGGAGAACATCCTAAGGGAGTGAGATCCACGAAGCAAGCCTACCGCTATCCTCCTTTCTGCTGTTCGCAGTGCCCCAAATCTACTGCCTGACATTACACGCTGACCTTGGCCACCTGCAGCAAGTAGATACAGACCTGAATCCTATTGCTAATCCCACCCAAAGTAAATCCGCTCAATCAATTGTTGAGCGGCGAGTCAACACTTCTCTAAATCCCATTGATCAATGGGTCTACCCAATCTGGGACTCCCAACAGTAGTCATGCCACAAACAAAGGTCTGTGTGACATGTTGCATATCCTTGTATCATGCTTCAACCCTCCCCACACATCACCATCGTAGGAGTTCCCTGTGCCATGTTCTGTTGCCATTTTGAGAAGAACTGCAAGAGGAAAACGAAAGCTTTGGGAGGGGGGGGTAGTAGAGCATTTGTAGTGGTGGGATGGAGGGATTATTCCATATTTTCATATATTTGGGGGCTTTCTTCATGGCTTGTGGGCAAAATGTTCCCAAAATCATTTTTTAAAATAAACCAGGGATGAAGGGGCTTTGAGGAACAAGTTGCCCAGTGTGCCCTACACCTTTTCTTTAGACCTTTGCTCTTCCTGACTTTACCCCATCCAGTCTTTCTATCCATTACATGTAACTGCCGCACCTTGTATTTATCCTTTGTATTCTTTATCCTAATTGCAGCTCCTTGTATTTATTCTTGGTTTGCCCTCCCTTTCTATTGCTCGCCAGCCCTGTCCCACAGTCTAAAGGTAGAGTGTAGGCACCTTGGGGCAGAAGGAAATTCTCTTCTGCTTCTTCTTTGGCAAAGCACTGTGCACAATGACGAAGCTGTATAACAATAAATAGCAAGTGGTATTGCACACATCCACTTATGCGTTCAACATTTAAGGTGACCGAGCGAGACAGATTTTAATATTGTTGAAATACTGATACACAGGGACTTTCTTTTCTTTCCTTTTTTTCTTTTCTTTCTCCCCATCGCACACATACCCAAACACACACGCGCACACTCATACACACACCCAATTGCTTAAGCCTGACTAATCCCTCCTTTAAACCCATCCCTCCTTCTTAAAACCTCCATAATCCTACAAAGAAACTTAAAGGGAGTGAAATCTCCTGGCAAGCCTTCAGGAGCTGCCTCTTCCTTCTCATCTCCTTTCATACAAAATCCCCCTCAAAGTCTCCTCTCCGGTCCGCCCATCACCAGGGAAACTGAGTCAGGCAAACAAATGAAGAGTGCATTTGCAAATTCCCCAAATAAATGTGGACATTCATTTTCTTCTTGGCAGCGTTTTGTCCCAGGATACACTTGTTGCTTGGCTGATTATTTTTACAGGTGCTGTTACACTATTTGTTATGTTATTATAACACCTCCATAGCATTGGACTACAACTCTGGAAACCAGGGACTGAATCCCTGCTCAGTCATGAGAATCCACTGGGTGACCTTGAGCGAGTCACATTCTCTCAGCCTCGGCGGAGGGCAATGGCAAACTTCCTCTGAACAAATCTCGCCAAGAAAACCCCATTATAGATTCGTCTTAGTGTCACCATTAGTCAGAAATGACTTCAAGGCACACAACAACAAGTCACTTCCCATTTATGATAAGCCTATTGGGGCGGGAATGGGGCTTGAGTGGAGATTTAAATGCAATTTTCAATGCATTTCTTTCTGTATTTTACCTACTTTCTGTTGTTTTTCTATTGCCACTAAAATGTTGGCGCAGATTCCCACTCCCCCATTGTGAACATTTTGATCGGTTTTCATTCCAAAGTGTGCACACTGATTCCCATGCGCACAATTTTTCCAGAATGATTTGGGAGCTTCTCAAATGTTTGAAATCTAGAGGTGGGGTTCATGCAAGTCTCAGCAACAGTTCTGAACAGGCCGCTTTCATCAAGCCTGTCGAGTCCAATGAAATTCTTTTCTATCACTAAAGGCAACGTATGGGCAAGAAACTGTGTCCTCCCTGCACCACTTCTTCAGTCTCGAGTAGCACTCAACAGTCGTCTCATGTCCAACTCTTATTCCACATCCACTGCACCAGCACAAGTGCACATGCTCTGTTTTAGATCATGGGTGCAATTTTAGATTTGGAGCTGTCTATTAAATATATCATGCTTTGGGAAAGAGGAAGGGATAAGGTAAAAGAGAGGGGACTTGCCTCTGGTTAAACTGGGCCAAAATTTGACAAGGGGAGGGAGTTAAAATGCCCTTAGAATGACTGTCATATGGGCATTTATGGCTCCAGATTCTTGAGTTCTTTTAATGGCTTCCTGTTGGTCACTTTCACCATTTAATATCGAAAAAAGAATTTAATATCCATCCACCCCCAATAAAAGCACTATATTTCAAGATTTTTTTGTAGTTCTCCTCTTTTTTATGGATAAGAAGAACAAGCAACGTTATCAATAAAGATAGGTCACCCTTGTTTACCGTTTCCCTGAATTGGTACCTTTGGCATGCGACCTTACTACAGTCAAATAGGTTAGGACTATATGGTATGTAAAACCAGTAGGGCTGGAAAGAATATTCAAAAATATTCACAAAACGGTGGAAAGGCATGTTTTTTAGTACTGAAAAGCCCCCACAAGAATTCTGGACTGATGAGAATCTTTGCAGTTTGCTTATTCTGTGCAAAATTTATACATGATTGTTTTACAAAGAGAGCTTCATTTTCAGCACAGAAATTAATATTTCTGCAAATAATAATAATAATAATAATATGCAGAAAATGCTATAATAGAGGATTTATTCTGCACAAAATTCACATGTGGTTCATTTGCACAGCCAAAATTTTCTGCACAGGAAAGAGCCTTTTCTTTATAGGAAATCATTTTTCTGCATATAAATATTTCTTGTTCAGAAAGTGCTGTTTACTGTACAGGAAATGCAAAATGCAAAACAGTGTGAATTTTGTGCAGAATACCGTAAGTCCCAAATTATGAAAAGTCTTCAAAAACTGTATCATTTTTTAAAAATTTCTCTTAGTGTGAGAAAATTACTACAATTATTCATTTCTTCCTTTAAGAATAAACCTAGTGAAGAATTGCATCTCTAAAAACCAATACCTTGGTTAGAAATACTGGCATTCATGAAGAATGTGGCCTAAATACCATTCTAAAATGCACAATAAATAGATTTTATTTATGCACTACATTGCCGTTCCAGATCTCAGAGTATCATATGTGGAAGGCTTACTGACTTGGCAACTTTTTAGAAACCCCCAACCTTCCTGTGTTTTTAACAGCATCTCAAACTGCAGTCGTTCACAGGTTATCATATTTATTTTGGCATTTGTGAAAGATTTCACTCTGCAATTTCTTCAGGCCAAGCTGGTATAAAAGGGAAAAGGGAAAGTAGGTTTTCACCGCTAGTAGAGCTCACATACACTACATAGTTATAGTGTCATTATTTCCCTTTAACTGCTCTGGTTCCATTCTCAGGAATCCTGGGGTTTGTAGTTTGCTGAGGCACTACAGCTCTCTTAAAACATCCTAAATTTTTCTGTCTAAACTGCCATAGGGCAGGATCATGGCACTGAAAGTGAAATAATAGGTTTTTTTTATTTATAACATTATATACTGGTAACTATAATTATGCAATGGGCCCCAGGCCAGTTGGCAAACCTGTCACCCATCCAATATTAGTCACAGTCTAGCTTATGTAGCTTTGAAAAGAGAAGTAAATGAGACCCTGTGAATAGTGATGGAATCTCTCTGTTAACTTTTCTATGGGGCAACACAGACTGAGACTTTGTGCCGGCCTGTGGGCAGGCTGTGAGCTTAGCGTCCGCATGGTCCAAGCCATAAGAGCACCACCTGGGCACCATTTTGGTGTTCACCCTTCTGGATAGCACACAACATAATGAAGCACCTCCGGTGCAGTATCCAAATGGTGCAGCATGGCAGGGACATCAGAAGGGTGTGCCACTGTGCCTATGATGCCCCTTCCAGGATGCAAAAAGAACCCACTTTTTGTGGCTTCTTTTTGCTCCCTTCAGAGGCCACGGCGTGTGGTTGCCATGGCTCTAATCCTGGGTGAAAAGGAGCGGCATCCTGGTACCCATCTTTACAGCCCCTGCAATGTTCTTCTCCTACCCCAGACAGAAGTTAGTTCTGCCTCTCTCCCGATGAGTTGGCATTTCCCCCCAATCGACCTGAAATTTCATAAGTATGTGCGTGACTTATTCTGTATGCATGGAAATTGTTAACACCTTTTGTCTCTATATTTCCCCTAATATATGCATTTTATAAGCAATTTTACCTAATAGTCTTTTAATAAATGGTATTTTTTTTGTATGCAGTGTTCCATAATGTATGTCTTTTTGTAGGCATTTTTTTTAAAGATGGAAGGGTGCATAATAAATTTAGAGACGTACAAAAATCTAACGCTCACTACATTTGAATTTGAATATTACTTTGAAAAGTGCTTATTAGGCATAGCTTGGAAAAATCGCTCTTGGGAGCAGAGCTCCCAAAATCTTTATGTCAGTGTGGCCAATGGCCACGCTGGGTGAGCGAGATTATGGGAACTGCAACCCAAACAGAAGCTTTCCCAACTTCTAATGTTAGATTAGTGTGTATGAGAACATAGAGCAAACTGACTTCTACAAAATCTCTACCTGAGACTATTCATAAGAATTTGTTAAACCTTTGTCTGTTCCTTCCTGTTTGTCATCATCTTCTCCACCCCTTCTGTCTCCATAGGGCCTCAACATTCACCTCATCTTCTCCTATCCTGCCCCTATGCGATCAATCTCTGTCAATAAATAGCCACCATTCCCCAATTACTCTATTAACTCTTGACCTCTCTGATGTACCATCAATCACTCTTCACCTGGGCAGTGTGTGTCACTGCCCTGGTTCTCTAGACACCAGCTCAGGTCTGATTCAGCAACCAAGTCATGGAAGACCAGCTGGAGGGGCTGAGAGAAGAGACAAATCAGCAGACAACCCCCCCCCCCCCCAATAATGATTGAATCATGGGTACCATCTGTCCAGAATTGATCTGGGCAGAATATCCATTCAGTGTCTTGTTCAATCTTTAGGAAAAGTTGCCACCCTGAAAGTGCAATGGCGAAAAATATGCATGTCTGAGCATTTGGATTGTCATTGTTTTTGATATTGTCATTTGCTGTCAAGTCAACTTTGACTTGTGACAGTCTTATGAATGACAGGCCTCCAAGAGCCCCAATCATCAGGACATGCATTCTTAATTCTTATCAGGGCTTCCTTGATCGTATCAACCCACCTGTAGTGCCGCCTCCCTCTTTTTCTACTGCCTTCTATTTTACCAAGCATCATCATCTTTTCCAAAAAGTCATGTTGTCTCATGATATGTCATGAGAGCTTCAGTTTAGTCATCTTAGAGGCTGTGCGGACTGGCATCTTTGGCCAGTCTTGGGGCAGAGTTGGGGCATGGCGTCTACACAATGCATGCCCCGACTCTGCCCCCAGGCTGGTGTGACACCATGCACCGCACCACACGGTGCATGGCATCACGGCGCTCTTCTGGCGCTATGCATACATGACGCAGCACCAAAGGAGCACTGAAAAACTACAGTGCCACATCTATGGCGCCTTTTCCAGGGTGCAAAAAGGAGCTGCTTTTTGCAGCTCTTTTTTGTGCTGCAAAAAGGTGAGATCGAAGCCACAGCATGTGGTTTCCACAGCCCCGATCTGCTGCAAAAAGGGGAGGTTTGTACAGCTACTTAGCTTCTAGGGAGAGTTCAGTCTTCATTTACTTTAACACCCATTCATTTGTTTTTTAAGCATTGAAATTATTTATTTTTTAAGCACTGAAATGATTTATTTTTCCTATTTCTACACCTCATCCTCTCACTTCATTTAAAAAACAACAACAACACAACACCCAAAACTGATGAACTTACGCCCTTTTCAGGTCTGTGTAAATTGTGCAAAAGGAACCCAGGAAAGGAAAATAGCATTCAATCCGCTATCTCTGCTCCTGACCTCCACCCATTGATGGCTTCTCTGTGCACAGAGATTATAATCATACAGCTTGAATGCATAAAGGCTCTTTTTGAACATCTGAGAATCTTGCATCACCCCTCCAGTGTTTCGAATTATTTAGACACAAAGCTATATATGTACAGTTTGTATTCACAATGAGGTGTCTGCACACAGAACTATTAATATGTGATGGTTGGGGGTAGAGACAATGGGCACACTCCTTAATTTGCAATCCATGTGTTTACTAAGGGGTGGTACAGAACGGCATTTTGTGCCGGCCTGACCGTGAACTAGGGCATTCACACACTCCCAAACCCTACTGTGTGCCCCAGGCGCCATCTTGGTACATGCCCTTCCAGACGGTGCACGTCATAATGACGTCTGTTATGCACTGCATCCAAACAGTGCTGTGCATGAGGGACATCATAATGCTGCACTGTGGCCCTTATGGCACCCCTTCTAGGGCACAAATAGGACCCGAATTTCATGGCTTCTATATGCTCCGGGTTGGGGAAATAATGTGCAGCTGCCCCGTCCCCAACCCAGTGCTTCAGGAGTGGCACAGAGCCACCCGAGTGGGCTGTTTGTACAGCCCCTAAGTCTTTATTATGTGTGTGTCTGTCAGGTGTTTAATAACTGGTTCAAATGATCATTTTTCCACTAAATAAAACCAGGTGTGAAGAAATCTTTTGTTTTATCCAGTGTCAGTTCACTCTTACTTTGTGGCATAAGGGAACAAAGAGTCCAGCATCATTCAAACTGAGAAACGATGGTTACCATATTTGAAGCAAACTTATTAAACTTGTTAAACAAAAGAAAACAGGAACAATGCTTAACTTGAGGATGCTTCCCGCCTTGTATCATGAACGAGAGACATCATATGCAGAGATATGATGACAACTTTGGGAGACCAGATTGGAAGCTCACAGGGTAACCTGTGGCCTGAAAGGATGACAATGGCAAACCTCCTCTGAAGATATAACCTTAGGCTAGGTTTGCCGTAGGGTCAGCATAAGTCAGAAATAATGTGAAGACAAACAGCAATCCATGAAAGATGGAAGAGGATAAAGCATGGATCAAACGTTCATTAATATCTTGCCTTATTGAGCTGAAACGTAAATACCTAAATTACTTTTCTTCTTGGGGGTCTGTGAAGGGCTTTAGGATACTATTGTCAGATTAGAGAGGGTTGACATTGATATTCTCATGGAATCACTTCCAGATCAGCAATTTTGATCTAAGACTTCTGTGAATGTGCTAACTTCCACTGTTGGTTTGCTAGAAGAAATCACCCTGATCAGTCTCTATTCCCTGCCTTTTGGATAGTAAGGATATAGTCATGGATTGCTGCACAAGGGGGATTCTGTGCCTCTACTTGCGGAAGGAGGTCTGGTAGAAAGTCATGAAGTAGCAGTTGGAAACAGAGAAGGGGAAAGAGCCAGGTTGGTAAAATGGATTTTAGGGTACAAGAGCCTTCCTAGAAACCTAATGAGAGAGAAATCAGTTGATATGTTAATGGTGCAAGTTAGGGTTGGAAAGAATACTCTTTACTATTTGTTTCTTAATCAGAAAATAGGTTTACTAACAGTTGGGAAGTCCATCAGGAAGCAAAATAGAGCAGTTGTAATTTTGTGCACTTTTCTCTCAATGTTCCAGCATCTTGAAGTATTCTGGTAGATTTTTCTGCGATCCACACATGACTTTGTGTGTGCAAAACACTGAAAACTGTTTTTTTCAGGCAGGAAATGTGTGCTTTGTTCAGGAAAAATGTTCTTTTTTATGTGCAAAAAATGCACGTGCTTTTCTTCACAGGAAAAAAAATACTCAGAGCATTTTGGAACATTTACATATGGGTAGAATATTTCACAAAACTGTTCCCTCCCCACTATGCAGAACTAATAATAATAAAAAAATTACTGCTACAAATGTTTTCTATATTCAATCTGCAAATAAGGTATGATTCCCCAAAGTAACATAAGCTTAGTAACTTCATTCCAAGGAAATAAATTTTGTGAATAATTGCTTAAACACCTGGAGTTCTCACCACTTGATACTTTGAGTGCATGTATCACCTAACACAGAGGACAGTTAAAGGCCCATGAGTATCACCCCATTTATTCACATCAAGGAGTAGTGGTCTTTTGAAGTCATCCACAGTCACCTCCGCACAATGCTGGATGTTCAACTCTCTCTGCTCTGTTATGTATCCATTTATTCTACAATGCACTACCCTTCTCTGATTCCATAGACTTAGGTCTAATTTGCACTGTTGAAATAATGCAGTTTGGTGCTGCTCTAACTTCCATGGCTTAATGCTATGGAATTCTGTGATTTGCAGTTTTGTGAGATATTTAGCCTTCTCTGTCAGAGACCTCTTGGCCACAACAAACCACACAGTCCAGGTTCCCATAGCATTTAGCCATGACTGTTAAAGTGGTGTCAAACTGCCTTACCTCTGCACATCAGATTAAAGCTGAGTCCGCTGCATCGTGGTGATATGAAAGTAATGGTGGATTCTTGAAGATTATGGCACTGAAGCATAAAATATGGCAGGTGCTACCAGGCTGGTGGCTTGCAATATGACCTGGAGGCAGACCATGGCTGCAATCCAGCATTCCTTTAGCATAATGTAAATATGTTAGGTTGAGCCAGATACCCCCTAACTTACTGAAAAGCCCACAAAGTTATCCCATATGGTCACTCCATGTTTCATGGCAAGCAGGCAGGATCACAGAAGCATCTGGATATGTTCACACAGTTAAATGCAAAATGGCTAAAGATCTGGTGGATCTTGATGCTGATATCATCATTTCAACGGGGATCTAGCCAGACACTTATCTGAGCCTGTCTGCTCACCATAAAGCCTAGAAAGGACTGTGGGGCTGCTTCAGGGTTTGCTGTTCTTTTTCAGTAAGTTGGGGATGGGACTTTGGGCACTGTGAAAGGAGGAAGACAACATTAATCCCTGCAAGTACCCATCAAAAAGACATCCACATGCATACGGTTTACAGACAAGTGTGTCCCTAATAGGATAGCATGTGTACTATGTGTACTTCAGCTGAGGACCAGCTTAGTTGATTACAGACAAATGACTATGAGTACATAGCTATGTAATTATTAAGTTTCTTCTCAAAGAAAGCAATGGATAACTTTTGCAGTTTTTTTTTCTTACTGTGAGAAAGTTTCAAAAACTACATAATTTTTAAAGTTTATTCACAATTTGGGACTTGTTCTGTGCAAAATTTGCACATGGTCGTTTTGCACACAAAATAGCATTTCCTTAGAGGAAACAGAATTTTCTGTGCGGATAAGAATGTTTCTACCCAGTGTGCAATTTATCTGCACTATTTATGTGCAAAACAACTATGTGCGAATTTTGCACAGAATTGTGAAGATTAAAGACAAATCAGGATTGTTCTTCTCAGGATTTCCTGACACATGAAAATCATGGATTGGTATTTTTTTAACCATCTTTTGAATATTTTTAAATATTCATTCCATCTTTGTCAGAAAGCTGCCCATCAGGTGATAAACTGGCCATAGTAACTATGGGGCTTTCTAGATTGGCAAAAAGAAGTGTGTTCATGGCTGCATGAAACTCTAGCCTTTAGATGAGAAAAAGGGAAAGTGTGCCATGAAAACGCTTTTTTTGCGTTTTAGGGGAGAAGAAGCGCCTTTAAAAAGGTGCTGGTTTTCCCAGCTTCTTTTTTTAAAAACCGTGGAACAGCACAGCTCCATCTAAAGGTTGTGGTGCAGCTGCTAAGCATTAAGGAAAAGGCAACTTCATGTCACACTTTCCTGCCAATCTAGAAAGCCCATATATCTTCTTGTATGTCTACATCAGTCTAGACACTATTTGCATCAATGGAATCACAGGTTTTCATGAGCTATTACATAATACTGTCCTAGAGTCTATTAGCAACAACCCAAAACAATCCCACAGAAGCTTCACAACATGGGACAGCAGTGTTCATATGTGTGGTTTTGTGTTCATCTACAACAGAAGGATGACATTTCAAAAAGGATGTTGACAAGCTGGAATGTGTCCAGAGAAGGATGATCAAAATGGTGAAGAGTCTGGAAACCATGCCTTATGAAAAGAGACTTAGGGAACTGGGTATGTTTAGCCTGGAGAAGAGATGGTTGTGATATGATAGCTCTCTTTAGGTATTTGAGGGGGTGTCATATTGAGAATGGAGCAAGCTTGTTTTCTGCTGCTCCTTAGAATACAATACAGAATAATGGATGCAAGCTACAGAAAAAGAGATTCCATCTCAACATTAAGAAGAACCTCCTGACAGCAGGAGCTGTTTGACAATGGAAAACACTCCCTCAGAGAGTGGTGAAGGTCTTTAAACAGAGGCTGGATGGCCATCTGTCAGGGATGCTTTGATTGGGAGTTCCTGCATGGCAGGGGGTTGGACTGGATGGCCTTGGGGTCTTTTCAAACTCTAAGATTCTATTATTTATGACTTATCCCCCCCCTCCCCGACACACACACACACACTGTTGTAAGAGATTAAACTGCTAGAGACCAGGAGGGAGCTTAACTCTTCAAAGAGTAATGACTCCAGCAACTATAATTCATTATAATTCCGTTACCATTATTCCTGAAATTAAAATAGTGGCTTGACACACCCAGGATATAGGGATACAGCCATTGTGGAATGTGCGGCTTAATAATATTTCAATATAAGATCCACATCTTTACCATCATCTTTACCTTTTTACCACCCTTTCAAATTTTTGCTATCTCTCTCTCCCTGCTCCAGTGGACTTCAGATTCTCTTTCTCTCTCCGTTTGCTTTCTCTCTGGGCCTGGGGCTTCACCAAAGCTGTCTTCCTGCTGTGACCATGTCTCTTCTTCATCACAGAAGCAAGAAAGGTGAGGGGGGATGGGACGGAGCGATGCCTCGACTTTAATAAGAAAGTGGCTCTTTGCAAGCTTATTGATTGTGAAAAGGCCACTGGGGTGGGAGCGGCAGGCGAAAGAGATGTGCCTGCCAGCCCAGTTCAACCTCACGTGGTCGCTGAAGCAGCAGTTAAACCAAAGGCAGATGGGGGGGGGGTAGGACAAAGAAGAAGGAAGAAAAAAGATACAGCTACTCTCTAGATCTGTTTGCAAGGTGAGGCCTTGCTTTGTGAAACCATCCTGAATTTTGGAGGGCTCTATTCCTGAAGGAAAATACGAGTTTTGAAAATGAGACAAAAACAACAACATGCCAGTTGAGAAAAACAAGCCAGCGCACATAAGTAACAAAGTATTTTCTTCTCCAGGAATGGTCACCACTAGATGACAAAAGGCAAGAGACTCAACTCTATACCGTCCATTTCACAGCTGAAAATTGGGCATGCATGGTCAGAGCGTGGTCAAGATGGCAAAAGGTGCCAGTGAGGAAGGACACAGAAGCTGGAAGAGGCTGCAGCAGTTTGTGTTTGTCTGATCTTAAGAGAAGAGCAAAATTCTCCCTCATTTCTTCCTTTCTCCCACGGAGTTGATTGGGTGTGAACTATCTTTGCACTTTCCGCTCGGTTTGCAGCAACTGAAAAAAGCTGAGGACAAACAGGAAAAACAAGAAGTGGAGTGGAAAAAACCTGGGACATTTTACAAGCAGCTGAAAAAGTGGGATGACAGAGGAATAATTGAGACCGTTCCTGCCAGATCAGGGGAGCCGGTGAGTACAGAGCTACCAGCAACCCTTGTTTACACTAAGGATGTCTCCTTCTGATTATCAAGAAGCCATTTTAGTTACAGTAGGCCCACCATATCTGTGAACTTGCCATCCGCGGATTCCAGCATCTATGGATTGCAAACTCGGGGGCCGGGGGCAGAGGAGGAGGCAGCGAAGAGGAGGAGAAGGAAGGAGGTGGAAATGGGAAGAGGAGGCAAGAGGTGGTGGGGTGAAGAGCAGGAGGAAGAAAGAAGAGGCGGTGGCAGTGGGGAAGAGGAGGAGGCAGCCCAGGGGACATTGCACCTAGAGAAGAGGCACCTTTCCCCACCTACCTAGCTACCTAGCTTTCCTCTCCTCCTCCTCCTCTTCTTGTGGTTCCCACTGCCCCTGTCAGGCCTGGACGAGCTCCTCCAACTGACCAATTGCTCATGCATCACAGGGAGGAGGGAGCCCCTGGAGGGAGGGACAGACAGAGTTGGAGGAACCTGTCCAGGCCTGATGGGGGCAGTGGGAACCATGAGCCTCGGGCATCCCCAAGGGCAGCGCTCCAGATTGCTGCTTCCAAAGGAGGCACTCTGGGGCCTGGCAGGTTGACCTCATGGTCCCTTTCAGCTCCGGCCCACTGAGGACCTGCCATTCTGCTTCTTGCCCCTCCAGGTCTCACCATACCTGCCAGGCGACAGGAGGGGGAGGAGAGGAAGGCTAGGTAGGCTTTGGGTGGCCAAGGAGGCAAAATGCCATTGTTCCCAATGGTGCCGCAGCCAACCACATAACATGTAACACCTACTTCTATACAATCCTACTTCTATACAACCATTACAAGTACAGAAGAATGCTTTAAATATCATTCCGGCAACCCTACTGCCCAATGGCCCTGCTGCGGTTCTTCCTTTCACACACACTACAGAACGGACACACACCAGGTGTAAAATTTAGGGCAGGCAGCAAACGCCCTTCTTTCCCAGCTCCTGCCTGCCCATCCATCCAGTCCTTCTCCATTCTCTGGCACCCTTCCAGAGTTTGTGGCTCTTCTCTTCAAATGCTGTTTCCTAGCCTAGTCTGGGGCTGGAAAGTCTATTTTACTTCACAGCTAGACCCCCTCATGGATAATCAAACTGTAATAAATGTCATTATTGCTTAGCTATATTCCCTTCAGAGCTATGGGCCACATGCTTTCAGGAGGTATATGGCCATTGGTCTGTGGGGACTGAAGCATAAATGTATTTCCCTAAAAAATATCCTCCTGGGGAAGGTTGGCAGCAATCCTTCAACTTCCTGGAAAATGTATGAAGTAACAACACAGTCACATTTATAGCAAACACAGTGTCTCATCACTTCTATGTGGAGCTGACGTCCTTAACAATCCTGTGCACCATTCTAACAAATAGTAGCGACAGTGGCAGGGAAAGTGGTGGTGGTGATGATGATGATGATAATGATGATGTTAATAGCAATAATAGCTTCTAACCTAGGGGTTAAAACAGGAGAACAGTACAAGGAAAAAGATGGAGATGAGAATAAACAAAAGAAGAAAACTTGCATATTTATTATTTCATTTCAATCTACTTCAGTTTAAAAGGCTATGAGGATATGTGGGCAGCATGGAAAGCTTCATGAAAAAGCTGGATTTGGAAGAATGATTTGAATGAAATAAGAAAGATGATATCATTAGAGTTGGGGAAATGTATCAGTTTCATTCCCTCCTGCATTCATTTTTTTTTTAAATCTCAAGTTAATTCCATCCTGAATATGAAGGAATTTGCAAATGCTTGTCAATAGTTAAAGGAACCAAACAGAAATGAAATGGTCTCAACCACATAGGCCAAAGTGGTCAAAGTGGTACTTGGCTGAGCATGGAGGGTATTAAAGATGGGTAGTGTCTCAGAAAAAATACAGAAACAAGAACTTTAATTCAGCATCCCAAATATAGTTGAAGAGCCAAGGATTGAGTGCCTGGGATCTTGCATTGAGGTAATGGATTTGTAATCTAGAGTTCCAGATCCATAACTGCTTCACATTCAGTAATGCTACATATTCACAATCATAGCACTATTGCCACCATAAATGCCCCCATACCTACCCTAACAGCTAGCATCACACCAAGTAATGGAAACGTCTTCTGCAGGTAATTGGGGTTCCAGGAGGATGACAATTCCATCTTTCTCCAGCCAGTGAGTGAGACTGTGACAATCAGAACAAGAAGAACCCCTATTGCAATTTCTTTTTGTAGCCTCACTAGCTGGTGGGATGGAGTTGGGAATGTCATGCTCTGATCACCAGCTCAATAGACCTCCAGCACTTAATGCAACCATTGGCTGTTAAGATAGCTTCTGGAGATGCGATCTGTCCAGGAGACATTACTTAATAATTTGTGTGTTGTTGTTTATTGCTAACTGCCATCAAGTCAACTTTGACGTATGGTAACCCCGTGAATAAGAGACCTTCAAGTCACTATATCCTCAACACCTTATTCAGACTCTGAACCATGGCTTCATTGATTAACGCTATTCATCTTGAATATGGTCTTCCTCTTTTCCTACTGCCTTCTACCTTACCAAGCAATATTGTCTTTTCTAGTAAGTCATATCTTCTCATGATATGAACAAAGTATAACAGTCTCAGTTTAGGCATCTTGGCTTCTAGGGAGAATTCAGACTTGATTTGTTCTAGGAGCCAATTATTGGACTTTGTAGCAATCCACAATATTCATAGAATTCTCCTCCAACACCACATTTCAAATGAGTGGATTTTCTTCATATCAGCTTTCCTTACTTGTCCAGCTTTCACAACCGGAAATTGAAAATACAATGGCAAGGGCAATCTTAGTATTCAATTATTTATCTTTACATTTCAGGATCTTGTCTGATTCCTTCATACCTGCCATTCCAAATCCTAGGCTTATTCTGAATTCTTGAGTACAGCCTCCATTCAAATTCATGACTAAGCTATGAAAAATCTCTAACTATTTCAATGTCTTCATCATCTACTTTAAAGATATGTAAACCAACTGGGGTCATTATTTTTGTTTTCTTAATGTTCAGCTGTATACCAACCTATAACCCTGCAAACTGTAGTTTTTAAAAACATATCCACAACTAAATAACCAATATAAGCACCAAACTTTTGAGTGCTAAAGATTCAGAGTCCTGGATCAGGATGGATGAATCTTCATTTGGACATTTATTTTTTTGGAATGCCACCTCCCAGAATCCCTCAACCAGTATGGCTCCTGGAGGAATCTTTCACTTTTGATTTCTCTTGCAATCTTTTTTTTAAATCTCAAATTCTTTTTATCCAAAATACTAAGAAATTTACAATTGCTAGCAAATTCTTACCATTAAAAAAACCCTAAAATGCCATTCTCAGCCATTCCCTAGCCATGTCACAGACCTACAGGGGAGCAGGAGGTGTGAGAAGGGCTGAGGAGAGGGTAGCAAGTGAAAAGAAAGTTATATGTAAGAGTGGAAGGATAAAAATACACTGAATTTTCTAATGGGCATTAAATTGGATTTAAACTAAGGAGAGCAGCTGCTTACTGGAGACTGTCTTCAAATGATGAAACATAAAGGAACTGCCTGTTCTGTTAATAGCTATTGCAATATGGCTGTGGTGTAGCAGTTAGAATGCTGTCTTTAGAGATCCAGATGTAAATTCCCACTCTAGTGGGTCTAGGCCAGAATACTTTGGACTGTCCCTGGAGGATTCTGAGCACAATGCTTCCCCAAATTATCTACATTCTACATAGTGTCCCACTGGGCTTCCCACCTCCACTGGCAGTGGCACAAATCACTCACACTGAGACCCAAAATGAGGTGCCCAGCCTTAAGCATATGGCTGGGTGTCTTGTTGTGACCTCAGAGGAACGATTTGCAGCGGTGAGTGGTACAAGGGGATGCAAATAGTGAGTGATTTTAATGCAGAGATGGCCTGGAATTGCCGCATGACTGCCTTCCCAAGTGTGGACAGCCCACTGGCAAATTGGGCGTTGGCCCTACATTGTCTGGACAGGGCGACACAAGGGTGGGGAGCAAATGGCCCATGTAGACATGCCCTGAGTCATGAAACTCATTGGGTGACAACACCAGCCACAGATGCAGGAGAAACATCAGGAATAAACTCTTCTAGAACATGGCCACATAGCCCCCACAAAAAACCCCCACAAAAAACTGTGGATGCCAGCCATGAAAGTCTTCGACTTCTCAGTCACACCCTCTTGCAGTCTAAACTACCTCTCAGATTGTTGTGAGGATAAAAGCCATGTATGCTACCACACATCTTTGAAAGAAAAGCAGGATATAAATGCAACTGACATGAGACAGCGTTCATGGTACATCAGTTCGAGCGTTGGACTAGGATTCTCAGAAACCAAGCTTTGAATTCTTGCTCAGCCATGGAAGCCCACTGGAAGATCTTGGGCAAATCACGCTCTCTCATTCTCAGAGGATAGCAATGGCAAGGAAGGCAGAACTGGAGGCATTTTATATGTAGACTCTGAGAATACAAATCAGTTATGGATCTGTTTACAGAGCACACAGGCTAGGAGAGGCTGCAGCAGTTTGTTTTTGCCTGAACCTACGGGGAAGGGTAAGATTCTTTTCCTCCCCTCTTCTCCTCACTGCTGAGTTAAGTTGAGTAGAAATGACATTTGCCATTTGAACTCAGTTTTCAGCAACTGAAGTAAAGAACTGAGGACAAAGGGGGAGACTGGGAAGAGAAGAGCAAAACTGTGACATTTCTAAAGCTGCTGAAAACATGGAATAACAAAGGGTTAAATGGGACTGCCCCTTCCAAATTGGGACCATTGTAGAGTATGTGCATCTATGTCTTCACTGCCATTCATTCTTCCTCCCCTTTGGTCAAGGTGCTGTCCTCCTCCTCCTCCTCCTCTTCTATGCAGCATGCCAACTAGTAGCATATAGGCAAGGAGGGAGAAGGCTGGTCCTAGTTTTCATCTCTGAACTGTTGGAGATTATTATTTATTTAAAATATCTCTGCATCGCCTCCCAGCCCATAAGGGCTCCCAAGGTGAATACCAAATAAAAACCAATTAAAACAACACAAAGATAAAAAAATTTAAAAAACCCATTAAAATACTCCTTAATAAACTCCCAAAGCAGTCTAGAAACAATTCTAGAATCCAGTTCTGAAACAGTTAATACAGCAATTACAAATATCAAATGTCATGCGGAACAGCACTGTTTTGCCTGCCCACTGGAAGCTTAAATGAGCTGGGATCAGCCTAACTTCCTTTGGTCAGGTGTTCCACAATCAGGGCAGTGCTACAGAGAAAGCCCTGTTATGTGTACCCATCAACCTACCTTCAAGGTGTTGGGACATGCAATAGGGTCCCCTCTGAAGATCTCAAATTCCTGGTAGGCTCATTTGAGAGGGGGCAGTCTTTCAGATATTATAGACTCAAGTTATTTTGGGCCTTGTCAACTCTGATGACCACAAAGGTGATATTACAAGACCCGTGTGCCATATGATGGAGTGAGCTCCTGTCACTAGTCCCAGCTTCTGCCAACATAGCAGTTCGAAAGCATGTAAAAGTGTAAGTAGATAAATAGGTATCACTTTGGTGGGAAAGTAACAGTGTTGCATGTGCTTTGGCATTTAGTCATGCTGGCCACATGAGCACGGAGTCATCTTTGACAACAGTGGCTCCCTCGGCATAGTAACAGAGATGACCTCCACTCCCTACAGTCAGACATAACTAGACAATCACATCAGAGAGGAAACCTTTATCTTTAGGTCAACACCAGCACCTTGATTTGAGCTCAGAAGCAAATTGGAATCTGCTGTAATTCTTGCAAATCCAGTGTTATAAGGTCTCTAAATGCCTGACACCAGTCTGGCTGCTGCATTTTGTACTACAGTAGTTGCAGCTTCCAAACACTTTTCAAGAGCAGCCCCATGTAGAGTGCATCACAGTAGCTGAATTGGGGAAAAGCATGAACTACTGTGGCCAGATCTGTCTTCCCCAAGAAAGGGCACAGCTGGCACATTAGCCAAAATTGGGCAATGGCCCTCCTGGCCTGTGCATCCCCCAAGATACTAACTTGATCTGCCAGAGGGTGAGCAATACACCCAGAACAGGTTGTGATCTGAATCCTACGCTGGTTTTCCTGTTGACCAGTAACACTTCTGTATTGTCTGGATTAAGTATATTTAGGCTGTTCATCTGCATTCAGCCTTTACTGCCTCCAGGAAACAATGCTACCAGATACCACAGCCTCCTTGCCTTCAGTTGTAAAGAAGAGACAGAGCTGGATATTATCAACAAACTGATGACACCCAACCCCAAAG
Organism: Urosaurus nigricauda; assembly: GCA_034509955.1. Classification (NCBI taxonomy): domain Eukaryota; kingdom Metazoa; phylum Chordata; class Lepidosauria; order Squamata; family Phrynosomatidae; genus Urosaurus; species Urosaurus nigricauda. The sequence goes on from JAOEGL010000007.1 coordinate 23,899,324, forward strand.
CTCTGGCTGATTTTTTCTCCCAGTGGCTTCATGTGGACATTGAAAAAGCATAGATGACAGTATTGATCCTCGTGGAACCCCACAGGCTTATGGCCAAAGACTAAACAGCTGTCCTCCAGCCTCTGGGAACATTCAGCCAAGAAAGAGTGGAATCATCACAAAGCACTGCCCCCAAGTCTCATATTAGCCAGACAGCCCAGAAGGATACCATAACCAATGGTATCAAATGCTGCTGAAAGATCCAGGAGGACCGATGGGGACTCTCATTTACTTCTACAAGTATTTAAAGATCTTAAATGAAGGAGCATCCATAACCTTCCTCTACTGAACTGCTCTTATTGTCAGGAAGGAGTCAAAATCCTTTCTTGGAATTTTCATCCATAGCTTTGAATCCTAGCCCCTGGAGTAGCAAAAAACAATGCTCACTGCATCTCTCAGTGACAGCTCTTCAGATAGTTGAAGATGACCTCTAACTCCTCTCTTCTCCAAGCTAAACATATCAAACTCCCTCAATAACTCCACATAATGTTTTATTTCCAGGGCCTTTACCATTTTTGTTGTCCTTTTCTGAATTTATTCCAGATTGTTGATAATCCAGGTAAGGTGTGACCAAAAATAAATGCTGTAGCCATGTTCATGCATTCACCTAAATACATGAAAGCTTAAATTGAGGAAAGGGACGTGACCGTGCACACAAAGCCCCGCTTCCAAATGTGCCCAAGCACCTGGAAGTCAGTTGGCACGTTGAGCATGAAAGTGTTAAGAGAGCTTAATAAACTATGAATGTAGCTGAATGTGGTTATCCAGTTCCCATGACTGGGAACTCTGCTTCAACAGGGTTTCTGAGCAAAGGCGCTCTGTCACCATGTTCAACTGAATGAAGTTGTAAAGTCTTCTTCTGACCTTCATACTCAGAGTGTAAAGGTTTGTGAGGCTACTATGTGCTGAGGGGCATCTGGCAGTGGGACTTAGCTATATGCCCATATCCCTACCATCCATGTTCGCAGGCAAATGCCTGATCAGGTCCTATAACTTCCCTTGAGCTAGATAATATACTCCTGCTATTGCAGCCTAGAACTGTGTCAGCTTTTTTGTTTTTGCTTCACACATTCATGTTTAACTGTCATCTACTAAGACTCTCATATCCTTTTGACATATAGTACTGTGAAGGCAAGTGTCACTCTGATTTGTGCATCTGACACATCTATAACATTACATTTACTCCTATTGGCATTCATTTTGTTTGTTTAGGCTCAGTCTGTTAAGATCATCTGGAATTCTGATGCTGCCTTCTGAATTACCTCTCTTTAGTTTGGTGTCATTTGAAAAGCTGATGAACACTTCCTGAATGCTTTCATCCATATTATTTATACAGGTGTTAAACAACGCCTTACCCAGGACACAACTCTGCAGTATCCTACTGATCACTTACCCATAAAACGCCAAGGAATTATTGATGAGAGCTCTTTGAGTTTGGTCTATAAACCAGTTACAAAATCGCCTTCCAGAGCACCATCAAGCTCACATTCTACCAGTTTGTCCACAAACTTATGGGGGAAATTATTGAAAGCCTTGCTGAAATCAAGATGTATTACATCCAGGCATTTCCCTTTGCCTACTTAATTCTGCTGGGGAGGGGGAGATTAGACAGGTGTGCTTTGCTTTTGTAAAACTCATATGAGCAAACCACAATATTCTAAAATCTCACAGACTGTTTAATGATCTGTTGTAGAACCTTTCCTACAAGTCCAAGTCCTCTACCTCCCTTTCTGAAAATGGGTGCAACATGTCCCTGTCCTTAGACCTCCATCTGTTCCCTATGCATTCTGAAAGAAAATGCACAGAAACACAGAGATCCTGCTTAAAGGTTCCTTTAGTACCCTTGAATGCAATTCATCTTACCTTGGAGTCTTGAATTCATTTAGGGTAGCTAGATGTTACATACCACTTCTTTATCTATGATGGACTGCAACCTGCTCTGTGTAACATTTATAACATTTTTGCCAGGGTGATCACTGTTTTCCCATCAGCCTCAGCCAACAAAGCCAATATTCAGGAATGGTGAGTGCCACAGTCCAACATCTCAGAGGCCCCTGACAACTGTGTACTACAACTGCAAAATGTCACACGGCAAACCACCAGACCTGTTGGGGTGTGGAGCATAGCATGATGACAGTGGGATAAATCTGTGGGAGATGTTTTGGTTGATCTGACAGCTCAGGGAACTGCTGTGAAATTATGTGACCACCTCATGAACTGGATACCACCTATCTTCAAAACGGAGTTAAAGAAACACCTATCTTCCAAAAGGCAGAATAGAAAGTGAGATACACTGGCCACAGATTAGCTTTCCCCACATGTGCCAGGGACTTTAGCAACTTGTGCTGTGCTGATAGATGTGCACATTTCCCCTTTGCTATGAGAACATGGCTTATGGATTGTTTGGGTATCAGGTGAATGAAATGGATGTATGTGTTTTCATTGATATTAAATATATGCATGTAATGCATTCCTACTTGACGTAAGTGCCTGAAATGGGCATATGCATATGCTGTTGATTGAATGTATATAGTGTCATGTCTATCTCAGGCTTTCTTGTGCTGCCATCAAACTATACGCACCATCTCAAAAGCTCTGCTGATTTTGTCATAGGCCAGCAAGCACTTGGCATGTAAGGTTCTTTTATTATCCATATACTGGTCAGAACACGTAGGGGCTGAACAGACTGGCATTTAATGCCAGCCTCGGGGCAGAGTGGGGCTGTAGTGTCCACACACCACATACCCCAACACTGCCCTGATGCTGGTGACATGCGGTGCGCCCAACCACACAGTGGGGGACATCACAGCATTCCTTCAGTGCAGTGTTTAAATGCGCTGTGCCAAAAAGCTGCCGCCACTGAAGAAAACACAGCTTTTTGCAGGCGCTAAAAGGAGCAGCATTTTCCCATCCTTTTTAGTGCTGGTAAACTGCTAGATCGGGGCCATAGCATGTAGTTGCCACGGCCCCAATCCGGAGAAGAAAGGGGGAGTCTGTGTAGCCCCCCACATTCCAAAACAGAGACAGAGGGAGATGGGAAAGAAGTAGTGGTGGAGCTGTAAGCCCCCCAGGAGTTTGGGACAGGAGGGCTTCCCATTTCTGTGATTGGTAGTGGCACTTGATCCTGATATTTTATGTATGCCCAATGTGCTATAGTGATTAGAACACAATTTGGTGACATGTCCTCAGGTTGTATAGGGTCCCTCACCTCTTTTCTTTACTTCTTCCCACTGCTCTTGTAGTTGAATTGCAATGGTGCATCAGTGGTGGCAACGTCCTGCCCCATTTATAGGTACATGATACAAGATACATGAGGATTGTGCACTTTGTTTCCAGGCTGAATAATATAACGAGAAGCAGGATTCAGCTTGAAAACAAGATGCATACTCCCTTGTACATGCCTTGTTTTACAAGGAAGCTTTTTTTGGCACCTTTGGTGTGACAGCTAATTTAACAATGACAAGAGTATGGTGTACCTTGCCTACACATACACACAGTGAATTATTAGAGGACAACGCATTTTACCTGTCTCAAGATGCTTCACTTCTCTGGTTAGTAACTAAGATTGGGAAGGCTCGGGTTCATATCCTAATTCAGTATGGCTAGAAAGAATATTAAAAATAAATTCATAAAATGGTCAAAACCTTTTTTTTTTGTCTAAAAATCCTGATGAGAAGAATCCTGCACTGACATGAATCTTTACAGTTCTGTACAAAATTACAAAATTTGTACTCTGTATCAAATTTGGTGTGGTTGTTTTCTGCAGAAAACAGCATTTTCTGAACAGGAAATAGCTTTTTCTGCACAGAAAATGCTGTAAGTGACTTATTTTGTGGAAAATTTGAATGTGGTTGACTTGCATAGAAAATAGCTTTCTTTGCAAAGGAAGCACCTTCTTCTGTATAGAAAATAATAGCTATGCATAGAAATATTATTTTCTCTGAGGAAAATGCTGGATTGTAATTAGGCTTCAAACAAATATATGGTTTTCAAAGAGTTTCCGACACTGGGAAGAGAATTGTTAAAAGTACTTGTTGCTTCCTTTGAGAAGAAAATCAATGAAGAATTACATCCTTGTTATTCAGCAATGAAGGTTACAGGATGATTCTCATTCTAACCTACCTCACATGGTTGTTGTGCATATAAAATAGGAGCGGAACCATATGCTCTGCCTTGAGCTTTTGAGAAGAAAAACAGGATTCATGTGCCATAAAATATACAAATCATTGCTCTCACAGCAATGCCAATGCATTTCTGTGGCCATTTGGAAGGACAATTATTTCTCTTTGGCCATGGACCCATAGTTTTTCATTTGTACAGTAAATGCTTTGAGATTTCCTGGTCCAAAGAATTTCTGAAGTCAATTTTTAAATAGCCTGTAAAGAAAACAAGAGCTTTCAGAGCGCACACAGGCCAAAACATGCCAAGTTTTTTTAAAAAATAATACTAATACTAATAATAATGACAATAATCATTTGAGCATCTTCAGATATGTTTCTGGCATAAAGAATACATACAACCACCCCTCCACATTTGTGACTTTGGCTTTTGTGGGTTAGATTATCTGTGGATTTCATTGATATGTTCTCTCTTGGAATCTCTAGGACCTCCAGGATAACACTATGGTCAGCGATTCTGCTGGTGAATCTACAGTGGTTCTCAACCTTTGCGCCTCCAAATGTTTTGGACTTCAGTTCCCAGAAGCCCCCCAGTCAGGATACTCACTGTTCAGGAATTCTGGGAGTTGAAGTCTCAAAAATCTAGAGGACCAAAGGTTGAGAACCACTGATCTCGAAGTTCCATGAGAGAACACTTCTCTAGACATTTGTAGGTCTTCTGCACAATTCTGTGGTCAACGTCTGGCAGATGTTGATCACAGAGCTACACCAAAGGACCTAGAGATTCCTAGAGACATATTCTCTCAGGTTTAAAAAAGTGCTTTTTTAAAAGAAAATTGTTTTTTCCCCCTTTCATAGAGGTCCTACATCCCTCACCCCAGCAAACGTGAAGGACTCACTGTCTTGCATATTAAATGGAATATCCCTCTACCTTGATCAGTTAGAGCTGAAGGTCTGTTTAACTAGGTAGGTCTTTCCGTACTGGTGAAAAAAGAGCAGAGGGGGAAGCAAACTGATTCTCTTTTGGGAATTTCATAGCGTAGGAGCAGCCACCAAGAAAGCTCTTTCTCGTATCTTCATCATACAGGTCTGGAAGGTGATGGGATAGAGAAATAGCCCTCTGCCAAAGTCGTATGACTAAGGCAGGCTCGTATGAGGAGATATGGACATTTATATAGTCTGGACCTAAGCTGTAGGTAGCTTCACTCAACTCAGGCCTATCCACATGTGTTACATTACAGATCCCATCATCCCCCAGCCAGTAATACAGCAAAAGCAATAGCATGTACATTTCTATACAGTGGTCCCCCGGGTTACGAAAGTAATCCGTTCCGGATTACTTTTCGTAACCCGGAAATTTTCGTAACCCAGGGGACCGCTTTATTTGCCGGACCGCGCGGCAAATTTAAAGGGGCCGCACGTTTTTTGTTTTGTTTTGTTTTTTGTTTCCCGGGGTTTTATTCATAAGCCGGGGCCGTTTTTGCGGCCCCGGCTCTTTCATACCCCGGGGTTTTTGTACCCCGGGGTATTCGTAACCCGGGGGACCACTATACTGCTTATAACTGAATTCAGCACTCTCTAAGTGGATGATGATGATGATGATGATGATGATGAATTTATTTATATTCTGCCCTTCTCCTCCATAACTGAGACTCAGGGAGACTTACAACATTAAAAAACAGTACAATTAAAAGCATACAAGAATAGTACATTAAAACAGAATGAAATTACTGCAGTAATTAAAGCAAATTACATACTAAAATATCAAATACTTTAAAAAGATAAAAATGTTTAAAACATATTAAAACAATATAAAACCCCAGCCCATTCTCTAAAAGCTTTCTGATGTGGAGACATAGAAAAGGCCCTCTCTCATGTCCCCACCAGCCATGCTTGGGATGGTTGTGGGACTGAGAAAAGGGCCTCCCCTGAGGATCTCAGAGCCCAGGCCAGCTCATATAGTGAGATACAGTCTGCCAAATAGCCTACACCTGACCCATATAATAATAATATAGGGCTCTATAGGTCATCACAAGCACTTTAAATTGTGCCCGGAAACAATTGGCAGCCAGTGAAGCTGTTTCAACAGGAGTGTTGTGTGATCTCTGTAACCTGCCCCTGTAAGCATCCTGGCTTCAGCTCTTTTAACCAGCTGAAGTTTCTGAACACTCTTCAAAGGCAGCCCCAAGTAGAGTGCATTACACTAGTCCAAATGGGATGTAGCCAAGGCATGTACCACTGTGGTCAGATCCGATGTCTCAAGGAATGGGTGCAGTTGGCACACAAGTTGTAAATGTGCCAAAGCACTCCTGGTCACTGCAGAGACGTGGGCTCCAGGTTCAAACCTGAGTCCAGGAGTACCCCCAAACTGTGAACCTACGTTTTTAGGGGGAGTGTGACCCCATCTAACACAGGCTGGATCCCTATTCCCTGATCCTCCTTCCAACTGTCCCAAGCACCTCTGTCTTGTCTGGATTAAGTTTCAACTTGTTTCCCCTCCTCCAGCCCAGTCCTATCCAGTCCAGGTTTACAGTCTGTAAGATAATTACCCCCAGCAAGTTGGGTACTCATTTTACTGACCTAAGAAAGGACAGAAGGCTGAGTGAACCTTGGACTCCTGGGATCAAACTCACAACCTTGTGGTTGCAGTACTGTTATTTAACCACTGCGCCACCAGGGTTCCAATACTGCCCAGTCAACAGACTGCAATAAGTCGAGGTCCAGTTGGTAAAGTCTTGTTGGCTTGGACAAGTAAATCAGTGCCTAAAGATTGAAATATGGAACTGACAGGTACAACCTGCCCAAGCCAGGAATGATACCAAGGTGTCCAGATTCCTGAGTCGATTCTTCTCACAGCCTAAGCCAGATGAAGCTGGAACATCTGCCTACACAGCTGCACAACAACACTCCTGACTCACCAGTCTCTGCTGGAGAACCAGCCAACAAAGAACGGATGGACAGCGGCAGGTGGGAGGAGGTACACGAGGGAGCAACTACAATAATTACATGAGGATTTCCCATCTCCTGATCCCAGCCATCAAGTGATTAGAAGCCTTGCAAGGGAGAGAAAGTGCTTTTAGAGCATCCTCTAGGGAAGAAGGTCACCCTAAACCACAGCACTCCTGCTGAGTTGAAAACGGTTGGCTTGCTCCAGGTACCAATTACAAAGAAGAGAAAAGTAGGGTGACTAGGCTTTAAGAACAAGGAGGGCATCTTTGCCCTGGAAGGTGTGCTGCCATCTCCCCACCCCCACCCCCCAAAATGATAGCAACAAACATCTCCCCTCTGCCTACCTGCTTATACCAACCACTAGAGGACCCTTCCTTTCCAGAGCTGGGAATCATAAAGCCAGTCATCTGTATTCCAGATCTGTTCCCTACTCAAGGGTTTCTTGCCTAAATCAACCTGGATTTTAGAATGATACAAATTTAGAATGCTACAGATATTACAGATGAGTGCATTGTCCTTCTTTTCAAAGGTTTTTGTACGAACGATGGAGAAATGAGGGCAGCAAAAGAGACGTGAAGGGGGCTGCTGGACAGACAGATAGAGAGATTAGAGAGAGAGAGAGATGCAGACCAACCAACTAGAATGATTTGGTCTTTTTCTGTTATTCCCCTTCTCCTTTGTCTGACGCACAAGGAATCGGGAATCTAAATGCAACCCCTTCATGCCCTTCCAGCTGGCATTTTCGTAGGAAGCTGATCTGATAAATGTGAGGACTGAGTTTGCAGCAGAGCCGCCTTGGCGGTATTTCCCGGTTCACTTCACCTGCCCACCTTCTGATGCTGTGGTGGGGGGCCACTGCAGTGGAAGGCAGCTGCAGTTAATCCCTGAGCGCAGCAAGGGGCAGCCGAAGGAAGGATCGGCTGCCTTCTGCCTAGACACAATGCAGTAAGAGCCTGAATAGCAATCGGGTCCCCATTCCACCCCCAGCTCCTTCCCAGTCCAGGAATTATGGAGGGGATTTAGGGATGTAGCCACAAATCTGATGTGCTACTCAAAAGGTATGCTCGGCTCCCTATATCATCTCCATCCACCTCTACCTCCTCCGGTACCTACATTATGGAATAAAGCATGGGAGCTTCCCTAAGTCGCAACAGGGAGGAGTAAGAGGGATCTGATTTTCTATACTTCTTACTCCACGTCTCCCCTAATCTATGCAATTTTCCAAGCAATTTCCCTGTAATATTTGCTTTTCTGTATGCCCCCAGTGTATGTTTTTGAACATTAAAAGAGAGAGAGAGAGACAGAGACAGAGAGAAACACCTTTCGCCACAATATTTGGAAACAGTGCAAAACGTTGAAAGATAAGATTATTTCTAGATCACAGATTGGTTTGGGAAGAGTAAAATAGGTCAGTTCATATTAAAATGCAAACCAAACAGTTTTTTTCATCTCTAACCGCTCCCATGAAAGACTCTCAGTAAGGTTGGGACATACACACACACACACACACACACCCCACAGTCAGAGATCCTGAAGAGAAGGCAAAACTACAGCTGCCAGAGAAGGCAAAACTACACTAGATGGACCAGCACTTTCAGTGAATGGCAGTTTTTCATGTTCAATGTAATGTTTACTAGACAAGCTGATGATGGAGATGGAAAAAATATTCTTTACTATTTATTTTCATGCTGACTAATGGGTTTCCCAATGCTTAAAAAGCATGCTAGACAGATGCTAGACTCTAGAAGTCTAGAGTAATGGCCAGGATTCCTTACACTTTGCGTTACCTTTTCAGAGAATTATCCTGCATAAGAATATGTGTGGTTTACCTGTGTAAGAAGAAAGCAATATTGTGCATACTATATGTTTTCTGCACAGAACATGTGTTTTGTGAACAAAAATGTCTTTCCTACACAGGAAACAGTTTGCTTTGCAAAGAAAATGCTGTTTTCTGCAGGGAAAAATCATAGGTTTTGTGGAGAAAAGCCATGTATATTTCTGCACAGAATAATTTCCTGAAAGATTTCACAAAGTGTGAATACTGGGAGAATAGTGTACAGAGATTTTCACTTTCTCCCATTAAGTAGAAAATACTATGGAAATTGGTCATGTTTGAATGTGAGGATGAACAGTGCAATCCATGCATGAGATTGGGGATTGGCACAACATATTTTTTCGAATCAGAATTTGGAGACCCGGACTCTTTTATCTCATTTATTTTAATTCAGTCTGTGCTATCAGCTATCAGTGTGCATGCACTGAATCTTCTAGATTAAGGGTGGAGACTGTGTGGTATTCCAGATATTCTACTAGAGTTCCCACCTCTTTGGCTAGCTGGCCAAAGGCTGAGAGATGGCAGAAGTTGCAGTCTGACATCTTACAGGGAGAACATGTTCTCCTTCAGTGCTATAGTGTCATACAGACAACACAGGCAGGTCTTTGCTCCCATGGAAATTATATTATAGAATCATAGAATCACAGAGTTGGAAGAGACACAAGGGCTATCCAGTCCAACTCCTTGCCATGCAGGAACTCTCCATCAAAGCATCCCCGACAGGGATGTGTTAGACTGGTATGGGATTCAGGCAGGTTTTCAGATGTTGTTGGGCTGAAAGTCACAGAAGTCCTTCTGACCATAGCTACCAGTGAGGAATGCTGGAAATTCAAGTCCAATGGCACCTAGAGTGCAATTCAATTCCCACCTCATGCTAGATAGTGGAAGACAACAGAGAAATATAGAATATAAGAACAGACAAACTTTCTGAGAGGACATCCTGCATTGCACAGCAGGCAGACAGATGTTCCCCAGTGCACCATGGACAATGGTCCTTCTATGCTGTTGTCTCACCTGCCCTGCTGACCAGCCAATGGCTTTTAGTGTTGCAAAGGAGTTTTCCAATAAATTGTGTAAAGGTGGAGTCCTGTTCTTCACGATTTCTGTCCCTGCTCCCCAGAGTTCTGCCTCTCCATCCCTCCAATAGAAAATCAAAATTCCATAATCACTGAGCATACTCAATGAGAAATCTGGGAAGTGAAAGAAAATTTCAAGGGGGGGGGGCTTCACATTATGGGAGGACGGTGCCCTCATTTTTCTACCCTCTGTACCTATCCCCTGGGGTGCACTCGCACGCTAACTAACCCTTAAAATATCAGGTTACATTGCAGGATGAAGGAGAGAAGCTTGCATAGGAAGGTACGGGATACCTCTTTATGCAAGAATATAAAAGCACATGTCAGCACAACCTGGGTTTAGACCAGCCTAATGACCCAATTGGTTCTAATTTTGGAGACTTCATCTGCTTGCTTTTGGCTCTTCCCTTTCACCTGCTCTCCATTCCTGCATCCTCCTTCCGTAGTAAGCAGCTGATTCTAGCTATGTCATACAACACGCTGGGGGATGAAAAGGGGGAAAAGCCTGCAAAGGACTGTTAGAGGGAAGATGAGCAAAACCACAACTCCCTCATTTTCCCATTCAGTGGTGGATTTCAAGGGAAAGGGAGATTCTGCGGGATGCAACGGCGGCAGCAATCTGATCATCAGTCAGTGGCTGTGATGATTCGGCATGATGATTTGCTGTGATGAATCATCAAGGAATGATTTGCATGGATGAAAGAGCCATCACGGAGCAGGCACCACACTGCCAGAGCTGTCCATTTCACTGGCGAAATTAACTCTCACCCACCCTTCTTTTCAGTGGAGCACATGCTCATCTGAAATCCATTCCAGGGTAAAGCACCATGTTATCCTGGCATGTGCACACTGAGATGGATCATTCCCAAGACTCCTAAGTCCAATAAAAGGAACAACCAGTTTGGACTACTGTGGGAAGAGGAAAATATACTTTGCAGACACTCAGGAGCTCTTTTTCTCTTTCCCATCATTGCACCAGATGTTCCAGGCCTGAGCTGTGAATGGATGATTCTTCCTGTTTTCGTTTTTCCTGCATCCCATGTTTTTGTTTTAGATCTCAATTTTTTATACATTTCACTCACGTTGAAATGTATGGGTGCTGGTAGTTTCTCACTCAGAAAATATGATATGAAATTCTCCAACATCTACATTGACCACATTTGATAAATACAACTACTCTCTGTATGGAGAGGATCATGTTTTACCTGTTAAAGATGAAGAGTTGGTCAGAATCAAAGAGACAGTAATGCTCATTTTCCACTATCGTTATTGAATACATAAGGATCCTAAGGTAGACTTTAAAAAAAAACACAACCTAGGCATTCAAACTTTCTGTCTGAATAGATGAATCTGTTAGTTTGGGCTTCTTCTATATTCAGTTTTTTAAAAAGACATCTCAAGCACTTTGGATCACTTCTATGGGCTGATCTTAGAAAGTTTGTATTCATAAAACAAACCAGAGACAACTAGTCTAAGCCTTCCTGGGTATGGAAATTGGTTCTGGGGCTGAGCTTTGGTCCAAATTTAGCTTGACAGACAACATAATTAATTCAAGAGCAGCTACATGGAAGTTCTGTTTTTTGTTTTTTGTTTTTTTTACAAGTAAAAACAAAAGATCAACAGGGGAGATAATAAATGCTATCTTACTTTCTTATTTTCAAATATGAGCCTGCTGGAGCTTGGAGCTCTTCTGGGGAGGCCATTCTCTCTATTCCACGGAGACAACTGATGGGAGCACATGAGGGGGCCTTCTTGGTGGCTGCTCCCAGGCTCAGGAATTCCCTTTCTAGAGAGGTTAGACTCATGCCCTCCTTCCAACCCTTTTGTAGACAGTTGAAGACCATTTATTCCACAGGCCTTTGAGGGCTGATTGCTTGGGGGGAGGCTTTCAGAATGTGCTGTATTGTTTATTTCTTCTTTTCTTTGTTACAGTCATGTTTTAAATTGATTTTTAAAAACTTTCTTTGTTTTAAGTTTTGCAATCCAGCTTTAGTCTTGGATGGCAGGAAATGCGAGATACAAATGGTTGTCACTGTCATCATCATCATTAAAACAAGTACTTGCAAATATATATCACTCTTAAACTCAGAATACTAGCATGTAAAGGAAAAGAGTTCTACCTCTCCTAGTTTACTTCCACAAGCCTCTAACTATCTTCTATATTTTCTGCTAATTTGATCCCGGATGCGAAATGAAGAGGTGTTAACAGTACAAAAGACCTGCTCCTGTTGGAGACAGAAACTATTCTAAACAGGCTGGCTGATATGCATCCACACACATGCCTGCATTTCTGGACTCCTTTTAAGAGGCACAGCCAGGGGGCTGTTACAATAAGTACAGTACTTGCACTTCACAATTTGCCACAACCTCACAGAATGTAGGCAGACAGGCAGTCGAAGAGTGCTATTGATTTCAAGCCTTTCCCACTAGCTGCTGGCTTGGAGCAGGTTTGCAAGAAAGAAAAGAAGAGGCTCATCTGACCCAAAGTCCACTGCAGAGGATGCTCATTTGGCCCCCTGTCTGTTCTCTTTCTGCTGGAAGGCAAAGACCTTTTAATGGACGCAGGTCTTTGGCTCTTAATTTACTGTGGCAGAAAGATCTTTTAATGGTGTGTGCTATGTTTTTGTCCTTTTTACTATGCCTTAATGTGTTTTTAAACTGTTTTAATTTAGTGTTTTGAACATAACTGGTTATTCATTTTTTTTTAAAAAAATTATATCGATTGTAGCTGGCCTTTGTTTTCCTTTACTGTAAGCCACTTTGAGCTCCATACCAGGAAAAAAAAAGCAGGATATAAATTAAACAAAATGGCAAGTGGACATCTGGACACTTAATGGTTTTGGGTTTAGCGGCAATGTCACTTGTGGCAGGTCCTGTCGCAGGGCCACCAGATGCCCACAAGTTGCCCATTCCTGATCTACTGGGAAAACAGGATACAAATTTTACAAAGAAAGAAATATGTCACTTTAGATGTGAACAAGCTAATCATGGATCATAGCTGCACTCCAGAAATGCAATAAAACCTGGCCCTGTCTGCATGGGCCTGGATACCTTGGGGGTAACCTGGAATATCCTGGTCCTGCAGCTGTCCTGACTTTCCCCCATTACCTGGCCTATGCTGCAGCAGGTGTCCCATTGACTCACCCAGTGTGTCCACCATCACCATGGGTTGCTTGATTCTGAGGTAAGAACAAGGGGCCCAGTGATGATTCATTGCTGGGCATCTTGTTCAGACCTTAGAGCAAGTAACTCACAGCAGCAGAAGGCACATTGTGTGGCTCAGCAGGACTCCTGTGCAGACAGTAACTGTGGTGCAGGATGGAAGGTTCCAAATCTTCCCAGAAGATCCATGGTAAAGGTCACTTTTCAAATTATGTGTTAAGCAGGGCATAGCCCAGTTTTGGTGTGGAACGTGCCAGACTCTGTTCAGACTGCTTGCACCAGAACTGGGGTTTGGGATGCGCATCATCCAAGCAGAATGACACCAGAACAGAGAGGAAATGGACCTTTTTGGTTCATGCAGACAGGGCCCCTGTTAGTAAATTGTAAAGAGGTGCAGCTGGACACTTCTGGACAGGTATTCTTTTTATGTTCTGGTATTTCCTAGCTGCAGTCTAGGGGTGCACCAAGGATCACCTAAATGTGCATTAGTGCCCATTGTCCATCAGTCGTTCCACCAGCTATCATTATGTAATAGACACCCACACATTGTAACTTGACAGCATTCCCTTGGTCAGTGATTCCCAAACTCTGGCCTTCCAGGTGTTTTGCACTTTAGCTCCCAGAATCCCAGACTATTGGCCAAGATGGCTGAGGCTTCTAGAAGCTGAATTCCAAAAGATCTGGAAGGTCTGAGTTTGGGAATCAGTGCCCTAGGTGGATTACACATGTTGTGAATCTACTCATTACAACATCCACACGTTGTAAATTCAATTTTGTGCATATATAAGGCCATTTACAATGTAATTCCCTAGAAGAATGCCAGTCTTCATTTGCTGTTCTGTTTTGACAACCTGTCAGTGGCGTCACAACAAGCAATGGCTTCGTACTACATCTGAGCCACCACTTTATTTCCTTCACCAAAATAAACAAGCCTTCTGAGATCCACTGCAATGATGTTTATTATTCCTTGATGTCTCCTACACAGACCTCTCAAAGCCAGCTTCCGTTGTGCTGGCCCCGAAGACCAGGCTGAGGACAGACTCCCAGCGCAGAGAATGCCAAGCCACCTCAACCTCACTGCGGTTTCTCTTTGAGCCTTTGCTCCCTTTTTGTAAAGGCTGCAGAGAGGCGCCCATGCTAGGGCAGCTGGAGAAACATCTGCCCAGTATGAACAATGTGCCTGAGCTTTAGTAGCCCAGCACTGAGATGCAGAAAATGAGGAGGAGCAGCCAGGTGGAAAATGCAGAGGCAGCAGAAGGGAAAGATGGAAGCAGAGAGGGGGAGTGGGGGAATGGATTAGAGCAGGAGATAAGGAAGCAGCCAGGTCTGCAGTGTCGGCAGGGGAGGGGGGATAAGAGAAAGAGATTCCCCAGTGTATATGCAACACACACACACACAATCTTTTCCCCCATACATGTAAACAAAAACCTCTTTCCCTCACCTGATTTCTGCTTCACCAAGCCATCCTTAAAAACTGCAGCCTCCAACACCATTTTGCATACTTTGGTGCAATGCCAGAGTGTGGTTTTGTCAACCCCCCCCCCCAACAAGAGAATCCTGCAGAATGAATCCCCTCGATTCTACAATTATAGATAACTTTCCCAGTCTGGTGCTCTCAATAGCTCGCATCCTGCTAGTGGTATACACCAGTGTAAATTAACATTGCAACATCATATGTCTACTTTTGGTTGCTGTGGAAATTGATATTCCTTTCCTTCCTCCACGGAAATCAGAAACCCTCCTGGACCTACTCAGGTCCCTATTCATGGGCTATTCCATGCCTGGTGGGGAGCAGAGGGAGAAGAGATCATAGAATCATCTGGCTATGGCCCTGTAACCAGATATGAAATTATTACATCAGCCACTGAGACCTCCAGCAGATCTCGGTGGATTTCAGCAGATGTTGTAATGATTTCACATCTGGCAATGGGGATATAGCCAGCTGCTTCTGTGTTCCTTCCTTCCTGCTCTCCACCAGGCACAGAATGGCTGGAGCTAAAGCTTCAATGAGTCCATGCTAAGTCCAGGAGTGGCAAATATTGTAGTTCAGCATAACATTAGTTGTGTACAAAGAACTGCTGTGTCGTGCAAAAGGATCTTGCAGCTCCTTTGAGACTAACTGAAAGACAGCAGTTGGTAGCGCGGGCTTTCATAGACTTGAGCCTACTTCCTCAGATGCATCTGAGATCCTTTCTCAAAGTGATTCTCTAGACTAGACCAAAATGCACTACAGAAATAATCCAGTTTGAGACCACTTCAACTACCCTGGCTAGGAAATTCTGGGAACTGTAGTTTTATAAGACCTTTAGCCATCTCTGTCAGAGAGCTCTGGTGCCACAAAATAAACTTCAATTCCCAGGATTCCTTAGCACCGAGCAAGGGCAGTTAAAGTGGTCTCAAACTGGATAATTTCTTCAGTGTGTTCTGGACCTAGGACAGCTATTTCTTTCACTGCTATGCTATGCTGAGCCATGCAGTCCAGGTGCGGACTACAATTCCGTCATCCTCTCCGCGATGGCAGCTGTAGGCTAGGAGTAGAGAAAGTGAAGTCTGTGGCTTCCATATGTTTCCCAGCCCTGTGTGTATAACCCTCCAAGCCTTGCGGAGACATCGGACCATCTTGGAAAGCTTCTCCTGCTTTCATTTCCACCCCCCAGGTGATCTTTAGGCAATTTTCATCTGGAAATCACTCAGCATGAGTTAAAACCACCCCAAAATTGATGGCTTACCTTAAGCTTCTCAGACAGCTAAAAAATTAAAATAGCTGGAAAAAAGTCTTAATGGGAATAGATAGTGATGTGATGCCAGGTTTGGTTCAAAAGTTGAAGGTACAAGAGTCCTCTTCTCTGTTTCATGTGGCCATTGTAGTTTATGCTTCCAAACCACTTGCAAATTTTCCCATACTCTTTTGGGTGCTCAATTCTACTCTAGACATCAATCCAAAATTAAAAAAAAATAATAATCTTATTCCCCCCCTGAAAATCAGGGATGGGAGAAAAAGGAAATGCACTATGAAATGTTTTATCACTGCAAAAGCAGCTGACTAGACATGCATACAAACACACACATTGTTTCCAGTGTTCAACATGTTATCTCAGCGATATTTAGAACTTCCAAATCAGTTTGACCTGAATTATAAATGACCCTGAATTCCCTGGGGCCAGTTGGGTGTGTTAAGCTTCTTTGTAGATTTGAAGGGAAAGTGAAATTTTAATTTGCACCCTCCCATATAGGGTTGCCAGATTAAAAACTGGAAAGAGCTCCTGTACCTTTGAAGGTTGTGTAGAAGAGAAAAAATCCAGCGGGTGTCACTTGTTACCTGCTCCCATATCAAAGTTCATTCGCTTGGCCTTGATACCATATCAATATTCTCTGCAGTTACAATGTTGCCTAACTACTTGATCATTCCCAGTTAATACAGCATGCCCGCACCACATGCGGACTTGACGTTACACAGACGGTGAGCCCACTTTAAATGAATGGCACGTGCCCTCATGGCATGCATGGCACAACGCACAAGAGCAGACTACCATTGAAAACAATAGGACTTGAAGTCCCGTATTATTTCTTTTAAGTGGGAGATCCCCCATGTAAATCAAGGGTCCACTGTACTTCGGTTATCCTCTAAAGCAGTGGTCCCCAAACTGTACTCTTTAAGGAATTTTGGATTCCCAAAATCCCATACTATTGGCCAACATGGCTGAGTCTTCTGGGAGCTGAAGTCCAAAATCTCTTAAGGGGCACAGTTTGGGGACCACTGCTCTAAAGAGAAAATCAAAGAACATATTTATTATTTGTTGTTTTTGTTACGTACCTTCAAAGTCATTTCTGACTTATGGCGAACCAAAATCAAACCTTTTGCAGGTTTTTTTTGGGGGGGGGGTTGAGATTTGTTCAGAGCAGGTTTGTCACTGCTTTACTCTGTGGCTGAGATACTGTGACTTGCCCAAGATCAGTGGATTTACATGGCTGAGAAGGGATTTGAACTCCGATCTCCCAGATTCAATCTCCGGCACTCAAAACACTACACCGCATTGGCTCTTGGCATTTTATTATGTTTCTTTATGGCTACTAGTGCTAGTAGTAGTGATAACAGCAGCAGCAGTAGTAGTAGTAATAGTTGTTGTTTCCTCCTCCTCCTCCTCCTCCTCCTCCTCCTCCTCCTCTTACTTTCCTTTGCAAGGAAGCTTACAAAAGTAAAAACAGATATATCTAAAAGAATTTACTGCACAAAAATTAAAAAGTTAAACTTGCAATAAAATTAAGAGTAGCTACATATCAACCATTAATATGAAGAATAACAAATATAAACAGCACAGCACATGAAAAGCCCTTTCCTATCTGGGCACCCAGCCCTCAAAGGCCGGCCAAAACAAAACAGTCTTCACCTCCCTAGGGCTGCATCTGCACTGCCGAAATAATCCAATCTGACATCACTTTAACTGCCATGTCTCCTTGCTATGGAATGTTGGGATTTATTGTTGGGATATTCAGCCTTCTCTGTCAGAGAACTCTGGTGTTACAACAAGCTACAAAGCCCAGGATTCCATAGGATGGAGCTATGACATTTAAAACAGTGTCAAACTTCATTATTTATTCAGTGCAGATGCAGCTCAGGATAGCAAGAAGGTACCAGCCCAATGTCTCTCAATAGGAAGCTTTAGAGCCTGGGAGGAGCCATTGAGGAGGACCTTTCTCATGCGCCTAGTGGAGGTACCTGTGAGGATACATGTGGTGTACATATTGCTCTGTTCAAGATCTTCTCCTCCTGAGACCAGTAGCTTTTCAAATCTTCTCCATTCAAAAAGGTGGCAATTACCATGAGAGCTCCATGGATTCTGGTCCAAGAAGTTTCAGGCCTTACAAGCTAGGACAATGATCTTCTTGGTTGGATGAATGGAAAATCTGCAGTCTAAACCCCCTCCCACTCGCCCAGCTCTTGTTTCTGAACATATCCACACAAGCAAGTGGGAAGTGAAGCGTCCCACAGGCCAGGAGAAAACTCCACAGGCTCAAGAGGAGAATGGGATTCACATTTCATGCTCAACATCTCAGAGATGGGATTATGTCATTTCCCGTGGTCGATCTTTGCATGTTTGTGAAGCAAAAGAAGCTGGACCTAGGAAACAGCTGGGTGGCTGGGGAGAAAGGAAATGGGGGTTGAAAAATAGTAGATAAGGCATGCTGCTACTATACACTTAGAGAAATCCAAAGCTAGGAAAATACAGCTTCACATAGTCAAGCTTCCCACTGGTCAAAGCAGTTACCCCTAAAACTGGAGAAAAATATTTCCAATGGTATGAGCTTCGCTCATTTCAGTTCCTATTTGAGCTAGCAAGGCTATGGGAATATTGGCGGCTTATGTGGCATTTGACTGGTGTCAGATGGGGATTTCAGTCTTCAGTTATGCAAGAATGAGAAGGAAAACCAAAAGTTTTCTCCCCGTTAGGCATAATTACAAAAAAAAAATTGAAAAAAAATATATTTTTTTTGTTTTCAGTGGGCGTTTTTTAATTCTAAGGATTTTGTTCATGCAAAAACAGTATACCAGTCAGTCAATGTATTGCCTGTATGACTGGAATGGAAAGAATATTCGAAAATATTTGAAAAAAGATTGAAAACCATCTTTCGTAAGCATTGCAAGACTCGAACGAGAAGAATTTTGGACCAATGACAAACTCTGCAGTCCAGGACTTATTTGGCACAAAATTTGTGCCTGATATTTTTGTGCAGGAATCAGCATTTTCTGGGCAGAGGTTACTATTTCTGTGCAAAAGGATAGTTGTCGATACAGAAAGTGCTGTCCCCTGTGCAAAGAAAATGTGTTGTCTTTCCAAAAACCCCACACGTGAAATTTACGCACAATAATTCGCACACTGCAAATAGTCCTTAAAAAATGGCATGCAGAGGTTTCTTATAGCATCTTCGAGGCTAACTTTCATGCAGTCAGTCTCAAAGGCGCTACAACATCCCTTTGCATAATGATATTCTAGATTACACGGCTGTCTCTGAATTCTTTGAAAAATGGACAGTTTTCTCATAACAGGAAGAAAACTGCTCAGATCATAATATCTGGTTGTATTAATGGTTAATAGCTAAGTTTTTTAGGACCTGGGGTGCAGGGATTGTGGTTTTGCTGCATGAAAATATGACAGGAAAGGGTTCCTCTTTTTTCTCTGTAATCCCATGGCCCTAATTCAAACCAGCCCTTCTTTCACTTGTCCAGGTTTTATTAAAACAAAGCAAAACTGAGGTCTCTGACTTTTTTCTTTCCATTGTGGACTTGCAGCAAAAAGCTGCTCACCTGGTATAAAGGAAGATATGCAGCAGGGATGTTATTCTTTGCTAATTTTATTCCCGAAGAAAGCAATGAGTTACAGGTCTTCTTTCGGAGGGCAGCAGTTTAGGGAAGAGTGATTTAAGGTTTTATAAGGTTGGAAATGACTTGAAGGCACACAATAATATGACTGCAGCTGAAATGCTCTGGTTCTAGTACTGCTGCTGTTTCTTTTACAGTTTTTTTGTTAAACCTGAAGAACCTTTATTGTTGGTTGTTCCTGTTTATGGTTTGTTGCTGTAAGCCATTTTCAGGTTGGGATTTTTCAAACATTAAGCTTTCAATGCTTCAAAGGCCTTTACACCCACACATCCTCTAAACCAACCTTACTGGATCTGGGCAACCATGTCAAGACAATTCCTAGATTCCAAAGCAAACTGGGACAAATTAGTCCAAATTAAATTCAAAGCAGATCAGTTCAGCCCAACCTAGATCTGGAGAGGACTGGTCTGGTTCAAAGAGATTTGGGCTAAATTCAGACCAATGGCAGGTTGGGGGGGGGGAGAGAAAGATACGTCTCCAGTGATAAAAGTCATAAGGAATGTTGAACCCTTAGGGGATTGACTGTAACATTGTGGATCTGCACTGATACTCCCAAGCCCCCAGCACCCCACAAAAAGTGTTTGGGCCCAGCCCCCTATCTTTCAGCCAAAGCAAAACTCAAAATATCTAATTGTTGATATATACTTTATATATATAGTGCGCCCGTGCCATGTGTGGGCGCACTATATGCGGCTTCCTGGATACACGGAAGCCACACAACAATATAAACAATGGCATGCGTGCACATGCCACATTGTTGCCTATGTGGCGCGAGCATACACGGATTTTCCCTTACAAGGGGGGGTCCAGAACGGATCCCCCGCGTCAGGGGAGAGCCCACTATGTGTGTGTGTGTGTGTATAAATTTACATATATATATACATAAATTGACTGTGAATTATGACAACTCTACCCCAGGGTTTTTGTCAAGATTTATTCAAAGGAGTTTTCCCATTGCCTTCCCTTGAGGCTGAAAGACTTGTCCAAGGTCATACAATGGGTTTCCATGGCTGAGCAGATATTTGAAATCTGGTCTTCTGAAGTCGTAGTCCAACACTCAAACTACAATTCCAGGCTAGTAAAATAACCTAGGGGCTGTACAGACCAGCATCAAAGGCTGGCATCGGGGCAGAGGGGGGCCGTTTTGTCCAGATGAGACATGCCCTGACTGTGCCTGCATGCTGGCGTGATGCCGCATGCCCCACCACACGGCGGGCAGCATCATGGTGCTCCTCTGGCACTGTGTCCAGATGATGCAGCACCAAAGGAACACTGAAAAGCCATGGCGTTGACAGCTATGGCACCCTTTCCACGGCGCGAAAAGGAGACGCTACTTGAGATTCCTTTTTGCACTACGCAAAGTCCAGATTGGGGTGCAACGTGTAGTTGCTGCAGCCCCAATCCACTGAAGAAAGAGGCAGCTGCAGGGGGCTGCCTTAGGGGTGGAGCCCCTTAGAAACATTTAAAATGCTGGTGGGGGGGGCGGTTGGAAGGGGAGGGCTATATTGAAACAGCAAGACTGCATCACCAAGACCCCAAAAAAGGTGACTAGAGGTAAAGCCACAGTGCAGAATTAGAGCAGCACCACTTTAACTGCAATGATTCTATCCACAGGACTCTGGGATCTGTAGTTTGATGAGGCACTACAGCTCTCTGACAGACCAGGATGAATAACTCATAAAACTATGAACCCCAGAAATCTGTAGGATAGAGTTATGGCAGTTAAGTGGCTTCAACCAGCTTTAATTGTGCAATGTAGCTACACCCTTTCAGTGACGTTACTTCATTTCTGGTCATACAAGTGGCAGTCAGGATAGTGCACAGCAGTCCTCTGAAAACTGGGTAGTATATTTCAGAGAAAGGAACTGGCAAAAACACCCTGCCCTGAATATTACTTGCCTAAGTACTCCCTAAGAGAAGAGAGTAAACCCCAAGCTTGGTTGATGCCAAAAACATTCAAAACAAGAGTGAAGCTCCCGTCATCCCCAAGTCTTGAAAATATGTGGGACATGCCACTGTCAAAAAAAGAGAAGCTGTTGCCATTTCCATCACTTCCATGGCTGGGATGGTACAAAGAGTGGTAGATGTGTGTGTGTGTGTGTCTTTATGAAGCCGCATTATGGGATTGCTGGGGAGCATTTAATATTGTTACTCTTGGGCTGCCACCCCAGACCTGCACTGAGGTGCAAAACAAAGCCACAAGCATATTCACACATGTTGTAGCCGCAGGGTATTTTGTTTTGTTTTTTGGTAGTACTGAAAGCCTATTTTAGGAATGATGGTCAGCATTCCATTTGGATATTAAACTGCCATAACTCGGAGTTACAAAATGCTATAAAGGGACGCAGCTGCAAAAATAAATAACTAAATGAGTCAATTGTTATAATTTCAAACCATGATTACACAAAAACTGTTTTTGTTTGTTTGTTTTTGGTAGTTCTTGTGTGCATCCAAGTCCTTTTTGACTTATGATAACCCTAGGACAAGATTATCATGGCGTTTTCCTGGCAAATTTCTTCAGAGGGAGTTTGCCACTGCCATCCTCTGGGGCTGAGAAAGTGTGACTTGCCCAAGGTCACCCAATGGGGTTTTAGGCTCCAGCAGGAAACCGAACCCCAATCTCCAGAGTCATAGTCCAACACTCAAGCCACTACAACACTCTGGCTCCTATGCACTTTTATAGCATTTTGTTTGTGGTTTTGGTTTTTGACTGCTGCCTCCTTTTGTGAGCAGTAACTCTGGGTTGCACCAGAGGTTATAATTTTTACAGGCCTGTGTTAGGAGGCCTCCAGGATCTCCTCGCTCAAGCAATTCCACTCTACTTCAAGCAAAACAGACTGCTGTCAAGTTGGTCACACAGGCCAGATCTAGACAGGCACTAAGAGGTTGCTCCAGACCGGTCTGGAAAGCCCCACAGAGACAGCCCAACCGTTCACAACTTGGAACCCAAGAATAGCCTGGCAGAACCATCAGAATGTTGCCACTACCTCTGGGTTGCTCACATAGGTTTGGAAGGGGCACCTTTTGCTCCAAGGGGTTGAACAAGATCTTGGCCTACGTTTTTTATTAGCATATTTTGGTGGCTGCAGCCAAGCAATTCCCAGTAGCCTTTGTGTGTGCCAACAACACAGTGCTGTAAGAAGGTACTAGATGCCTCCCTATGCAATTTTCAAAAAAGTAATTTCAGTAGCACAGGGGTGAGCCATGGTTAGGGGACCAGGACACTTTTCCCCCTTAAACCCACTATGGACCACACACACAGAAGTGCCAAAGTACCTTCATCTTCTTTCAGTGTCTCTGAATAGGGAGGGGGGGGGTCTTTCATATAACAGTGCTATGATTCCACTTTAGCAACAGCAAGTACATTTCTATACCACTAAGAGGTTTACAAAGTGTAAGCTAACTTTCTCCAACAAACTGGGTGACAAGTAGTGACCTACGGAAAGATGCCAGGCTGAGTCGATCCTGGGCCCCTGGCTAGTATTGAACTCACAACCTTGTGGCTTGTGAGTGAGTGGCTGCAGTACAGACATTTAACCACTGTGCCACCAGGGCTTTACTGCCATGGCTGCCCCCTATGGAATCCCGGAGTTTGTAGTTTGCTGAAGAACTAGCGCTCGCTAATTGAGACTTCTAAATGCTCTCCCTAAACTGAAAATCCCAGGATTCCATTAGATGGAACAATGGTGGTTAAAGTGGAACCACAGCACTATAACAGTGTAGTGTTGAAGGGCTCTGGAAATGACATTACATCATTTCCTCTTGAACCCAAATCAGGTTATTATTTTTAAAAAATGGAACCAAGAACTTTTGCAGTATTGGCAGAACACTTCAGAGTTTGTAAAAGTGGAGTCTGGGGGTCTCCCATGGCCAGTGGCCTGCTGCACTAACATAACCCCATATTTGTCAATGTAAGTCACCAACAGTATTCTCACCTCCCACAGTAGAGATAACTAAGTCAGAAAGGAAAGACAGCAAAGGAAAAGAAGCATCTAGGACAGACCTAGATGAGATACATGCTGACAGAGAGATGTGTGTGCTTGTGTTTGTGATCAGGGGCAGAGGGAGGAGACCGCAGAGTGATAGATGGAGAAAGGAGAGACAGATGGAGCCCAGGGATTCAGCAAATGCTGTCCAGTGTAAATAATGCCCACAACAACAAATCAATGCTCCCAGGAGAACCTGTGGCATGAAGCAGGCTCAAACCGGCAAACCCTTGCCCTGTAAAATAACCAGCCAAGACCCTACAGTCACAAAGCCATGATACTAGGAGACAAAACAATAAGCAATCGGCCTTGTCCAGACCCAGGGCAAAAGAGGCTGCAATAACAAATCAAAGAGCCTGAAAGGCCCTGCAGTATGCAGCCAGTCTTGGCGCTCCAAAAGTCCCGATGACTGCAAATTGCTCTGTGCTCCATGCGCCACTGAGATTGCATTTCTTTGACACGCACATGCACACACCCATTCCCTCGCAAGGCTATCCAGACCCATTGGCCTCCATCCACAAAGCTGCCACAGAGGTCAGAGTTATCCATCTCTTCAACCTCAGGGACAAAGAGATTAGGAAAGGGCCACAGTCCCTAGAGAGGCAGTGAGGAAAAGGAGGGCTGCAGCTAAGTGAAGTGCTCTGGCCAAAGCAAGAATGAGAGTAGCACAATAAAATACAGTGGACTCTTGATATCTGCTGGGGTTTGGTTCCAGGATACCCCATGGATATCAAAATCTATACATGCTCATGTCCCATTGAATACAATGGCATAGTAAATTAGTGTCCCTTATATAAGATGGCAAAATCAAGGTATGCTGGTCAGAATTTATATTTTCATTCTGTGGATGGTTGAATCTGTGAATAACAAATCCATGGATACAGAGGGCCAACTGTACTCTCAACATAGGCTTCTCCGTAGTAGTTGTCCCCAGTCCCAAATCCCCCTGGTATTACATGCCCTCCAACATTTCGCAGATTAAAATCAGGACACATGTAGCCAAGCAACATCAGAGTGTGGTCAAGACACACAAGCTAGGAGAGGCAGCAGCAGTTTGCTTTTGCCCTAGTCTCAAGGGAAAGTCAAGATTCTTAACACCCCCGAAACTGCACACCTAAGTTTTTAAGGGCGTGTAACCCCATCTAACACCAGCTGAATCCCCATTCCCAGATCTGTCTTGTCTGGATTAAGTTTCAATTTGTTTGCCCTCATCCAGTCCATCACAGTTACCACGCACTAGTTTAGTACAGAAACAGTTTCCTTGGAATTAGGTGGAAAGGAGTGATAGAACTGGGTACTAGCAGCATACTGGTGACACCTGACTCCAGAACTCTGGACAACCTCTTCCTTCAGTTTCATGTAGTTAATAAAAAACACAGGGGACAATACTGAACCTAAGTGACCCCCAGGCCAATAGTCAAGAGGCTGAGGAGGAGTCCCCCAGCACCACCTTCTGAATTCGCTCCTCAAGGAAAGAATGGAGCCACTGTAGAACAGTACCTTCAAGCCCCATTCCAGAGAAGCAACTCAGAAGGATAACAACGATATCAAAGGTATCAAAAGCTGCTGAGCGGTCCTGCAAAACCAACAGGGACATACTCCCCCTGTCCAGTTCCCTGTGTAGATCATCCACCAAGGTGACAAAACCTGTTTCTGCTCCACAACCAGGCCTGAAACCAGACTGACAGGGATCCAGATCATCCATCTCCTCCCGCAATCCCTGGATCAATTACAATTTGGCAATATAACACTAAATTCCATTGAGTCCATTGAGTCCAGACTTCCATTGAATTCCATTGAGTAAAGATTTATCCCTGCAAGGTGCATCAAGCATTATTAGCTGTTTGAAACACTGGGGATCTCCTCACTTTGGGGGACAGGCTCCAGAAACTAGAGGGGCTACACTTTAGAGTCTAATAGGCTGTATTTTGTCCAGCCCTGCTCTGTTACCTGGGGATAGTTCTTCTTTTTCTCTTCCAGTTAGCCTTCACCAGTAGAAAAGGTTGGCAACCAGGGAGGGGAAAGGGAGAGGCAGAAGCTACCCTCCTCCAGACCTTCTTACTCATGATACACGTCCCACTCCCACAGCAAGCCCAAATACCTTTGTATTCCTCTGCAGTCCCTCTCAAAATGGTGAAAGGAAGTGACATCCATTCAGACTACTAGACACCATTTTGAGAAAAGACTGCAGAGGAAAGCTGATGTATTGGGGGGGGGGGACAGGACTCTGGTTTTGCAGACTGTTGTATCTTTGCTTGTTTTTATATGTTTGAAGGGCATGGCTTTCATGCAACAACTACATAAAAATCACAGTGATTTAAAAAGGAAGACAGTAATTTAAGAACCTATACTTTCTGAATGCCATGGATTCCATAACAAGCCAGTTGACCATTTTGCTGTTCATATTTATTTTCCTGTTTCTACTTCTATTTCTTTGAAAGCGTGTTATAGTGGTTTGAGCAATGGACTATGACTCTGGTAACCAGGGTTCGAATCCCTGCTCAGCTACAGAAACCCATTGGCAGACTTTGGGCAGGTTGCTCTCTCTCAGCCCCAGAGGAAGGCAAAAGCAAACCCTCTTGCCAAGAAAACCTTATGATAGATAGGGTCACCACAGGTTGGAAACGACTTGAAGGCACACAACAAAAATAAATTAATTTTCCTTATTAATTCACAAAGCGGTTCTATGCATGACTTTTCGGAAGAAAGACCTACTGTATACAAAATGAAGCCTGCACCTGGGTAAATGTAGTGTAATTTTTAAAAAGAAAAGAAAAAAGCCGCAATGAATATAGTGAAACAGACTTCAGTGGAAACAGGTACCAAATTTCAGCTGTTCATATCATTACATTGTTTTACTTCATTTCACTGTCACTTTAGATGTATGATTGTTACATGCTAATTCATCATTGTTTGGATTTTGTTAGTCATCTTGCCTTGGGTACATTACATATTGACAGGTGGGATAGCGATCCTTTTAATAAACAAATGAATCACAATCTGTATTTTCCCTTTCTCCAATGCTCTCCTCTCTCCTCCCCTCCAAAGTGGCTTACAAAAACACAGGCATAAAATACATGAAGATTAAAAGCTGCAACAGCAGTAGTAGGGGGGGGGGGGGGCAAGAAGGGTGTTAAGAATCAAAAAAACAAATATCAAGCATATAGGTCACTAAGATTAGAGAAAAGCATCCGATAAAGGCAGCAAGGGCAAAGTTTGCTCACGTTAAAATCATGAAAAATGTGGCTGCTCATCTGTTTCTGGGTACAATGCAAAATGCTGGTTCCATCCTGTAAAACCCAATGCAGCTCAGGTCCAGATTATCTGAAGAACGGTTCTGGTGCTCTGAGACCTGCTGTGGAGGCCCTTCTCTTTGTCCTACCTCCCTCACCGGCAGTGATGTAGATTTGAGTCAATTGCCTCGGACTTAAGTAGGACTTCAGTCCCTTCAATGACTTGACTTGGACTTGACTTGGCAAAAATGACACACTGACTCACCTTGACTTGAGACTTGTGTATTTTTAGTGACCGAGGTACAAAATCCACTGTAGAAATAATCCAGTTTGAAACTGTTTCAACTAACCTGGTTCAGTGCTAGGGAATCCTGAGAATTATAATTTATTGAAGCACCAGAGCTCTCTGACAGAGAAGGCTAAAGGTCTCACAAAACTACAGTTTCCAGAATTCCCTAGCATTGAGCCAGGACAGTTAAAGCAGTCTTAGATGGATTATTTCTGCAGTATGTTTTGGACCTGATTTGCTGATGCCATTCACTTTGAGCAGCAGGCAACACCTAGCCCCAAGTGCAAGGCCCATTTCTCGGAAGGGAACAATAAATGAATTAGGCAATGGGCTTGACATGGAAGGAACCTTCTAAAGCTTTTGAAAAGCCTTAGAAGGCTCCTCTGATGTGCAGTAGGGACAGGCTGCCAAGCAGATGTCAACCTATGTCTCAAACTCATTGCCTAACACACTTGCTGTTCCCTCCAAAAATGCACCCTACCTCTTTTTTCCAGTAAAAATTGGCTCCTAGACTTGTGACTTGACTTGATATAGGACTTGAAAGTATCTTGAAAGGACGTGAGACTCAACTTGAGACTTGAATGACAAGAATTGATACTTGGATACATCACTGCTCACAGGTACATTTGGTAGGAACATTAGAAAGGGCCTTCTCTGTGGCTGCGTCCAGATTCTGGAACTCCCTTCCCAGAGAATTTAGACTGGCACCCATCTTACTTTCTTTTTGCAGAATTTTCTCTTTTGACAGCCACTTAATGAGTGAATGTATAAGGCCCATTTCACTGCTGGATCTTCCTAATTGTTGTGCTGATGTATATGCACATGAGTGACTAATGGTGTATAGTTTTTTATTGTTTAATCTCTTTTTAATTGTTCTATTTTGTAAAATTTATAACAATGTGTTTTTGGATTTGTCATAAACTGCTTTGAGTCCCAAACTGGGGAAAAGGTGAGACAGAAATAAATTGAAGTAGTAGTAGTAAATAAAAAAAACTTGATAGGAGTTTATCACACAGGGGGGGAAACGGGGGGAAAGCAAGGGTTTAAACTGTCATTATCCTGGGACAGTTGCACGATCACATGAAGATTTTCAAACACATCACAATTAAAGAGGACTTATCCCAGGAAAAAGCAGGTAATAACCAGCAACAAATCATTCACGGGATAAATCCTCTTTAATTGTGACGTCATGTGAAAATCTTCAGTGTGATTGCACAACTTTCATGGGATAATGACAGTTTAAATTCCCGCTTTTCCCCACTTTTCCCCGTGTGATAAAGTCATCAATCAGACGGAGAACAAATAAGTCAAAACTGGCAACATGGATTGCTGCTACTACTACTACTGTTGTTGTTGTTGTTGTTTACTCTGCTTTGTCCCAAAAACTTGTGATGTAAAGCTTACAATTGAAAAACATACAAAAATTACCATTAAAACAGAATTAAACTATTAAAAACTGACCACTTGTTTAAAAAATAGAACACAATTTAAAAAGATAAAAGCACTTAAAAGTAGTCCACTTCAAAACAGTACAACACCTCCAATATGTTCTGTTTTAAAAGCATATCTGAATAAAAAAAAAAGTCTTAGCCTGACAATGGAAGGACAACAAGGAGGTGGCCATTCTGGCCTTCCGGGGAATGGAATAATCAATATGTTTTGCAGAGTTGCAAGTAGGTCTTTCTCTTTTCCTACTGACTTGTACCTTGCTGAGCATTATTGTGTTTTCTACTGAACCATGACTTTTCATGATGTCTCCAAAGTATGACAGTCTCAGTTTGGTCATATTGGTGTCTAGGGATAGCTCAGGCTTCATTTGGTCTAGGACCCATTGATTTGTCTTTTTAGCACTCCATGTTATCCTCAGAACTCTCCTCCAGCAACACATTTCAAATGAGTTGTTTCTCCTCCTATCAGCTTTCTTCACTGTCCAGCTTTCACAACCACACACAGAAATCGGAAATATGATGCCAATGCTGATTTTATTATTCCCAAGCAAATGCATGCAGCAATGGGGCAGCAGATGCAAACTCAGTTTTATTCCTGTAGCCATAACAGTGCTATGATTTAAATGTGTTTAATACATGAAGCTGTTTACGCTCAGTGCTGCCTCCTGCCCCTTCTCCTTCTCTTTAGTGGGAGCTGACAAACACTTTCATATGCTTTTTACTCTATGTGCATCTACACTGTAGAAATAATGCCATTTGAACCACTTGAAATGTCATGGCTCCATCCTATAGAAACCTGGGGTTAGTAGTTTTCTGAGGTGCCAGGCATTCTATGGCAGAGAAGGCTAAAGACATTGTAAAACTACAAATTCCAGAATGGCCACCATGCATGTTACTTGTAAGTTTCTGGATGCTGGTAGCCTCCAAAAGCAACTTTTCCAAAATCCAAGCTGGCGCCACTGGGGAAGCATCTTCTCTGCATCTCATCCAGGGTAGCAACCAAGTTTAGTTAAATGAGTTCTTTCTCAACTAGTCAATCTCCAGCTATGGAACTCCTTGCCACATCTAGCATGGGTACCTTCCTCGTGAACTATCTTGACAGTGAGCGAAGTTCTTTTTAAAAAATAGAAATAAAAACCTGGCAGGCTTTTATCCTGCCTGGAAGATAACTATTTTCATCTTAAGTTTGTTTTTAATCTCTTCTGTCTGCTTCAATTGCATTTTATTTGACATTGTGGTGTTATGATTATATTATAATTTTAATCATCGTAAACTGCTCCCTTATGACATCCATGCATCTATTATGGGCCTCTTCATTCCCCTTCAAATGATCTGCTATCTATCTATCCGATCTAGGCTTGGGCAAACTGTTCGATACTGAGATCCACACTGGAAATATTCTACAAGCTGGAATGTCACCATTAATTTGCATATTCTGTTTCATGTCATTAACATACTTAGCATATCCTTCTTATGAATGGAGCAGATGCCAAACTACAGCTGGCAAACATGTTCCACTTGTTTGACAAGATTCTCCTTCGGAAACGGTTGCCCTCAAGTGTGAAAAACCTGTGGCAGCCCTTGAGAAGTCTTGATATATGGACTTGGAAATCATAACATTTGAAAACCAGAGCACTGGGACTTTTTCTTATTTCCTTGGTGCATGGAAGAGGTGGGAATCATGTGTCCCCCCAGATATTATCGTTCTTATCTTTATTTATGTTCCACCTTTTCCCCAAAATTGAGATACAAGGCAGATGTTGCCTGGCATCCTGTTAGTGACATACATGTGCCTAAGTCTTGCTATGAATGCAGGGTGAATTCTTTACCACTGTGCAAGAGTTGTATTCTACTCACATCAGTGGAAGGGGTGCCATGAATGCACCAACACAGTGCATTGTAGCTGTGCACTTCAGACTGCAGTTACCATACACGCTGAACCTTGAAGTTTTGTGCAATTGCACATTGTGGCTGCACTTTGTGCATTCCAGTGGTATCTTTCACAAGGGCATCCAGTCATTGGCATCTGTTGCTCAATGTTCCCATTCTACACAGAGTTCCATAGTTCTGGCATAGTGTGCCTCCACATATGGATATTTATGCCATGGGGAAGATGGATTGAATCCATTGTTTTGACTGCATCTGGGAGGAATATTGTTGACTGGTAGCTTTCAAGATTCCTGACCTTTGGCTATGCTTTATGTGCTTGATGTAAGTTGCAGTCCAACCATGTGTTGAAGGCTGCATGATCCCATTCCTGGTTTATGGCTTTGAACAAATCAGTTGAACACATGGGGCATTTAGATGTCCTCATGAGACATATCAAATACAAGGAAGGCTTTCTTATACCTATTGAAACTATTATTATCTAGCTCAGATTAGGCAATTGGCACGGGCCATTCCGCTCCCACCCCAACCACTCTGCCTGTGCCTTAACCTTAACAAGTCCAAATATCTCAATTTTCCCCTGCAGTTCTTCTCAAAATGGTGACAGAAAGTGATATTGCATCACTTCTTTTACCATTTTGAGAGGAACTACAAAGGAAAACGGGGGCTTGGGCAAATCAAATACTCTCAGTCCCAGAAACCACCGTAGGGTCCCCATAAGTCAGAAATGACCTGAAGGCATACAACAACAACAACAAAGTCTACCTTACGCCTGTTTATGTCATTTTTAGTATTTTGGAGGTTGCTAATCTCTTCCCCCTTCCTCAAAAAACTACAGCCTTGCCTTCTAGACTTGTAGCTCAGCTACTGCAGCATTTCCCCACATCCGCTCTGTGGCTGGTGCAGAGCAGGGACGATTGGAGAAGCATCTGGCTGTGCCAAACCAATGCAGCTATAGAGATTGGCATCCTGTTAGGGACATATGCAAGGGATAAAGAGGCGTTGAGTTGCTTTGACAGTTAAGTAGCTAGACATCCAGAATACCTTGCCAGTCTACTGCAAGTCATCTACATAAAGAGGACCCCAATGTACCTCAATCTACCTTTGTCCACCCCTGCAGTGCTAACAACACAAATCCCCTGGATTGGGCCCAGAGCTTGGAAGTCATGTATTTCCAATAACTGTATTACCTGTAGTACACTCCTGTTTTTCTTTTCCCCTTGTTTGCAGCTAATGACATTACTTTGCAAAATCACAGAACAGCCGGTAGCAGCAATTGCCCACCTGATACAGTCTGACATGTTAAAGAAGGATGTGCTCCACTTTTAAATATTCTACTGCTGACTTATTACTAGTTGGGTGTTTCTAAATTGTTTTAATTGGCGCTTTAGTAGTAGAATTGGTTTAATTTGTATTTTATTTTACTTGTATTTTCTTATTTGACTCATCTTTTAATATGCATTATGGGCTGCGTTTGCTATTGGAAGCTTTTTAATTATCTTGTGAGCTGCATGGCATCCAAATTGTTAAGAGGAAAATGAGCTATAAACCAAATATGTAAGTAATTAATAAATTTTGGCTGAGATCTTATATCACAGATGTAGTTACAAATGCATCCTATATATTGTCCCCTAGCCTGACTCCTCAAACCTACCCTAATAGCCAGCAGCTGCTCCAAGTGAGGAAAGTTTGCTCAGTGTGGCTACTGGTTATTAAGGTAGATTTGGATGGGGACATTTGCGACTGTATCAGAATCATAAGCATGCATACCAACCAGTTACAAATGCGTAAGTCTAATTTGTAGCTGCTCAGCTGAATACAAGCCATTGTAAGGTGTGAGGAGTTTGCTCTATTTTTGGTTGCAATGAGTAACATTTACTGGTTATTTTAAAAATGCTGCTTTTGCAGGGGCGTTTTGGGGTCATTTGGGACCATATTAGCATTTTTAAATCTTGAAGTAGATTTTGAAAACGTAAAATGTTACACAACACCTTATGACTCAAAGATCAGGGAATACATGTCATGCTAGCCAATTGCTAGCTTAAAGCATCAAGGAATAAGTACTGAGGTCGAAAAAAACACACTGCAGAAATAATCCAGTTTGAGACAGCTTTCACTGCCTTGGCTGCATGCTAGCGAATTCTGAGAACTGTAGTTTTGTGGGATATTTAGCCTTCTATGTCAGAAAGTGCCGGGGCCACAATAAACTACAATTCACAGAATTCGCTAGCATGGAGCCAGGGCAGTTAAAGTGGTCTCAAACTGGATTATTTCTGCAGTGTGTTTTGGACCCGAGTTATTTTTAAATAGTACAAATCCAAACGGGTCTGGAGTGGCAAAATCTTTAGCCATTTGGCAACCCTATTATGCAGAGCAGCAGCTGGTGGTCAGAAGTACAAAATAGACTGCGCTATTATAGGCCAGGTGTGGTCTCGCTCAGCATCCGAGGCAGTTTCTTCTATTCTTTGCTGAAAAGGAGAGCTTCATGTTTTGCATAGATAAGGGCAGGTTCAATCCCCTGGTATCTCTGTGTTTTTAAAAGGGATCTCGCAGATAGTAAGGCTGGAAAAGACCTGTCTAGGACTCTGGCAAGCTACTGCCAATCAGGGCAGACAAAAGAGAAATGCAAGGTCTGAATCCTCGGAGCAAGACAGCTTTTTCTACTGTGTAGCTACCCATGTTCAAAATGTTGGAAGCAAGCTTTCAAGGCACACAGACCCCTTTGTCAGGTGAAGGGTGCTCAAGTGACAAACCTGAAGTTAACAGCAGGTTGGTAATAGTGTTTGATGTGTACCAGAACATGTTCTTTAAAGGGGGAACGGAGGAGAAAAGGGAAAGTACCTGGCAATGGTTTTAGCTGGTTTGCAATGTCAGTGGCCCTTCTATCTGTATCCTTCTTTGTCTCTATCATGTCAGTCATGAGGGCTAGGAACTTGGTCTCTGCCCCCTTCTTTTATGTTTTAACTGTTATATTGAATAACTGTTATGAGCTGTACATACAAATGAATATGTACAACGAACAGAGGAATAAATAATTCCCATCCACAATATGTGACATCACACAAAACATTTCCCTCATTATCATAAATTAATTAAAAACATCACGGAATAATTGTGGATCATTACTTTCACTGCTGGTGGCAAGAGGGGGGGGGTAGAGAAAAGGTTTCTCTAAATAGGAGGGAAGAAAGATTGAATTGCAGACGGTTTTTCTTTCGATTTAATCTATATTTTCTGTCTTCAAGACCTTGAGCGCTAGAAACTTGGTTTAAAAAAATAACAGTTCTCACAATGTGACACCCAGTACTGTTTGTCTTCCTTACACTTAAACAGCATTGCACAGTACTCAGACATGCCACATTCCTAAAAGTACATTAACGCAGGAGAATATTCTTAGACTGAAAGCATTCTGAATCACATCCATAAAACAGTGACGTAAAACATCTCCACTGAGAACTCATCACTAGCTAGGATCAGCCGTGTTAGTGAAGCAGCTGCCTCAGATGGTGAGAAGCATCAAGTGGATGGAGTGTGCATGCCACATGACCTTCTCTGTGACCCTCCAACTATCTTGATGCTCTTAGGTGGAAAGAAGGATGCTGCCCTGTTGTCAAGATTTAGCTGAAAAAGATTCAGCCTTGGAATAGGAGAGGTGCCACCTTAACCTCAGGAAATAAATTTTGGAAACTGGTGCTTTCAGTTACACGTGGGTCAATAGCCAAAAATGCCCTCGGTGGGGTGTGCCTCTGAGTAAGTCCCACTTGTTAATACCACTGCAGTCAATTCATTTCAATACCCTCCAGCATTTCCTAGAGGAAAAATGGAAAAACTAAAATTTACTTTCTAGAATTTATATATATTCTTTTAAATATTTCAATCTGTAGATGATCAAATCTATGGATATGAAGGGATGACTGTACTAATGCTAATAATACTAATACTATAGTGACAACCCCTGCAACAATGATGGAAAACATGACCTGGGCAGTTTGGCTTACTTGCAGGCCAATATCCAGAAAAATAATGGACAAGATTGCTCTCGCCACCACATTTCTGCAACTCAGCCTCCAAGTCCATCATAAACTTCTGGCTTCACATGCCCAGACCTGCCAGAAATCGGAACTTGGAAAAGTACCTTGTTGTAATTCAAAATGTGAGGAAAGCATGGTATAAACTGAAAGTAACAGGAATAAGGAGGAAGTGTGGGGGAGCCAATATGATATAATGATTTGAGTGCTGGACTCAGGATTCTGAGAAACCAGAATCTGAATCTCTACTCAGTCATGGAAACCCAAGAGGTGTGCCATTGCCTTCCTTCATGGCTGAGTGAATGTGACTTATACAAAATCAAGTCGCATTCCCTCAGCCATGAAGGAAGGCAATGACACACCTCTTCAGAACAAATCTTTCCAAGAAAACCCCATGATAGATGCGTCATAGGGTTGTCATCAGTTGGAAATTACTTGAAGGCACACAACAACAATGCCTCTTCAGACTACAGCTGGGAGCAGTGGCACCATTAGGGATGTGCAGGGAAGGTGGATCACACCAGGTGACCCCCTCAAAAGGAGGGGTGACACCCAGTTGTACCTTCCTCTCGAGGCGGTGTGTGCATATGTGTGTGTGTGGTACTGTTGCCAGTACCTGCCCCTTCTTAGAATCATAGAATCCGTCTAGTCCAAATACTTGACATGCAGGAACAGACAATCAAAGCACCCCCTCCCCCAAAAAAAGATGGCCATCCAGACTCCAGCACTGCCCAACAGCTCTTACTGTCAGAATGTTCTTCCTAATGGTTAGCTGGAATCTCTTTTCCTGTACTTTGCATCCATTACTCGGGGTCCTAGTGATCCTACGGGAAGGCAGCATATAAATAAAACATTACTGCTACTACTACTACAGGAAACAAGCTCGCTTTATCCTCAATATGACACCTCTTCAGATATTTAACAGGGCTATCATATTACCCCGTAACCTTCTCTTCTCCAGGCTGAACATACCCATTCTTCTCCACTGCCATGGTGCGCTTGGCCTATAGAGCTAAGGCAGTAGAGAAGAAGGAGCAAACATGCTTTCTTCCCACCTTCTCCGCTGGCTCTCTCCACTAAAGAGGAAGCCAAGGCAGCAGAAAAGGAGACACAGGCAGTGGGTGGGAGGGCAGGCTAAGTTGCCAGCACAACCTGACAGCCATTTCTAGGTCTGGCCAAGGGGCAGCCAGGAAGGAGGGCAGGTGAGCAAGGCAGCAGGAGGGGCAGGCCATCACCACCACTGTTCCTCCTTTCCAGGCAAGTGCACTGGATGAAACTAACCCTACTGATGTAACTGACCAGGTGTTAGAATCTGGGCTGGAATCCTCTTGTTGACTTTCCCTGGGTTATGCATGTTTGACACCAGCATTACTACTTTTTCAGAGATGGCACAAGGAAGTACAGTAGGTCCTTGGTATCCACTGGGGTTTTGTTCCAAGAACCCCCGTGGATACCAAAATCTATGGATATTCAAGCCCCATTAAATACGATGGGATAGTAAAACTGTGTCTCTTATATAAAATGGCAAAATCAAGGTTTGTTTATTGGAATTTATATATTTTGTTAATATTATCAAACCGTGAATGGTCAAATTCGTGGATTAAAAAAAAAAAATCCGTCGATACAGAGGGCCGACTGTAGTGGGTCCTTCCTTGCACAATAGGTTTTTCCGAGCTGTGCAGCATCTGACATATGGCACCAATCCATCTCCCTAACCCAAATGACTGTTGACTGGCCAGAGGCAGCACTGAGAGACTCAGTACTACCATCACCAGCTGACATCCATCACCCTCCTGAATCTCCATGTAAGTTTGCTGATGGAATTTTGCACTCCTATCATTGTTAAATAGGATCTTAGCCTTCAAAAAGCAACTTTCCTTACTGGGCTCCACCACCAGGTTACGCTCCTCCTGTGCAGGTACCAGCATGCTTGATTTTAAGTGGCAAAAAACCTACAACCTCCCAGAAGGTGTCATTCAGTTCACGTATTATTGAGCCCATTTCTGTTCTAGGACGCTTCACCTGACCCAGATTCTGAGCTCAAGTTCCCAGCTGGAATAACAGAGGGAGTTACAACAAGGAGAAGCTACCACCCAGTACCATTTGAAGATGTCTGTTACATTCTGGAAATAGACAGAGCACCACCGAGGTTTCAAATTGCTCTGATGTGTTATTTTAGCACCATCTTCCTAGAATAAACCAGAAAATGGTTGTGAGTCATGATGACACATCAGGATGGAACGGTTTCTCTATGGGCTTGTGGATTGTATTAAATCCTGCAGTCCGATTGTAGAGAATGGATACTTAAGAAACAATGGCTCAGTTATTTATATTTTATTGTTTGGTGGAGGAGGGGAGCATACAGACCTTAAATGAGTAAAATAAGATGGTTTATGATATCCATGAAACCAAGAACAACAGATTAGATCTTCTGGGTGGTACAGAATTTCAAAATCATCTCAAACAGGAGTGGGCAACATGCAGGCCTCCAAAGGTTTTTGGATTGCAATTCCTATCAGCACAGTTAATTGTGAAGCATGCTGTGAGTTACCGTATTTGGTATATCAAAACCAATGAGAACAGCTCATCTACACCTTGCTTTAGGCCAGGAATAGGGAAAGTGTGGGTTATGGGTTGCATGCAACCCCCTCAGATCCCACTTCTGAAGTTTCCTTTCAGTCCCCTGAAAACTCCCAACCCTCCCAAATTTTTCAAAAATAGTAATATTGTTTTCAGGTGATTTTTATTCCGAAACCATTATTTTTTGTCTCAGGAGGCTAGGCATGTGATAAAAAACTACTTGTTTAGGTTGGTGATTGTTCTTATTTTTTTATTGTACTTATTAGTTGCCTTTATATATCATATTTTCTTCAATGAGCTCAAGGTGATATGCAAGACTCTCCATATCCCCAATTTATCCCTACAACATCCCTATGAGGTAGACCATTTTGACAAAGTGCGAATGGCCCACAATCACCTTGTATCATGGCTCAGTGAGAACAAGAACCTCCCAAGCAAAACTGGGGTGTGGGTGTTATACAGTTCTCTAGATGTCCCTAGACTTCAACTCTCAGCCTTCCTTACCATTGGCTATGTTGCCTGAAGCTGCTGGGATTGGCAGTCTTAACAACATTGGGAGAATTCAAAGGTATAGCCATGTTAGTCTGGAAAACCAGTATGTGAAAGGATCTTATAGCACCTTTGAGATTAACTAAAGAAAAGAGTTGGTAGCATGCGCTTTCGTAGACTTAAGCCTACTTCCTCAGATGCATGTTTGGAGTTCTCCATCCGAGGAAGCAGGCTTAAATCTATGAAAGCTCATGCTACCAACTTCTTTCTTTCAGTTAGTCTCAAAGGTGCTAGAAGATCCCTTTGCATAATGATACCTGGGAGAGTGGCATGATTCCCAGCCCTGCTTTAACCACTGTACCACACTGGCTCCTGTGTAGTTGGAACCTGGACTTTCCCGTTTCTCTCTTTGATTAGAAGTACCCAGAGCTCCTTGGTGCGCCCATTACAATGATCTGAGCAACATTGATTACTGCCGACATCTCCTCCACTCTATCAACGTCAAGCGCTGGGAGGAACGTCCAAAGCTGTGACATGTCCTAATGCTGCTGGGGAACAAACGAGGCCTGAAATCTTTAGCTCTAATTAAATAAATAGCATTTTCTGCCTCCTCTTGTATGAATCACCAAGTGAATCAGAAAGAAAGAATTCTGCATACCGAGGGAGGAAAAGCGACATGCATAGCCGGCATTGCAGCTAATGTCGTGCAGTCAGGCCTTCTTGTCCAATTTTTCAGACACTGGCCAAGATCCTGCAATTCTTTAGCATAGTGTAAATATTCACCAGTGGAGTTGTATTATACAGACCTTGTGCTGAATACTAACATAGCATGATATATGTAGGTCAATGCACACGTTTTTGTAAAAATTCTATATGAAGTTGTTTTAATCATTTCTTTGGGGTGCAGCCCTGAGCTACCAAGCCAGAGTCCACCCAGCACTGTGGTTAAATAAACTGCTGAGTTCAATTTACTATCAAACTCCACTCATGAATCTTAAAGGGTGGTAACATCTCCAAGTATCTGGAGACTTTGGTTCCCCAGGTGTTCTGGACTTCATCTCCCATAAACCCTAGCTAGTTAGACCAACAATCAAGAATTCTGGGAGCTGAAGTCCAAAACATATGGAGTGCCAAAGTTTGGGAAACACTGGGTTAAAGGGTGACTTTGGATAAGTCATCTTCCGACTCGCCTACCTAACAGGACTGTTAGGAGGAAAGAAACATGCATTTGTGCCAACTACTATCCAGAGTTTTTCTTCAAATAGCTTTCCATTTCACTTATGGTTTAGGCAGGCTGGCTCAGTACAGCCTGTTGAGGATTCCTCATCCCCTTGAAGTTATTGCTCTGCTGCGAGAGCAAAGCACCAAGGACCTTTCTCTCTCTTGTGCTTCACACAATTTGTGCAAAAATGTTTCCAAAAAGATTGCTCACCATGATGCAAAGAACCTAACCAATGTTTCTGGTTTTAAATAAACCATGCAACAAAGTACTTTCAAATTTTGTACATTTACCCCCCCACCACCAAAAAAAAAAAATTGCTCTTGCAACTTGCAAATATGTATGTATGTACCTTCAAGTCAACTGTAACTTACGGCAACCCATTAATATGATAGGGTTTTCCATAGTAAGAAATCTACAGAAGTGGTTTTTATCAGTTCCCTCCTCTAAAATATAGCCTACAGCCCCTTATATTCAGTGGTGGTATCCCATCCAAGTATTAACCATATCTGAGCCTGCTTAAATCCCAAGATCACACAAAATCTGCTGCCTTTAGAGTATTTAAGCCCTAAATTTACAAATATCACTTATTAAACTGCAAATCCTCCAAGACTAAACAAAACTGCCTCAAAAACAGACCCCCCCCCAAAAAAAATCTCTGCTCACCTACTTGCAGTAAAAATAATTGGTAAGGAGTACACTATCATTTAATACATAAAGAAGAAAAAAGTTAAGATTCCCATTTCCTTTCCATTAGAAGGGAGGTTTCAATGTGGAAAAGAAACAAATGTGTAATTTCCTTAGTATTATCAAGTGGTATAGCCTTGGAAGGGCTGTACCATGCATGGGCTGAGGGCATTCTTATGGTGGAGGAATCTCCTTCTTTGGAGGTTTTTAAACAGAGGCTGGATGGCCATCCATCAGGGGTGCTTTGATTGTGTCTTTCTGTTGGACTGGATGGTCCTTGGGCTTTCTTCCAACTCTGCGATTCTATGAGATCCTGCATCATCACACATAACTACAATAATAGAGGTTCATTGTCATAGGTGCGCCTGATTCTGTATATGTGCCTCCAAGTCGTCTGTTGACTTACGGTGACCCCATGAATTGCATAGGATTTTCTTAGGTAAGGAATTCTCAGGTGTGGTTTTGCCAGTT
Organism: Urosaurus nigricauda; assembly: GCA_034509955.1. Taxonomy (NCBI): domain Eukaryota; kingdom Metazoa; phylum Chordata; class Lepidosauria; order Squamata; family Phrynosomatidae; genus Urosaurus; species Urosaurus nigricauda. The sequence goes on from JAOEGL010000007.1 coordinate 23,939,198, forward strand.
CCTTTCTCTGAAATATAGCTATAGCTCCTGATATTCCTTGGTGGTCTTCCATCCAAGGACTAACCTCCATGATCTGGTGCCTTTAGGGTATTTAGGCTCATAATGCCACACCCCAAAAACTACTGGGTAATGTCTGGGAAATTATATCATCACCATGCTCCTAGCTGTAGAGCATGTCAAGAACAGATAGATGGAAAGACTCATCAGAGTCTTGCCCCAACTGTTTGTAAGCCACTTTGATGGTTCTCACAAAAAGCGGGGTAGAAATAACAGTATTATTATTATTATTATTATTATTATTATTATTATGATGGCACTCCATGCTGCAGATGTCATTTCTTAGTGCCCCAATCTTCAGTGCCTCAAAAACCATTTGTTGAGGCACTGCCAGGTTGAAACAGTAGATTTTGTGGGTCATGTTTTGCCATTATCATGAATCCCCAGCAGTCATGAGATCATTCCCTACAACTCTCCTAGTTTGATAGGGACAATCTTGATTAATAATCTGTCATCCTACTGTTTCAGCTGCTTTTAAAATTCTCTGTTCTCTTATTTTCCTCCTTCAGTTTAAGCTTCCTTCAGTGGCTGGAAATGAAATTCAAGATAAAAACATAGTTTTCATTGAATTAACTCAGCAGGAAGGAGCCAGTTGGAGGGGCAGAATCTTGTCCTTCCCTGTAAACCCAGCCAAAAGCAAACTGCTGCAGCCTCTCTTCGTCTGTATGTACTCCTCAACTTTTGCCATCTTGGCCACACATTGCTATCACTTTGATTCACATCTCCCCATTTCTACCTGTGAAATGTTGGATCCAGTTTATAATCTTGCAATTTTTAATCCAGTTTATAATCTTGCAACTTTTGAATATGCCAGCAAAGATCTTGGGAGGAAAGGTGAGATACTAAGATGAACAGTGATGATAATAGTGGTGATGGTGATGATGATAATACCAGCCTCTGTGCACTAAGTGTTATGCACCACAAAGAACAGAAGTGTCACTTAGCTGTTCCCTGAGGAAATCACACATTACTGAAAGAAATGAATCAGAGATGGTGGGAAGATCAACAACAGGCAAATAAGACATGGGAGCTGGGGATGAACAGAACCTCTTAGCATTGGAGATGCAGACTAAGACAATGTGGAAATGGAATGGTCCATGAACTTGCTTTGTCTGAGTATTCCTGGGTGGCAGGGGTTGCACTGGGTGGCCCTTGTGGTCTCTTCCAACTCTAGGATTATGTGCTTCTATATAGTCTTGGGTAAACGTTGTCTCGGAGAGTGACTCTCTATTCTGTGCAACAGCAGTCCAGACAATTCCAGCCCACAACCATAAGGGCTGCAAATTTTCATATACTATTATTTACAAACATCACTGTTGCGCAGCAGATCTAGAATACCGTCAGGATTGTAAATCTGGACCCCTTTCACAGTGGGATTTGCTTGTTGAACATAACAGAAACTGAGTGCAGCACTAACTTTAACTGATGTTTCTAGGTATAGCTATCAAAGGTAGAAGGACCAGGTATTCACTGGGACTCCAAGGTGGAGAAAGGTCACTGCCCCAGAAGTCCCATGCGATGTGCATTTTGTACAAAGCTACCAGGAATGTTTGAGGCAGTGAAAAAGAACTCTTTCTTTCTTTCTTTTCTTTCTTTCTTTCTTTTCTTCCCCCTTTTTTTCTTTTGTATTTCACATCCCTTTGGTTATGAGATTGTGACAATGCCATAATCCAATAACAACACTAATAGAGCATAGTACTCTCCTGGTAGTCTTGGAGAGGGTGGCTTCACCCTCATTCCTAGTGTGTGCAAAGGCATCTGGAGGTTTCTGACCACAGGTCCACTCTGGCCACTGACTGGCTACAGGGGGATGACTAGAACCCATCCGTTTGCTCTTATATACTGGGAGAAGAGTAAAAAACAGCCATATACCCCCATCCATGGGCAAGGGCAGCTACTTTCTTGGATATGCAAAGACAGCTGGATAGCTCCCAGATGCAGCCTTCCAGCCAATAATTGGCAGGAACAGATCTTCACCTGAGAGCCCACTGCTGCCCTTGCACATCCAGAGATGAAGGCCTTGCACAAGGAGATACAGGCTATCTCCTTCTGCAAGGTCTTTAATGCACTTGCACTATCACACCATGAGGTTATGCAGAGTAAGCCACCTAGACCAGTGGCACTCAAACTGGTGGTCCACAGACTGATGCCAACCCAAGAGCTATTGCCTGCCAGTCTGCTACACGTTTACAGGAAAAAAAAAAGAAAGTTGTAGTCAATGGGCACAAATATGGTGCCGGTCCTTGGCACATTGGGGAGAAGAAGAAAAAATCCCCCAAGTCCCCCACATCAGAGAGTTTCAGAAGAACTCAGCTAGATATTTCTGGCCCAAGAAGTCCCCCAAATCTGACAGCCATTGCCACAACTTAGAATCATAGAATCATAGAGTTGGAAGACACCACAAGGGCCATCTAGTCCAACCCCCTGCCGTGCAGGAACTCCCAATCAAAGCATCTCCGACAGATGGCCATCCAGCCTCTGCTTAAAAACCTCCAAGGAAGGAGACTCCACCACCCTCCGAGGGAGTGAGTTCCACTGTCGAACAGTCCTTACTGTCAGGAAGTTCTTCCTAATGTTGAGGTGGAATCTTTTTTCCTGCAGTTTGCATCCATTGCTCCGAGTCCTGTTCTCTGGAGCAGCAGAAAACAAGCTTGCTCCCTCCTCAATGTGACATCCCTTCAAGTATTTAAACAAGGTGATCATATCACCTCTTAACCTTCTCTTCTCCAGGCTAAACATCCCCAGCTCCCTAAGGCGTTCTTCATAGGGCAAGGTTTCCAGACCCTTCACCATCTTAGTTGCCCTCCTTTGGACATGCTCCAGTTTCTCCACATCCTTTTTGAATTGTGGTGCCCAGAACTGGACACACTATTCCAGGTGGGGCCTGACCAATGCAGAATAGAGTGGCACTATTACTTCCCTTGATCTAGACACTATACTTCTATTGATGCAACCTAAAATTGCATTGGCCTTTTTAGCTGCTGCATCACACTGTTGACTCATGTTCAACTTGTGGTCTACTTGGACTCCTAGATCCCTTTCACATGTGGTCTCATTCAGCCAGGTGTCCCCCATCCTATATCTGTGCATTTCATTTTTCTGCCCTACGTGTAGGACCTTACATTTCTCTGTGTTAAATTTCAAACTTACTATTAGGGATGAGCGCATGCCTACAAAATCCACATCTTGGGACCCCCTCCCATTCTTGCTTCCTCACTTTACTTCATTTCTTGTCACTGACGTCTTAATGGGACAGAAAACAACCCTTCCCCCCATACCCCCAAATGCACGTGTTTTAAATTGTACATTTGCTTGACTGCATTTTCACATTGACTAAAGCACGTTTGAGCAATGTTTTATGCACATCTGAAGTGTGCACTTTTCAAATGGGTTCATTCGCATCCCTCAGACACAGATGCAGCCAACCATGAGCAAGTTGATCCCAGAAAGCAAACTCCATGTCCCCATGGAGTGCAGAATGGAGCATGCAAAGTCTGCATTAAAAAAAAAAAAGCCCGCTAGAGTTGATTCCTTGCACATCCCTAGCTGTTATACTTTGGCTTTTGTTTATTTGCCTTGCATATTGCAGAGAGGGAATGGGCCCAGCTGCCAATGTTTATCCTGATTATGTCTCCCTTCCTCCAATGCATAAAATATTCCTCAGCCGCAAGATTCCGGTGTGATATAAATAGGCAGTTTTTTTCTTTTCTTTGTTTTTGCAAACAAACATACCTAAATGCAAACTCTCCCAAGCATCCTGATGCCCGTGTAAAGTTCTGACACTCCTTCTGACAGACGTTTCATGTTCTCTTGGGTTGATTGGCTTTTTCTTTTATCACCGGGCTGCTCGAAGCAGGAACTGAGCCTCTGAAGGAGGCATTAAAGTCTGACAGAGGAGACACACGCCTCTCCTTGAAACTGTTTATCCTTGAAAGCCAACACGGATGCAGTGGAGGTCCTGCTAGTTCTTGACTACAGGCAGGGAAACAATATATAATCAGTAATTCCACACTTGTTATGGAAAAGTATGCAGTGTGGTCCCAGGTGCAAATTCAGTTGCCCCAGGACTGTAGACCAGAAGGGTAACATATTCTGCCCCCATACATTAGTCAGCGGACTAAATGTCATGGCAAAGCTGCAAGAAGATGGGGTAGGCCAGCCTAGACTCAAAACTGGCCAAAGAAATAACTGCCCTCCAACATGTGCTTTCCACTTTCCTCCTTATTCTTGTTTCCTTTCGTATCATGTCTGCCAGAGTCTGGGGATAGGATCTACCTTTTCCTTCAGTGCCTAAAGTAAAATAAATAAAGATAATGCACTCCATGGATGAGCTCCCACATTAGCGCATAGCTCTGCACATGCAGTTTCGTGTCCTCCTATCAGATGTGAAGCTCCTTGTTGCCATCTCTTACTATTAGGGAAGGGAAGGAGATGCCATAGAGAAGTAGCTGGTCTCAGTTTGGTCAGGGAGAAGAAATGATAAGGTGCTCTCAAACTGAGTGCACCCACCTTTTCCTTCCCGCAGGACCCCAGAACATCCAGTCTCCATGGTCTCGATAGCATCTTCCATCCTACTTTTACCATTGATAAGCAACAGCAGCATGAATCTCCCCCAGTTCTGAACAGAGTCTGGATGGTAGAAGATTTCTGAATGGAGGGCAAGGGTCAGTGAATAGTTGTGCAATTGTAGCTCAGTTTGCAGCAAATGGAGTAAGCTGAGGACAAAAATAAAGCAGGAGGAGGAGAGAGAAACTGGGACTGTGTCCTGTCCAAAATGGGACATGTGCACGTAAGATGCACTTATGTGCACATAAGTCACTAATAGGGTGCCAACCTGTAACTGTTACTTACAGTCAAAACAATTTCAACCTTACAAGCCTTCCAGTATTCTTTTAGAAGAGCAATTCTACCATATATGATTATACTCTCCAACTGCCCTTATTTGACAGGGACAATACAGTGGTCCCCCGGGTTACGAAAGTAATCTGTTCCGGGATTACTTTCGTAACCCGGAAGCTTCAGTTTCCCGGGGGACCGCTAAACTCAATGGACCGCGCGGCCGATTTAAAGGGGCCGTGCAGTTTTTTTTATTCGTATCCCGGGGGATCTTTCGGATCCCAGGGGACATGTTAGCGGTCCGGCGGCTTTCGGATCCCGGGGTTTTCGTAAGCCGGGGGACCACTGTACTGATTAATCCTCTGTCATCCCACTTTTTCAACGAATTAAAAATATTCCAGCTTCTCTCTCCTACTATTATTTTGTCCTTTGTCCTCAGCTTATTTCAGTTGCTGCAAACAGAGCTCAAAGTATAAAAGTAGTTTGCACTCAATTAACTCCACAGGGGAGTCTCAGGCAAAATCAAACTGCTACAGCATCTCCTAGTTTGTGTTTTCTTCCTCACTAATAACTTTTTGCCATTGTGATTACACACTCTGATGTCGCTTGGACAAACATGCCCTGGTTTTCACCTGTGAAACACCAGAGGGTATGCATGACTGCAAAGATGTAACACCATAACAACCCTGGAAGTATAGATCCAAGGCCTAGTTAGACCAGATTCCCACATTGGCTAACCAAATCCTTCAGGCCTTCAAGCAGAACATGAGGATAAGACCTCTCCAGCAATTGTTCCCCAGCAATTGATATTCAGAAGCATGCTGCCTCAGATCTTGGAGACGGAGTGCTGAAAAATGTGTGGTCGAGGCCTGACGAAACCTCAGCAGCCAGGAAAGGAGTTCATGTTTGGAGCCTTTAAACCTATGTTCAAGGTCTCAAAGGCTGGGAGAATGAATGTTGAAAAAGGAAAAGAGGAGATTTGGAACAAAGTCCTCTTGATGCCCTACACTGGCAATGACATTTTCCCCCCAGGGTCACACAGTGGTGGTGAAAGAAAGCAGGCAAAATCTGCTACCTCCTTTCTCTCCATTCTGTTATGTCCTTCATGGCCACAGTGTCCAAAGCTTTTCTCCCCCCCCCCCCCCCCGGTTGCTGGCATGGGTATAGTTATGCCAGCTTAGTAGACCAACAAAATTTTGGCCACTGTGTTCTGTGATGTTCTTTGCCCTTCCTCATAAGAAGCAGGAGGAATTATGCAAAACAGGGAAAGCAAAGTGAATCTCTTTCATTTGCATTATTTATACAGGGTGCAGAATTTTGCCTCTCTGGCCATAGAAATTAAATTACTTTGGCTCATTACTCAAACTGAGAGTCAGTCCACGAATTCAGATAAATCACATTGTACTGAGTTTCTGGGATCGTACAAGTACTTTTCTTTTCTTTTAGCTAGAAGTGGAAAACTGTATCTTTCTAAATGCTTCGGCAAAGGGAAGCCTCTCTGAATGTCCAAGTCTAGCATAACTCTGACATGTGAAACCCACCTACCTGATGTGGTGTCATAAATGGTACAGTCCTGAAAATTGTGTATCATATGGCACTAGATGCTGTCCGACCTCAGAGGTTAAGCAAGGTAAACCATGGTTACTACTTGGATGGGAGACCACCAGTAAATATCAGGTGCTGTAGGCTACATTTCAGAGGAAAGAGTTGACAAAACTACCTCTGAGTATTCCTTCCCTAAGAAAACCATATGAAATTCATGAGGTTGCCAGATGCCTTGAAAGCATATAAAGGGATTGGCCCTAAGCCACATGACACACACAATTTAAGATTTTCCTGCATTTTCCTGAGATCCAGTAACTATCAGGATTCTATACCTATTGGTTATTTCTACTCTGATTAGCCACTGTAAATTGTAAAACTTTCACCTGATGCATACCCCGAGCAAAAGGTCCTATTTCAAATTAAAATCAGCTTAGGCAGCCAAGCCAAAACCCATGTTGCCAGCCCTGCATTTCCCTTCTCCTAGCATCTATCTATCTTTAGGGGTGTGTGGATCAAGTTCTCTCTGATCTGTGTCAATGCCACATGTGTTCATTCCAAAATCAGTTCTGTGCCATTTCCTTCCACTCATTTATGCTTTTTCAAAATTCCAGACAAATATTTTGCACTGGAATACTCATCCTGAATGTATTTTTATTGCAAAATGGACATTTGTACATGTATTTTACTTAAAATGTTTATTTCTACATGCATTTCTAAAGTAGGGGCTAGCATCCTATTAGTGACTTACACAGGTGTAAGTCCAACCTTTTGTCGTTGACATCATTGTTATTTTTTTGTTATTTTTTTTTATTTTTTTTGGTTTCAAGTAATTTCTGAATCATGGCAACCCTTAAGGCAACCTATCATGGGATTTTCTCAGCAAGATTTGTTCAGAGAGGGTTTGTCATTGCCTTCTTCTGAGGCTGAGAGGGTGTGACTTGCCCAAGGACAAAAGTTAGTTTCCATAGTCAAGTATTTTTAAACCCTGCTCTCCCAGAGTCCTGATCCAACACTCAAGCCACTGCACTTTATTTTGCCAATTCCTGCAAAACGCAATGGTTTTGCTTCTCTCGACCCTCCAAGCCTCCAACATACCTTTAAAAATCTTCCAGAGCCCTGATAATGGACCAAAATTCCAACCAGAAGTGATGACACTCAATCCCTGTTTTATTTTCAGCTGATTTTTTGGCTGACCGGGGGGGGGGGGGGGAGCTTGTGGAAGGTTTTTAGAATATGAGGGGACTACGTAAGGAAACCGTTGTATTTTGTAGAATTTTTTATTTTAAAAAAAAATACAGTCTGGAGGTTTCATTAGCAATGGTACTTTCATTGACACCGCAGGGGTGCAGGGGCAAAAAGGGGGGGGGGGGTGAGGCAGGCTCTGCTCCCTCTACAGTTGCCTATCCCTGACCTATTGCATGGATCTCTTCAAAGATCTGGCCCTGGAGGTGGGGCTGCAGGCACAAACCATCTTCCCCTCTACACACATGGATATTTTGAAAAGTGTGTTTAGAGCTCATGCCTTCCAAGGAAGCTGATCCGCCACCACTGCTCTCCTCATTGAAGAACAACAGAGACGCTTCCAAGGAATTCCCCAGACTCCGGATTGGAAAGCCACTGGACAAAGCCATCCGAAGCTTAGCACACTTTCTTTTGTGCTGTGCCGTTCTTGGCCAGGTAAACTCCGGCTGCCCCATCAGCTTGTTTCTCCATCTGGCTCTCGGCTTTGTTTACACTCCGCAAGACACCCTTCAAGAATCCTTTTTGGATGACCTTTCATCTCCGCTCCTCCTGCTGTCGCTGGCAACTTCACCTGTCATTTCCCTTCCCATCCCTTTGCACAAATTATGATGACATTGGTTACCTTCCCTAGCCGCTTGGCTCTGGAGGCTGGTTCTCTGTCCTTCAGAAGAGAGAGAATCCAGCAATGCTTATATCAACTTTCTGTCATTTGTCTCAAGATTGGGCTTAAAAAATCCTCAAAGGTGGCGGTGCTTTCATATCAGCATCTAAGATCCAGCCCTGTTATAATATGTTATAATACCACAGTAGCAGTGATGTCCTGCTATGAATACAGTGTCATTTTAGGTACAGTGAAAACCACATTACTCTGCTGAATACCAGGCCTGCCCAGTCCTTGTAACACCTTTGATCAAAGCTCCTATCTTTCACTATTCTTGTCACAGCCAGCTTTGCCTTAAATGTGGGTTCTGGAGGAGAATGCCTCCAGAGTAAGGTTGAAAAAATCTATCAGTTTTACTTTCTACCCATTTTTAGATGCATTTAAACCTCTGGTTTTTCCCCAAATCAGGACAGGTTTTGGGTTTGCGATACATTTTTAAGTAGGCTTGGTGGCAAATTTACTTCACTGCAGCCTTTTCTGAAGAATTTACCAACTGCCTATTGATCTTGCTTTAAAATGTTTTATATTTTTATTAAGCCCTGGGTAAGGACTCTTACTTGTAGTATGATAGTACAGTACCATTTATTTTAATCGTTATATTAACTTTTTAATAAAGTAAGGGGATTTAGAGAAGTAATGTAAAAGAGCCACAATCAAGTAAGCTGGAAACCATTGCTTCCCCATTTAGTGTGTATATGTGATTTTTAAATTTCTTTTGTTATTAGTTAGATGTGCATTTCCTTGTATATTTCATAGATATTGAAAAGTCGAGTGTGCTTGTTTGTTTTAATGAATATATTTGACATACACACACAAAGCAACCATTGTACAACAATGGATAGCGGTTATGTAGCAATACCACAACAGACATTAGTATTTAGCACCTCAGCTCCTTCCTTTTAAATTATCAGATTTCTAGCCCTCAAGTACTGAAGCTGTATGTATAAATTCTCATTAAACCTCTGAAGCCAGGTGCAAGGCAGACGGAGAGTCAGGGTTTCAGCATCCTGCATAATGACTTTCACCCTGTGCCATGACTGGTATAAGTGGAATAAATTAAGCATAGTGAACCAGCACATGCAAAAATATGTTTAATTTCAGAAGTTTTTCATAGGCCTATAATCTGACCCATTTTGTGAAGAATGCAGATTTATTGGAAGAGAGGTAATACAGAGTGCATGAAGCCCTGGATGTGATCATGGTTGCACATATTGTGATTTATAGCTCTGAAGTCTTAGGCAGGATCTCTGCTTTGATCTGAGCCAAGAAGCAAGTTTCTAGATCTAATGGTTGTTGAGTAACACCTCCAGGAACTTCACCTTTATTCCCATTTTGCCCCCAAAACACACATACTCAAAGCTGGACTCGGATAAAGAGAATGCACTATGTAAAATGAATGTACGTAGGAACTAGCAGTGTGCATGATTTATTCAGTTTGCAGAAACTTGGTTTCTTGGTTACAGGATTAGGTCTTTGATTTTTGACACAGAGTGGGGGCAAGGGGCTTGCAATTCATACGCTGCTGATCCAGCTTCTTTATTGTCACATCTAAACACAGGGAGCATATCTAGGAAAGTTAAAGAGCTGTCTGAAACAAAGAGAATTAAAGGAGGGTCAAATGTTTTCTGTTGAGGTTTATACGCCTTGGTCTGACTAGTTGTGTTCTTTGAAGGTTTTCCCGTGATCAACTCTGATGATAAATTGACAACCTGTGGTTGACAACTTGCTACACTCGACTGTCAGGTTTAGGGGCCATGTGCACACTCTGTGAGGCTTTGCCAAACACTCCCCAAAAAACATTTCCAACACATTTGATGGGTTTGGGATTTGGGGAATGGAGACCCCCAGAAAACTGAGCAAACCTGAGAACCTTTTCAAGTCCACGGGAAGGGGGATTCCACATTTTTAGCAATCAAACACCCCCCCCCATTTTATTTTATTTTAAAATTCTCTATAACTGTAATCTAGTTCTATATCCAAGCATATAATGATGGGAGGGGGGGTATGAAATGAATGTATTGTCCCCGCACATCATACTCCCCTTGAAATATTCCTTCAGTCCCCAGAAATCATGCATTGCAGTAGCTAGAAACCTTAGCTGAACATTTAGAAATGCAGTTTAGGATTCCAAAGAAAGGAGCAGTCAAAGTGACCAAAGGAATGGGAACGTAGAAAAGATAAGAGTACTCAGTGTTAATGATTTTCAATATCTCATTCTCTGCAATACCTTCATTTTGTCCCCACCTCTCCAGCAGCTACATCCTTGGCTATTCTACTCCAGTAGTGACCTGATCTCAAGAAGGAGATTATGCTGTGACACAGCAAGATGGACTATGGAGCAAGGTGACCCTGTAAAACTAGTGTGGGTGGCTATGGACAGTTGTGTGGGAGGGGGGGCTTCCCACCCCCAGATCCAATGCGGGCTGCAGCTCCCCATCCCACCAAAACTGGATCTAGTACTATTAAAGCAAAAGACCACCCTTCAATTATTACTTTTTAAAAAAATGGTATTGCTGCCTTGGCCCGAAGGTGAAATCATGTTTCCTAAAGCATGATTCTTCATTGTTCCTACACCACAGTTCTCCATTATTTTATGACAGCAAATACTGTGGCCTAGGAGTCACCTCTTGCCCACCTTGCCCAATAGGATTGCTAGTGTTACTTTCCTAAAACGGGGGGGAAAAAAACTTTTTAAAAAGGCATACAATAAGGGTGAGAATCCTGTGGCCCACCACATGTTGGTGGATTGAAATGCCTTTCTGACCATTAGATAAGCTACCCTAGTTTTACAGATCGAGGGCTCAAAACATAAAACTCAAAAACTAGCCCTCTTTTAGAGGAAAGTGATTGGCAGAAAGCCATATGTGACACAGAATTATCCTTTTTTTTTAACCTCCACGTTTATCGTTGATTGTCAGCCCAGTGAAGATCAAAAACCTTTGCTGATCTATTGGAAACCACTCAAAAATCTATCAATAGTTCCTGATTTATATATGTTCTGATTAAGATATTTTTAGTGGGGGCAGGGTTTTTGAATTGATCTTCTTGGAAAATTGGGCCAAGATGTCTTTACATCTATTGAAAAGTATGAGTTTGACGTTTCACTCACAATCCAGTGATCTACAACAAGTCCAGTTTGATATGCTGGATGGTGGCTTCATCAATATAACTACCAAACCTCAAGCTATGCGGAGCAACAACTCCTATAAGTCCTAACCTTTTCCTGTGGTTCTTGGGGAAGATAGGCTTCGTTGTCCAAAAACCATCTGAAGGAGGTCAATTAGGGGAAGATGTGACCCAGGCTAGTGAACTATGTGTACCTACTTCAGAAATCATTCTGGGTTCAATAATCTAGATCATTTCCAAGGAATGTGTCCCTTCCTCACTAGCCCTGTTCATCCTGTTCATGTGGGGGTTAAAAGTGAGAGGAGGGGCATAGAAACAATTTTTTAAAAAAATATATACTGGTTTTATCAGAGTTTGGCATTATAAATCCAAAAATGACCTTAAATTTCCTCCATCACATACAAGGTTTTTCTTCACAACTCACTTTGTTGTTTCGATATTGCAATCTGTAGCTGAATGCAATGATCCTGCAAAGAATTATCCTGCAGCGAGTAGGAAAGGTGTTTAAATCTTCAAAACAGTTCAATTTGTTGATATGAAACACAAAAATCCATTCGAAAGCACTCATAGAAGTTGCACTGGAACATCAGCATCCAATCTTAAAACTGAACAACAACTGAATTGAGGCAAATATCACATTTGTGCAAGAAATGCACATGGCATGACTCTGTTATTGTGTGTGTGTTTTTAATTCATCGCTCTACAATACATGAAAAACAGCTAAAACATTGGAAAAAGCCCCCCCCCCCCTCCAATCGCAGGCCTGTGTAACCTTTGCCATTTTGATCATACTCTGAATATAATCATCTTCTGGAATAGCAAAGGGGAAGGGGGAGAGGAAGAAATACAGACACCATATCAGTACGCAATCCCAGAACTGTCACAGGAGTAACTTAACAGGCTGATTGGAAGCTTATTGATGGGTTTTCCCTGTTAATGGCAAGGGAGACAGCACTGTACAACAAGTATCACCCAAAGCAGTATTATCCCACTTTTATGGTGGTTTACAAGCTGCATGTGATGGAGCCGTATGAAATGTTGGAGGGTATGCAAGAAGGTCAACATGGGAATACGCAGTCCTTCCTCTCCAAAATACTGTGCCAGCAAAAGCATTTGAAAGTGGTTTCTAATGGCCTCAAATGTCATTTCTCATCACCACTGATCTCACTGGCATGCAGCTATTGAGGTCTGACCAACCCAGCTTTCTTTCACACTGCACCAATTACAGCACTTCCATCTTGCTTTAATGGCTACGGTTGTATCCAGTGGAATCTTGGGATGTGTAGTTCAGTGAGGCACTAGAGCTCTCTGGCTGAGAGTCCTAAGACCTTTACCAAACTACAAATCTTACAGAATGGAGCCATGGTAGTATCATGGCCCAACAAATGAACAGCATGAAAGCAGCTGAGAGGACATTCAAGAAGCCATCCGTACAGAAACCTAATGCAATGCAGGCTTCAGCTAGCAAAAATCCCCTCCAAACTTCCATGCTCAACTGATGAAAAGCCAGGGATTGGAAGATGAGTAGATTTGGGGGTAGAAATGCATGCAACCACATCATCAGTGTTAGCCTTCATCTCAGCAGGATGAATGCCTACATGGGCTTTATCACAAAGATGCATCAAACATGCTCTCCAACGTTTCACAGATAAAAACTGGGACCTTTGTAGCCAAGCATTCTCAGAGTGAGGTCAAGATGGCAATAATGAAGAAGAACACTCATGCTAGGACAGTCTGCAGTAGGTTGCTTTTGCCTGACTTTGCAGGGAAGGCTAGAGTCTCCCCCCCCCCAAGTTAAGTGAGTACGAACTACTTTTACACTTTGAACTCAGTTTACAGCAATTAATATAAGGCAAGAACAAAGGGGGAAAGTGGAAGGGAGGAAGGGAACTGGGACATATCAAAAGCATCTGAAAAAGTAAGATGACACAGGATTCATTGGGCCTGTCCCTATCAAAGTGGGGCAAGTGGAAAGTATGGTAACAATGGAGGGTCTAGGCATTGTCTCTGTCACATTTTCCTTTACCTTGGGTACCAAATTAAACATGTCTATGTTGTTGTTTTCCAAACAGAAGAAACCAAGAGGGGAGAAGAATGGGAAAAATCAACCAACGAATTAATCAATATCCCACCATCTCCCAAAATGGTGGAAGAAAGGGCAATGATGCGGAATACGTTGTGACATTTTATTGCAGAAGTTCCATTTGCTTATATGAATAGTGGTTCCACGTTATTTATTAAAACGCACATATACGCACACAAAGGCATTCATTATTTGGCATTGTCAGCATGTCCAGAACTACAGAGCAGCGCAAAGGGAATAAAGACATGTTTACTTTGAACTTAGATGAAAGTTTCTGGGAAATCCAGAACACAGCTTCGGTAACATCCTTACACAGCCAAGCCATTTCAACCGTAACTATAACAACACCAGGAACGAAGCTCACAAGGGCAGGCATGGCCAGGATCCAGCCGTGTACTTCAGGCGCACCCAAAGGCCTGGGTACATCCAGTGGGATTTTGTTTTCTCTTTGAAAAGCAGGCAGGTTCTCGCCCCAACCCTCTCCCTGCCAAAGCCATTTCACAGATTCGTTCTGAAATCCCTGTGGTGTCAAAAAGGAGAGAGAAAAAGAGAGAAGGCTGGCCATGCGTGGTGGCAAGCAGAAGCAGAGTCTGCTTTTCAGAAACATCTATATTTCTACGGTTCCTTATGAAACATAATTAGTCACCGTTATAGTTCCAAGCTGCACTAGTTAGTTACTCTTACAGTTACTACTTTTTTAAAAAAATAAAACTTCAGTCTTTCTCAAAAGCATTAATGTCAAACAGTAAGCTTTTCTAAAATGTAACTCACTGTTTATCAAAAGTAACAAGTAAAAGTTACACTTAGTTGTTGTTTTTTTACAGAATAATCTGACAGTTGCATGGTAAAAACACACTCCTTCCTTCTGTTTCACCATCATTTCAACATCCACAACTGAGTATGAAACAGCAGCGTAAACCTCATTCCAGCAACTGACTCGTACAATACCAGTTTAGTGAGGCTGCACTGCTGTAACTACTGTAACATAACAATTACAGAAAAAAGGAGCAACTTTGAGTTACAATTGTTAATTTATCTTAGTTAGTGGAGAAAATAATTAATTATAAGCCATTAGCTAATTGCAACAAATATGCATAAATTCACAATATATTTGTAATTACTGTCGCATTACTTGTAACTAGCATGGCCTGCTGGCTGAAGGATTTGGAAAGTTACCGTACAAAAAGTAATTTCTTTTCAAGCTCTATTATATACTGCATTAAGAGAAGATGATGCTGCTGAATACCAGAAGAGCATTGTTGCATTCATGTCTAGATTGTGGGCTTCTCCATACTCTCTAACATGCCACAGAATGGGGTACATAATGCCAAATAACTTCAGACTGTAGATGGCAAAAATTATTAATAATAAAGAACTTCCCTGAGTCTACAGGGAAGGGCAAGACTCCATCTTCTCCTCTCCAACTCTCCCCACTGTGAGCATTGAATGCAAACTACATTTGTCCTTTGAACTCAGTTTGCAGCAAGCGAAGTAAGCTGAGGACAAAGTGGGAAAGTGGGAGGAGGAAAGAGTAAACAGCAGCAACACCAGAATAAGAGTAACCAGCAGCAACACCAGAATAACCAGGACAGCCCTTGCCAAATTAGGACAGTTGGAGAGTATGCTTCTCATAGATCATATAGTATTTGTCTTGTTCTACTAACAGGATGCTCTAGACAGGGGTAAGAATTGTGGGGCCAGCAACTGCATGGGGCCTTTGCTTCCCGCGCCACCTCTGATCCCTCTGATCTCCTATTGCTTCCAGCCAAAAAAATTACACTGGCCCAGATTCCACTGATAGATTTAGTATTCAGGTACTGCTACCAAAATGGCAAAAAAAATGTAGAAGTAACTGGAAGTGATAAAACATCACTACTGGACACTCAAAATGGCAGCTGGAGCAGCACATTTTAGGCTTCTGGGATTCTTGGGAAGCCAAAACTGCCTTCCAAGCTCTACAGCATCCTTACCCTGATCCAGATACTCCAAGAAGTGTTAGCATTTATCTCTCAGGTATCCTAGATTATGTTGCTTTGTCATTAGATAAAGACCGTTCCCATCATATTCGAAAAAGAACAGGATCTTTAATTTTCATGTTAGAACAGAACCCCTGTTATCTAATTCAGATAAGTGCTTAAGAGTAGTGTGGAAAAGCAGCACGGATTGTGCTTGTTGTTGGTGGCATGTGCCTTCAAGTTGTGTCCATCTTCCGGTTACCCTAAGGAGAACGTATCTTGGGGTTTTCTTCACAAGATTTGTCAGAAGGGGTTTCCATTGCCTTCCTCCAGGGCTGAGAGAGTATACGGTACTTGCCCAAGGTCACCCAGTGGGTTTCCATGGCCCAGTGGAAATTCAAATCCTCATTTACCAAAGTCCAAGTCCAATGATCAAACCCCTATACCATACTGGATGTTACCCACTGTGCTTAAAAAGTAACACTTAAAAACCTTACCATATTGCTATTCAAAAATAAGACTGTTGCTCCTCCTTACTCAGAATAGCAGTGAGTAACACTAACATTAGTTTTCAATACATTACCTTCAAGTTCTAATCCTACTACAATGCCCACCCTGTGCTACACAGTGGATTTTTATGAAGCATCATGCAAAGGACGGCCAGTTTAGTCAAAAAATGAGCAGATGAAAATCCCATTAATTGCAAGAAGGAACGCTTGTTCCAGTCAGTGCTCCAAATTGTGCTGATGAACAGAAAAACCTGTCTGTTGCTTTTATCCCAGCCAGGGGCTTTTTTTGAATCTGCATACTTGAATCTTTAACTGTTTCTTGGTGGCAGGATATTGCGACAGCCCAAGGCCTAAGCTAGTCAAATGAAAATGACATGAGCTACACCCAGGATTGACACAACGGTACAGGCATAAAGAACAACAACATAATTCAGCATTCTGCTCTGTCTCAAGCAGTATTTCATATTTAAAATTCTTGCCTTCAACTAGATATGGGATCTTCAGATCTGAGAGGCAGAAAAATTCTGCACAGTTTCTGTGCTTGTTCATCCACCCCAACCAAATCTAAAGCAATGCTGCTACTACTGCACTACTACAAGTGACTCAAAGCAGGAGCAAATAACAACCCTTTCTGTTAACCATTGGGTGGCAGCAATGAAGGAAGAACGCACCTCCCAAAGAATCATGAAAGCCCAAAACTACAGCTAACAACTTTTGGTATGGGCACAGGATTTCAACACCAAAAAAGGCTTCTTTTTTGCAACTTAATAAAGTGGTGGAATTGCAAGGTTTTGCAGGATTTCAAAAACAAGTGCAGGTGCCAGTTTGGAACAGTCAGTACAAAAGCATGTGGCTTTAAAAGGCACACTAGAGAGATCATTTCAAGCCTAGCTCATTTGTTGCTGGATTGGTTTTTCTATGCTGGAAGTAGTTTCATGCATAGGGGCATTCAATATTTTCCTTCTCCCACATGCAATAGGAAGTGGAATATTCCTTCTATTCTACCATCTCCAGTCTCAGCCATCTCATTCTCCTGCATTTGTCAATGAGCCTTCAGACTTAAGATTAGGATTGCCAGACTGAAAACTAGACCAGGCTCTTGTACCTTTATTTGTTGTGTAGAAAAGGGAATTTCAGCAAGAGTTGTTCATTATGTAATTGGGTAACAACTAACGCCTGCTGAATTCCCTCTTCTACATATCCATTAAAGGTATAGGAGCCCTCTCTGGTCTTCACTCTGACAATGCTATGGTATTTGAGGTAAAGATGAAGAAGAACTGAATAGGATATCCCTAAGGTGGTACAGGGGGCTGTACCATTTTTGGCTACATATCGGAATGTCTTTTTACATGTTTTCTCACATAACACAACTACACCAAAGCCAAGCTTCCCTTTGTGTTAATAGCCTCCATCTGCACACACTATTGTGATTGGTTTCTCTTTGCACAGACATGCAAGGAAAAACTCAGAAATGTAGGTTCGGTGGTACTTTCCCTTCGACCAACTCAGCATCCTATCACATCCTATCATTCCCACATTTCATTTTGCTATATGTACAGAACTGGCCTAAGATACATATCCCTTCCCATCCCAGCCATATAGCAGGAGACAGCAATTCCAGTTTGCAAATTATTTTACTACCCAACACTGTACTCTTCAAGCCCACCTTCCAAGATTCCCTGAGCTTCCCATGTAGACCTGTCTTCTGGTGAGGAACCAGGACCATCTATCTATCTTGAAAGACCCTTGAGCACAGATGATTCTGGGACTATCTCGAATGTGTTGAAAATCTATGATTTCATCAGTGTGAGTAGCCCTTCCATTGATACAGTTATTTCACAACATTGTGTTCTCAGGTTCTACAGTAAATTCTCTGTTCTGCTTAGCTAGCTTGGTTCTCAGACATGCAAGCCTCCACTGGAAGTTGGTTGACTTGCAAGGTTGGTAGAAACTGGTGAAGCTTGCACGCCTCTGATATAATCATAGAGATCTTATGATCATGTTTCTCTGAGGCAGCCAAACAGAACCTTCTGGATGATTTTGGGTAATTCAAAAGCAAATCCACAGATCACTATGTATTTCGCCTTCGAAACTACAAAACCCTATAGTTACCCTAGGACAATAAAAATTAGTACACAAATATCACTCTGCAGGGACACAGCAGGATTGTAGTGCTATGATTCCTCTTTAACTGCCATGGTCCCATCCTATGGAATTCTGGGATTTGCAGTTTAAGGAAGGACATTTAGGGGTGGTCTGTTCTCGCCCCAAGAAGCAGTGAGATGGTGCCAAGGCTGCTGCACCAGCAGCCTCAGAGGTCCCATCCTGCCGCTTCTGAGGGCCACGGGGAAGCGGCAAACTGCCACTTCCCTGCAGCCTCAAAGCAGGGTGCAGCAGGCACCCTGGGCACCCACTGCACCCAGCTTTCCTCGGCGGTGCCGAGGGTAGAAAGGGGCCACCACTGCGGGCCCTTTCCCCCCTGGGTCCTTGGCACAGCCGTTTAAAAGCTGCACCAAGACACCAAGGTTTTCGAGCTCCTTTTTTGCGCCGCAGGAAGGGCGTGCTTGATGCTCTCCCACGGTGCAATGGAGTCATGGTGCGCACAGCATTTCTAAATGCTGCACGTGCCATGACAACATCATGGTGTGCCTATATGGACGCTGCCATTTTAAAATGGCGGGACCCATACGCTTTAGGGTTAGGGAGGGTGCAAACACTGTGCCCTCCCTAACCCTAATCGCGCCTCTTCTAGCCCTAATCGTGCCTCTTCAGCCGCATCTAGACTGGGCCTTAGAGTTCTTAGCCAGAATGCTCCAGGGCCTCACCAAACTACAAACTCCAGGATGCCACAGTTAAAGTGGAAGAATAGTGCTTTACTGTTGAACAATGAAGGAAGACATCATGATTGGAAGGAAGGAAGTCTTTTAGGGACATTTGTCTGCTGATCTTCCAGCTAAGGAACCTCTAGATAAGGTTTCAAAGAGTCCCAGGGTCTCTTGCAACAGAATTTTAAATTAGTAGATGATACCAACTCAACATAAATCAAACACTTTCTTGTTCTTACATTATCATCAAATCAATACTAAGCTTGCCAACCAACCAAGAGAGGGGGGAAAAACATCCCAGCCAGTATTTTTACTTCTGGGCTACTTGCCAGGTTTATGTTGATGGTGGTGGTGTAGTAAAGTTGAAATGTTTGAATAAACAGAAGCTGTAGCAGTTTCATTTGGTGTTTCATGTTCAAACTGTGCTGCCTAGCCATTCATATAAAGGAAAACAGTTGCTGAGATCAAATCCAACAGAGCATTTTCTGAAGGACTACCTCCTCTGACACAAAAGTGGTTAGCCAAGGCATAAGATAGGATCTTCTTGGTGGCACTTTTGCAGAATAAAACACACCCATCATGGGGCATTCTGGGAGTTGTAAAATCAAAAAAATAACTTTGCCAAGCTCTGTTAGTTATATCCATTCACTGCTGTTTTGGGTCAGTCAGGAGAATCTTTTTACTTTCTTCAAATTTTACAAGGCACAATGTTTGCATATTTGTTTGCTTTCAATAGTGATTTTATTGTTTGCATTCTATCTTGGAGTGGCCAAAGTGCAGCCCTTGAACCTTCAATCTCCAGACCTTTATTTATTTTATTTTATTTTTTTTGTTAAAACATGAACTCCCTCTCTTAGAAGCCTTCAGGAATGACAAATTGTCTTTTAGACAGGCCAGCAGTACCTCCGCACTGTTTAACATTAAAAAGAAAATCCCAGTTTATCTATCCA
This sequence comes from Urosaurus nigricauda, assembly GCA_034509955.1. Lineage (NCBI taxonomy): Eukaryota > Metazoa > Chordata > Lepidosauria > Squamata > Phrynosomatidae > Urosaurus > Urosaurus nigricauda. The sequence continues at coordinate 23,958,987 of JAOEGL010000007.1, forward strand.
AGAGTAGCCCAAAAGATGATATACAAATATTTTATTGTACAGTACTCATGGCAAAACGCAAGTGCTTTGCTTAAGATACTCACAGTGTCTTCTGCTCCATGATATGTGTGGTCTGCCAGGCTGTGCTATGGCATACCCTTCAATGATGAATCACCTGTATTCAATTTTTTCACCTGCTTTTAAAGTTTCCCCCTTTTTTTCCTCTCCTCCTCCAATTTTCTCCCTTTGTCCTCAATTTTCTTTAAGTCTAAAGTGCGAAGAAGCTGGCATTCAACTCATCAGGTGACAGAGAGGAGGGGACGTAGACTCAGGCAAAAGCAAACTGCTGCAGCCTCTCCTAGCTGGTTTTGCTCATTCACAATTTTTGTCATCTTGATCACACTCTGATGTTGTTATCTGTCCACATGTGCCCCAGTTTCTAATTGTCAAATGTTGAAAGAGTATGCTGTGGTTATTTGGCAATGGCATCTGTGAAGGCTATCTTCACAACAACGTTGTCACTGCAGATCTTCTTCGTCCCGCTGTAGAACTGAAGTATAGAGCCAGTACGGATGGATGAGACCTTTTTGATTCACAATTTATCAACTGATTTTTTTATATATATAAGAATGCCCACAAATCTGCAAATGTTGCTATATTCAGAATGGAAATAATGTACACACACATCCTGAACAAAATTCCATTCCAACTTTAAATGCATCAGGGGCAGAAGGCCAGCAACAGACATGGTATGACAGTTAGAATAGTGCTACTCCAAGCAGTGGTCCAAGGACCAATCTGTTAGCCACTGGTATGGAGGAAGTTTCCAAAGGCCCTTTAACATCACACAATTATAGCACTGTTTCTACTTTAACTGCCACGGTTCCATCCTATGAAATTTCAGGATTTGCAGTTTAAGGAGGAATACTTAGTATTCTTTAACTGAATACTGTAGTGCCTCCTCATACTACCCCCCCCCCCCCAATTCCATAGGATTTTTGAAGTGGAATCTTAGTGATATACTTTTGTAGTGTGAAAAGGCCCCAGGGCAAAAATGAAGAGTTTGCTAGTGGGCATAAATTCAGTACTGGTCCTTTGCACACTGGAGAAAAGAACCTATTGGTCTCCTGCACCAAACAGCTGATGTAGTACTGTGTTAGATAACAAAGGAGCGAAAAAATGGTCAAGGCAGATTGAGAAATGAGTGAGGGCTTTCTTCTTTTGCTTTTTATTTTATTTTTGCATCTGTCATCACTGCAGAGGTACAGGCGTCTTATACCTGAACCCATTTCTCTCCCTCCCATGGTGTCTGAAAAGCTGAGTCAAACAGTGATAGCAGCCAGAAACCTGAGTGTTTTATTGCTGTACGAGGGGTGGGTGGGCGAGAAGAGGGAGGAAAGCATAGTTAAACTACAGAATTGCTTTCTTCAAGCAAGTTGTGATGGTCTCCAAAGCACAGATGGTATTAAAACAGGATTAGACAGATTTATGGAGGGCCAGGCTATTAATGCAAAGGTGGGCAAATGCACCAGAGATGGGGGCCAATTTTCTCCCCCCTCCCTCGCCCACTTTGTTGTCAAACATTTTATTGACAAAAACCAGGACACATGCGTCAAAGCATCATCAGAGCGTGATGAATTTGTATGGCAAAAGTTATTAATGAGGATGAATACAAAAGCTATGTGCCATTGTACAACATTGATTTTTGCCTGAGCTTACTGGGAAAAGCAAGATCCCACCCAATATTCTCCTCTCCTCTCTGATGAGTTAAGTGCAAACTAATTTTTCACTTTGATTTCAGTTTGCAGAAAATGAGGTAAGCTGAGCACAAGGGGGGAAAGGGGAGGAGAAGAGGGGAAACTAGGACATTTTAAAAGCAGCTGATCATTGGGACTGTTTCTGAAAAAATGGGCAAGCTGAAAGGTATGCATCCACTCACCCATTGGGTCACACCAACTGCATTATCCATAAGCCCAGAATGACCAGTCTCTTTCAATTTTGTTTTAACTTTGTTTTTCATTTGAAAAGGTGAGGATCAGAGGAGGCCAGTAAAGCCAAAATGCTTCATTTGGTTCTGTGTTTTTGTAGATAATTGGATGATTTGACTGTTCTGGGGGACTAGGGGAGCTGAAAAGGGAGATTTGAGGACTATATATTAAATGGATTTTTGGAGCTAGGAGATGGAATAGGAGCTTACTCTGTCCATCTTTCTTCAAGTCACACTACTCTCTCTGCCAAAAACTTGGGGACAGGAAGGCCTCACTCACCAAGATATATCCAAATACTTCCACCAACACAGTCCTGGTCATAATTGGAGCTGGTTAGGAGTTTTATTTCAGTTCATTTCTGATCAGAACCTGTCAGAATTTGCAAACTTCTTCATACTGGGCATGAAAATAATGTGTGATGAAAAGAATCGGCAGTGGAAGAAACAAAAACTGGTAAATTAATTCTTCCAGGCCCAAAATGGTGGCAGTTTTTAAAGTCCGGCTTTGCATCCTTACATATCTAACCAGGTATGTGCTGAGTTAGAGTTGCCACTTCTTTTCTTCTGAGAGGTTCCTCATGTTTAACAGTTATATTGCAAGCAGACACAAACATTATCTCCTGTATGGCGCGAATAACGATCTCTGTTAAATTTGGGCAGTGCACATGGAAAGACTTTCATTTCTGAAGTATTTACTAGAATTTGCAAATGGCTTCATGGTGAGGAGGGGAAAATTTAAGTTATTAAAAAATTCAAATGCACAGAAGACCAAAACTAAGAAGTTTTCCCATCCATGGACTCAGCCCATTGATTTTTCCCATAACAGTCACTGGGGAGCAGGGACAGCATTTTTGCTGTTTACTCTTCTTCTGCCAGCATCCACTAAAATCCACTCCCTGGCTTTACCCAGTGACCAGAATTTTTGAAAGCAAAAGAGGACAAGTCTAATGGATACCATCGATAGCACAGAATCCCTAATGAGCACTGTTGATCTCATTGCTCAAATGTGTGCCATTTATCCAATGTTCAGGCTGCTAAATGTAAGAAAACAAATACAGCCAATAACACAGAGACAACCGTCCTGCCATTAACAAACCATATTGGTGCTAACAATGCCAGTGGCTTGGCATCGTTGTTATGCCCCCATCATTGCTACCAAGGCAATCTTCAGCATTAGAGTGCTCGGTACAGTTGCAGTACAGTACATGTTAGTGTTTGTGTTATGGAAAGGGTGCAGTGTAGCGGACAGTACTTGCCATTGGAATAGACAGCTACAAATTGAACATGAACAAATCTAGACTGAAGAACAAGAAGAAGTTCCTAGCCATTTGAGCTGTGAAATTCAAGGAGGTGGGAGGGAGATGTCTTCCTGGAACCATGATTTTAGAAGTAGCTGAAGGAAGTTAGTTAAATTTAGGGTTGAGCATCCCAGCAGACTTTAGAGAATTAAGGCAGTTGGATAAATGTAGGATTGATTATCTGAATTACTTTTCTTATGAGTCAGTGCCATAAGAAAAAAAATCTTTTATCTGGGCCAGCTTCCCAGCCTGAAGAAGAGAAAGAGAAAAGGATGAGATCTGAGTATTCTGCAAAGTCCTGCAGAGTTATGACGCAGATGAGAGCAAAAACAGTTCTCTACTGTTCCAAAGAGAAGAACTAGATTGAATAGTCTTATGTTAAAGAAGGGAGATTTTGGTAGAATATTAGAAAAAACTTTTGACAAGAGCAGTTAATCAAAGAAACTAGTTACTGGATGGGTGTATGTCCTTCGCTTGAGTCGTTCACGTAGAGATTAGGAGTTGTCTTCTGGAGATAATCTGGCTCTAGTTTGCCTGGCAAGGAAATGGATTAGACGGCTTCAACATACTCTCCAATATTGTGATTCTATGACCCGTTAGCCATGCTAGCTAAATGGAGTCCCTATGTTTAGTCAAAGCATAGTGCTCAGTGCCAGATGCTGAGGAGAGGCAACAGAGGATGTCCCCTTCAGGCCTCACTTATTTGTTCCTGCAATGTATCAAGCCAGCCTCTGTTGGAAACACAATGCTAGGGAGATTATCACACTTGTATTTTCACCCAATCCGGGCATGAGCTTGAAAGCATGAAAACGGATCTTATCGCACCTTTTTTGCCCAACTCAGCTGCATCTCATACCTGATCCAGACACCTGAAATAATTTTCAAAGGATGGGAAAGTATTGTAGGTTCAAAAATTACTCCAGGAAGTCTGAATTGGGTAAGTGATGCAGCTGAGTTAGGCAAAAAGGCATGTGATAAGGTACATTTTCATCCACTCGTGCCCAGCCCGTGCCAATATCGGGTGAAAATACATGTGTGATAATCTCCATGGTGAGGTAAAACTTTGGTTTCAGCCACAGGGCTTTTCCTTATCTTCTCTGAACCCTTGAAAGAAATTTCAAACTTAGTCTCCATCTCATTTCTATATGTTCCCTCAGGGACTAACGCCAGTGTTGTCAAGTCAACATTGGGTACGAGCTCCTAGCGTTTGTCCAGAGAGGTATAGGCTCTGTGGATATGGATTCCCACTTCAGAGGTCCAAGCCCCTGATGCTGCTACCTATGCTGGTTTCCAACACCTCTGCTACTGTGATGATGGGTCTTGCCAGCCACATCAAGCCTACATCAAAATCTGAACCCTAGCTCCTGTTCACAGTAGGTGTTTGGACAACTTGCTTACTACATATGTGGAATAGCTGCTACATAGATATCAATTATTTCAACCTGTATCCTTTATCTTTAATGAATATCATCATATGGTCATGACAATCAGGATCACAATCATAATTATTTCATAACAACTGCCATTACAACAGCAGCACCAACATCTTAACAGCAGCAGTATTAAGAGGAGCTGAATAGCATAATGATAGATTTTGTATTCATGAGATGACATGAGTTCCTTACACTGCCAGTTAAACAAACTTATGGGAGCACAGAGCGATGTCCTGTATCAGGTCAGAAAATTTTTCTGCATAACCCAGTATTATCCACTGTAAATGGTTCTCTGTCTTGCTGTCAACTGACTGTGACCAGAAAAACCCAAAATTTAACCTGAGGAAGTATACCACTGTGCTACAATCCACCCTCTTAAAAAGGCTTCAGGTACAAGGTCTATGAAGGGGCAGGCTTCAGACAACTGGAGCATCCTCTGCATTCGGCATGGACGGCACGGGGCTGAATGTACGCCTGGTCTGTCTTTTATCACCTTGCCTCCATCATCCAGACATCAACCTCACCACTGCAAGTCCTACTCTACAGCCGCCAATCCTATGGATGTCAAATCTCACCAGGGCCCATTGCTGCCAATGAAACTGCTTGTTCCAATGACACCACCACTTCTAGCCCTCACCAGAAGTGGTTGGTTGGTTGGCGAGGCTACACTATCAGCCAATGAGAATGCCCCTTTCAAAAGAAGACCAATGCCAGAACACTTGCACTCCATGTAAAAGGAGAGCATGGCTTGATCCCTGGCACATTTCAGCTTTAGAGATTGACAGAAAGTCCTGAGATAGGCCTTGTAGGAAAAGACAGCTCCTACTCAGTAACCTATGTATCTGTATTAGTTTCCTGCAGTGAAACGGAACCACCAGGCATTCTGGAGCACCTTAAAGATGAAGAGATGTGCTGTCAGATGTATCTGAGAAAGTAAATGTCAAAGCTGGCACTGCAAATACATTTGTTTCCCTTTAAGGTGCCATATGACTCTTAGATGTTCACACTAAGAATGCCAATCAGATTTCTTTTAATACAATCAAGGAAACAATAGTAATAACAGGACTTCAGAACCAGCCTTGGCTCAGGTAAGATATGACACGATCATCCAAATGATGGTATTGAAAATGTTACCAGCATTAGTGCTTCCTGTCACACCAACATCTGTAAATTTGGAAAGACAGAGAGAGAATTCATTGCTCTCTCCACCTCCCCTCCTCCATAAAGTGTAAGAAAAACTAAACAAACAAACAAACAAATGCATAACTAATATATAGAATTTGCTACCATGGGAGATGAAGATGTCTGCTAGCTTAGGATGATTTTAAAGAAAGGTTTAGACAAATTCAGAGACTCATGGACGGCAGCTCACCCTGATGCCAAGAAAATGGAACTTCCCCCTTCAGAAGGAATATACCTTCAAATGCCAGGTGCTGGGGGAAGAGAGGCAGAAGATGTCCTGCTGGAAACAACATTAGTACTAGACCAGATGGGCCTTTGTTCAGTTCCAGCAGGGTTCTTGTGATGTGCTTAATTCAATAAGGCCGACTCTGGCATTTCAAAATGCCAGCCTTTCATATCGCCACCATCAGCAACTCCACGGAGCCAAGCAATTCCAGGAGAAACACCATAGCCCTCCATAACCTCGCCAGCCCCGGCCAGTGCCAACAACTGCACCAAAATAGCCACTGGCGTCTGCGCCACTCTTGATATTACCAAGTCATGCCAGTGTCCATGCTCCCCACAGGCTCTCCCCATGACAACCCGAGCCTTGACTGCCTCCCTCCAGCCTGAAGACCAAGGCTGCTGCTGCTGCTGTTGCCCTGAGATAAACACCAGAGATGAAGATACAGTGTTTTTAGAAGTGTGGTAGGGAGGAGAGTGTGCCAAGGATGACAGCAGAAGACTGTAACCCAAACAAATGGATCTTGTGTATGTTGACTTAAAAATAAGTCCTACTGAGTTCAACAGGGCTTCCTTTCAGGTAAGTGTGGGCACAGCAAGCTTGCTTTCCCCCAAAGGGAGAATTGGGGCCACAATCCCGCTACACATCTTGGTGTATTCTTTGCCTTCTGTACCTTCCATCTATCCTCTCGGGCCATCCCTGTCTTTATAAATATTCCAGTTGTCATCACCATCACGATTATCTGTATCATCACCTCTTCCCGGTTTCATCTCTCTCCTCACTCAACAGACACACACACACACACACTGCACAAGTCTCTGTCGATTTGCCACACAAACAAATGCACCCCTCCGGCAAGGAACACACGTACAAACCTTTCATTCCCAAACCCGTGGTCTCTTTTTTCACCCTCTCCACTATGCCCATCCGTCACTAAAATATGTACACATCCCCTCCTGTTTCTTTCTTGCCTGACACAGTGTGCCCAGTGTTTTCTCTCCACTGTACAACCTTTGCAGATCTTTCGACAGCTTGCTCTCAGGTCCCGTCTCCCCCATTACACTCTGTGGCAGGGAAAGGAGAGCAAATTGAGTGTGCAAAGACTTATGTGTGTGTGTACATTCAAATACACATACATATATTGCCATGAATGTATTTCTCTCTTCCCATGCCATCCAATAAGCACTTAAATGAGTGCAGAAGAGCCTTAGGGTGCATCTGCATTGTAGAAATCATGCACTTTGACACGACTTTAACTGCCATGGCTCCATGCTACAGAATGCTGGGATTTGTTGCCAAGCTCGGGCGCCACAACCAACTGCAAATCCCAGATTTCCACAGCCTGGTTTGTTGTGGCGCTGGAGGATCCAGTTGGACACAACTTTCAACTGCCACAGCTCCAGGCTATGAAATTCTGAGATTTGTTGCAAAACTCGGGCGTCACAACCAACTACAAATCCCAGGCTACTGTAGCCTGAAGCCCCAGGAGTTCAAGTGGTGTCAAACCGGATTATTTCTGCAGCGCGGATGTACATTGGGAAGGTGGTAGCCAAACTGGGCATGCAGTTGCTGCGATACCTCATTGAGGAGAGAGAAAATCTAGATACCCATGGCACACACCAGCAAAAGAAGACGCACAGTTGGTGTGTAGAGGAGGGGGAAAAGGAGGGATGAAGGAAAAAAGCACAAACACACACATACACATCACTCAGGACAACTCCAGAAGTGAAACACCCTTTGAGAAAGGAGACATTTCCCTCTCCAAAACCCCCCAAAAAATACCAGATCTGTTTTTGTACATTTGTGACACACCGAGCCCAACCGACTGCCTCAACCCAGAGGTGCGATGCTGCTATGGTGCAACCTTTGTGGCAACGCCACACACAGCCGGGTCTCCCTGTGGTGTCAGGGATCCTCCACAAGGCACACAGTAGATTGAGATGCGCAGCCAGGTGTGCATTACCTGGCCATCCCCACAACATCCCCAGACCCCTTCCAGCAGATGTCCTCACCCCAAAGGAAGAAAAGGCCCTTCCAAAAAAAAGTAGGACCTGGCAGAGGAAAGGGAGGACGTGAGCAAAGGAAAGCTCAAAATCATCATCATCATTATCATCATCATCATCATCATCATCATCATCATCATCATCTCTCCATCTGCCTAGCTGCCCCCACTGGTCTGTGATTGATAGTATTGGGAATTTTATTGGGAACTGTTATTTAATGTTGCTACTAGGGTGAGAGGGAGATCGGGAATTAGGATTTGCTATTTCTCATCTTGTTTTAAATTTTGTCATTTTGTCTGATTTTTTTATTGTTCCTAGCTTGCTGTTACCCACCTTGATTCAATATATTATAAATAAATGATTTATTTATTTATCTATCTATCTCCCGCCTCTCTCTACGGATCAAGGCGGGTTACAAAACACAATTAATTTAATAATAAAATAATAATTAAAAATAAATAAATAATAATAATAATAATAATAAATATCATAAAATAATAATAATATAAAATAATAATATAATAATATATAATATATTTTAATGTTTATTATAAAAATAATAAATAAATAATAAAAATAAATAAAACTATAATAATAATATAAAATAATAATAATATAATAAATATATTATAACGTACAGTATGTTATAAAAATAATTAAATAATAAAAAATAAATAAAAATATGAAAATAATAATTATATAATAATTATATTATAATGTTTATTATAAAAATAATAAAGAAATAAATAATATAAATAAATAAAAATATGAAAATAATAAGAAAATAATAATAATAACAACAACAATAATAATATCAAAACATAAAGCTACACAATATATACACAACATAATCCCTACCCCCCTATAATAATAATAATCCCTTCCAGAAATGGAATCCATTCATGCTTCTCAATGGGAAAAGAAAAGGGGGAGAGAGGGAAAAAAAAACCCATACTCCTGAGCCAATAAATGGAGGACACTTGGGACCATTCCTCCTGGTAAGGGATGGAGGACAGGTCCTGGAAAAGGAGGACAGGGATGTGGTTGCCCCCCCCCCCCCATATCCTCCAATAGTCCCACCAGCAAGAAGATGCCATATACCTGGCCAGAGGAAGAGCATCCCCATCCTGCAGAGCAGCGTGCCTGGGAAGAAGAAGAAGGAGAAGCAGCAGGAGCAGCTCATGCTTCCTTGGAGGGAGATGCTCAGGGACTGGGAAGAAGAAGAAGAGGAGGAGGAGGAGGAATCCTTCTCCTTCTTTTGCAGCAGCAGCAGCAATAGAGGCTGGATGGAGGCAGGAGGAGGAGGATGGTCCAGGCTGCTGCCTCTCGCATCTCAGCCTTTGCTGCAGCTCAGGAGGCAACGGGAGGGGAGGGGGGAATAGAGAGAGCGTAGTGGATGAAAATTCTGATGGACAGCTGGGCACAGAGCGGGAGTGGGCGGGGCCGGGGCGGGCCAATCCGGAGAGGGGAAAGGCCAGCTATGCAAATGAAGGCGGGGTTGGACCACCAATGGGATTGTTGTGGGGGAGAGGGGTGGGAGGGGCCGAGGGAGATTATATTGGAATGGGGGGAACTGATTTATAGGGGGCTCTTTGTTACTGCAGCAGCGCTGGGGGGGGGAGGGGAAAAGGGGAGCCCCACAGGCGCCCGTAGAGCTAGGAAAAGATAGACAACCCCCCCTTTTAAATTTTCCTTCATAATAATAATAATAATAATGATAATAATAAATTTCATGTGCCCTTATTTTAACTTCTCCCTTGAGGAAAGAGAGGGGGAAATAACCCACAAAAATCTATGTTTTTTTCCCTTTCTTTCCCCCTCCTCACTTGTTTCTGTAGACTTTTGTGGCCTCCAAAGCCTCTCCTCAGCTCCCCCTAGGGTTGGGTTCAAAGCCCCCCCATATATATATATATATATACCCCTCATTAATATATATATATATATATATATATAATACATACCCCTCATTAATATATATTTAACATATACCCCTCATATATATATAAAATATACCCCTCATTAATATACGTATATATAAAATTAATATATACCCCTCATTAATATATATATATTATATATAATATCCCATATATATATATAATTAATATATATCCCTCATTAATATATATATCCCCTATATATATATATATATATATAAAAATATACCCTTCATATATATACATATACATATATATATATATATATATAAAGTTTATTGTATTAAAACACACACACACATACAAAATAGACTCTGGCTGCATCCACACTGCAGAAGTAATCCAGTTTGACACCACTTTTAACTGCCATGGCTCAATGCTATGGAATCCTGGGACTTGTAGTTTGTTGTGGTGCCTTCTCTGACAGAGAAGGCTGTCTCAGAAAACTACAGTTCCCAGAACTCCATAGCACTAAGACAGGGCAGTTAAACTGGATTATTTCTGCAGTGCGAATGCAGCCAAAGTGACATTGACTCTAATTTAAACCCACGATACAAGCCGACATAAACCTTCCTGAGATCTGATACTTCCATCGTTTCATAATCTTGTGGATAATTCAGTTCTTCATTGATGTTTTTTTACCTACTTACTGCATAAACTTTTGTATATATGTATATATATATATATATATGTGTGTGTGTGTGTGTGTGTGTATCTATACATATATATATTCGCCACATCTTATAGACAAAACTTGTCATCTTATACTCAAAAATAAAATACCTTATTAGAAAACCTAAATTCACACAGTGGTTCTAAATTCCTTACAAACATTTCTTCCCTTTATACATTTTATACCTTGACAGAAAAAAAACAACAACCTCTTTTTCATATTTTCTATTATAATATAAACTTAATATTCTTCTCTCTTTGTTGGAATATTGTCCATAGGATCCATGTCATCTTGCCGTTCTCCCATAAACCCCCTTCATTCTAAGCCACATTCTGGCACAAACAGACAAACACATGGAAGATATCAGGAAAACAGTAATAGTATGCATTGGTTGTATATATTAAAACTGAGAAATATCAGTTAAAGGACTATAGGGAAACATAAGACTGAATGGAGCATTTGTAATAAAATAAAGATCATTTGCTGTTAGAAGACTTGGGGAAGTAAGTTCTAATAATTGAGGTGATATAAAAGGATAGTGTTACAGAACTTGACATGCATATTTTTTTCTTTTGTATATTTTGTATACGTTTGTATACATTTGTACTGGTAAGAAATTGGGAAAAATATGCATAGATGTGTTGAATATGTTTTGGAAATAAATCAAAATAAGATTTCATTATATATACATACAGAGAGAGAGAGAGAGAAACACACGCAGAGACACAGTCCAGGAGCTTTCTGGGTCTTCCTTGCATCAGGTACTGCCTCAACTTCTCAAGAGAGAAAGGTGCCAAAGAGGCTCGGGTTTCCACACACACACACATACATCATGCTGCAGATGAGGGGAGATGGGGGGACATACACACATATATGCATTGTACTTGGTCAATGACCAGCAAGATGACTGCCAAACCCAAAAGGTGCTCAACAATGGTTCCTCTTCATCCTGGAGAGAAGTGACCAGTGGGGTGCCACAGGGTTCTGTCCTTGGCCCAGTGCTGTTCAACATCTTTATCAATGATTTGGATGACAGAATAGAGGGCATACCTATCACATTTGCAGATAACGCCAAATTAGGAGGAGTAGCTAATACTCCAATGGACAGGATCAGAATTCAAAATAACCAATAGATTAGAAAGCTGGGCGAAAGCTAACAAAATGAACTTCAACAGGGAGAAAAATAAGATACTGCACTTAGGTAGAAAAAAAAATGAAATGCAGAGATATAGGATGGGGCACACCTGGCTTGAGGAGACTGCATGTGAAAGGGATCTGGGAGTCCAAGCAGACCACAAATTGAACATGAGTCAACAGTGTGATGGGGCAGCTAAAATGGCCAATGCGATTCTAGGCTGCATCAATAGAAGTATAGTGTCTTGATCAAGGGAAGTAATAGTGCCACTCTATTCTGTTTTGGTCAGGCCCAACCTGGAATACTGTGTCCAATTCTGGGTGCCACAATTCAAAAGGGATGTGGAGGGACTGGAGTGTATCCAAAGGAGGGCGACTAAAATGGTGAAGGGTCCGGAAACCATGCCTTATGAAGAAAGACTTAGAGAGCTGGGTATGTTTAGCCTGGAAAAGAGATGGTTAAGAAGTGATATGATAGCCCTGTTTAAATACTTGAAGGAATGTCATATTGAGGGGACAGGAAGCTTGTTTTCTGCTGATCCAGAGACTAGAACATGAAGCAATGGATGCAAGCTACAGGAAAAGAGATTCCACCTCAACATTAGGAAGAACACCCTGACAGTAAGGGCTGTTCGACAGTGGAACACACTCCCTCAGAGTGTAGTGGAGTCTCCTTCCTTAGAGGTCTTTAAACAGAGGCTTGGTGGCCATCTGTCAGGGGTACTTTGATTGAGAGTTCCTGCATGGCAGGGAGTTGGACTGGATGGCCCTTGTGGTCTCTTCTAACTCTGATTCCATGAAGATTTTGAAAAAGGGCATACAAAGTAGAGATTAAAAATGTAGTAGAAAATTACAAAGATGCAAAGTGCACTATGCTCCCTAAGGTAGCAAAGTTATTAACACAAATCACAGGAGAACAAACATTTTATTACTGTGGAGTTTTATCACATGGGGAAAACTAGACATTTAAAAGGGGTAGATACTAGGTTTAATGTGATGTTGCGTGCAATCTGCTATTAATCCGATAAGAAAGAGACACAATCCAGCATTTAGGCATTGGTGGGAAAATATCCTGAATTAGTTTTCACTTCCTTAATGCTTTATTTGTGCAATTGCTATAGTGTGAAGGCTAATTGCAGTTTATTATGGCTATGTGTGAAATCCATTTGTGCATTTGCACACTTTTGCATGATGCAGACGCTTTAATACTTTAACAGAATAGTGACATATATGGTCCCTCTTCTGTGTCACTTTGTAGTTTGCTATTGCATCTTTTAACTGTACTTTGTATCCCTTTTTAAAATCTTGCTGGTCAGTGACCAAATAAAATATATGTATGTATGTGTGGGGAGATGAGGAAGCAGTCCGCACATGCTCTGAAGCACGGTGGATTCATCCTAACTCACCCTAATGGGCAGGAGCGGGTTGCACTGTGGTGGGAAAAAGTGGTGGAATTCCAAGAAAGGAAGCACACCCCATGTATTTCTTGGCGTTGCTCTGAGAACCAGATTCCCAGGATTGAAAACAGATGTGAGAGTTGAGCTCAACCTCTAAATCTTTTCCTTCCCAAAGCCCCTTCAAGCTCCTGCTAGGCCCCCAGCTTCCTCGGTAATCGCAAGCCTGCATTTCCGTCAGCTCCATGGCTGTTTCTGAGCTCTTGATTCCCACAAGTCTTTTGCTGGCCTGTCCCTGCAGCAATGCACCATCCTCCCTGGGCTTCAGACTCTCTCCCTTTCTATTCCCTTCCCTGTCCCTCAGAGAAACCTAGAAAAGCAGTATGAAGATCAGGGGGCTTCAGCTGGGAAGCTCTGAGTACAAATTGTCACAAAGTTCCTCCAAGAGCTTTTGCCATTCATACTGTCTCTGTTTATCCATATTCACAGGTCAGTATAAGAAGGGGGTACCTGCATCCAAGCATGGATGTGCATGCTGGGCAGTGAAGAAAACAGGAAGATTATCAACTCACTTGAGATGTAGTACTGGAGAAGAGTGCTGAGGGTACTATGGACAGCCAAAAGGAAAAACAAATGGGTCCTAGAGCAGATCAAGCCTGAAAGCCAAGATGATCAAATTGAGGCTGTTGTACTTTGGCCACATCATGAAAAGGTGGGGATCAGTGGAAAGGCCAGCAATGTTGGGAAAGGTGGAAGGCAGTAGAAAGAGAAGCCACAAGAAAGCACTGAGGAAAGGAACCTACTGAAATATCTTTTCCAATGGTCCTCAAAAGCTGGACCTACCATTTTACTGAAGATCCAGCAAAAGAATAAAGAATATATTGTCTGCCTCTCGATAAGACTTGGATGACAGAATTGGGGGCATACTTATCAAATTTGCAGATGACACCAAATTGGGAAGAGTAGCTAATACCCCAGAGGACAGGATCAAAATTCAAAATGACCTGAATAGACTAGAAAGCTGGGCCAACGCTAACAAAATGAAATTCAACATGGAGAAATGTAAGGTACTGCACTTAGAGTGGAAAAATGAAACGCACAAATATAGGATGGGGGACACCTGGCTGAATGAGACCACATGTGAAAGGGATCTAGGAGTCCAAGTAGACCACAAGTAGAACATGAGCCAACAGTGTGATGTGGCAGCTAAAAAGGCCAATGCTATTTTAGGCTGCATCAATAGAACTATAGCGTCTAGATCAAGGGAAGTAATAGTGCCACTCTATTCTGCTTTGGTCAGGCCCCACCTGGAATACTGTGTTCAGTTCTGGGCACCACAATTCAAAAAAGATGTGGAGAAACTGGAGCATGTCCAAAGGAGGGCAACTAAGATGGTGAAGGGACTGGAAACCATGCCCTATGAGGACCGCCTTAGGGAACTGGGGATGTTTAGCCTGGAGAAGAGAAGGTTAAGAGGTGATATGATAGCCCTGTTCAAATATTTGAAAGGATGTCATATTGAGGAGGGAGCAAGCTTGTTTTCTGCTGCTGCAGAGACTAGAATGCGGAACAATGGATGCAAACTGCAGGAAAAGAGATTCAACCTCAACATTAGGAGGAACTTCCTGACAGTAAGGGCTGTTTGACAGTGGAACACACTCCCATAGAAAGTGGTGGAGTCTCCTTCTTTGGAGGCTTTTAAGCAGAGGCTGGATGGCCATCTGTCAGGGATGCTTTGACTTGGAGTTCCTGCATGGCAGGGGGTTGGACTGGATGGCACTTGTGGTCTCTTCCAACTCTATGATTTTATGATTCTGAGAATGGAAGTTGCTGCTACAGAAGAGTCTCTGTCTTGTCTTGTGTACCAACCACTCTAAGTCATTCCATTAGTCAGACAAAGGTCCAAAACACACTGCAGAAATAATCCAGCCAATAATGCTGGGAAGGGTGGAGGGTAGTAGAAAGAGAGGAGGACCACATGCCAGAGGGATAGACACAATCAGAGAGGTCACAAGCATGGATTTGCAGGACCTACCGGTAAGCAGAGCAATGGAGGGTATGGAGTATTGGAGATGTGTCATCCAAAGGGTCACCTTGAGTTGGGATTGATTCGAGGGCAGTTAACAGCAACAAATCCATATCAGTGCTGGGAAAGGTATAAGGTAGCAGAAAGAGAGGAAGACTACACACAAGATGAATAAACTCAGTTTATTCATGGACCTGAATTTACAGGATGTAAGTGGAGTAGTGGAGGACAGGAGGCCCTGGAGCTGTCCCATCCACAGATCACCATGAATCAGGGCCAACTTGAGAGAAGTTAACACACACACACACACACACACACACATATACACACATCCATGTGTTCTGCTCCTTAGAGCAGGAATCAAAATGTTACTGAATTGCAAGCTCCATCTGCCCTAGCTCCTCTAAGCAATGATGAGGAATCCTGTTACTTGCAACAACATTTGGAGGCTAACATGATTCTCACCCTTGCCTTAGAGCAGGTGTTCCCAATCTGTACTCTGAGGAGCCCTATAGGGCTCTGCAGGCACTTCCCAGGTGCTCCGTGGCCACTCCAGGAAAATGAAAGAGATAAAAATTGAATGAAATCAAAGAATAATATATATTTTTATGTATACTCCTGAACACCACTTATTAGTAAGACAAATGGTAAGCCTGTTAGGGGCTCCTCCATAGATATAAGGTTGCCACAAGTCAAAAAAGTTGGGAACCATTGTCTTAGAGCAACAGTGAAGTAAGAATGAGAGGAAACGTCTACCACATATTGGCTTTAATCATATTGTTAGTTCTGACTAGAGTAGAGCCATTGAATCATTTGGATATACCTAAGTGTTGATTAAGTCAACTATGGGTCTACTCTGTTTGGGACTTAAAACTGTCTCTCTCTTATGATGATGCCTTGTTCGTTGAAGCTCATTCTCCCACTGAAATGTTACGACAGCAAGCTTTACTACCCTTTTGGTGCCAGGTTAAAACTTATTTCTTTGCCCAGGGCATTTTAGCTGGGAAGTTTGTCCTTTTCTATATGACTGCCTTTTTCATTGTTTTATGACTGTATCCCCTTTTGTTTGTATTGAAGTTTAGGACTATATAACTTTAAAAAAAAAAAGTCTTGTGTTGTATACTACTCCAATATCTTGGATAAATATGGTTTTAAATACCTTAAAGGCACCAGATCCCATCTGATCTTGGAAGTTATGCAGCATCAGCTCTGGTGAGTGCTTGGATGGGATACTGCCAACAAATACCAGGTGCTGTAGGCTATATTTCAGAGTAAGGAACTGGCAAAACCACCTCTGAGTATTCCTTGCTAAGAAAAGCCTATGAAGTTCCTGGGGTTGCCATAGGTTGACAGGCAACCTGAGGACACATACATACACAATAGTGAGGAGGAGGAGAAAGAATGATAGAAGCCTCTTTAAGCTTCTTCACCCCTTTTCTATGGAAGGGCAGAGTCTGCAGCAACTGCCCCTTCTCTCACCATCAACAAGTTCTTTTCTTCCCACGTATTCAAAGAAAACATCCTTTCCCAAACTGCCAATCTCCACATGTGATGAACTTCACATCTCATTGTCTATATATATCTATCGCTGGCTCTGCCTATCTGGAGTCAATGGAGTTTGTAAGCCAACTCTGAAGGATGCCACCTTGAAGAATATCAGTGTTTCTGAGCCCTACTACAACACCTACTGCCAGCAATGGTGTCCCCCTCCCCATATCCCCCCACTCTCAGCAGGTGAGTACTCACCTCATCACACTGGCCTCTGGCCTCTTTCACATTACACAGTTGTAGCCCTTTGATACCACATTTAACTGCCATGGCTCTAAAATGTGGAATCCCCTGATTTATAGCTTGATCAGTTCTTAGAATTCTTTACAAGAAAGCTCTAGTGCCTCTGCAAATGCCAGGCTTCCATCAGATGCAGCCAAGGCAGTTAAAATGGAATCATAGAGCTGTAACTGGTAGTGTGAAAGAGCTCGGATGAAGAGGCATTTACTTATCTTGAAAATATGGGTAGAGGGGAAAACATGATTCTCTGGGGAACAGTCACTACTGAGGAATGCTAGGAAATGCAGACCCCCAACATCTGGAGGACCACACATTGTCGTTTCTTGCTTTAACATGTTTGCAGTAATGCCAGGGAGTTAGCCCCAGGGCAGGTGAAACAGTAAATAAGAAAAGCATCCCAGAGAGAATATCACATAAGGAAGGATGCATCCTCTTCCTTGCGATGGGGAGCAGGAGAATAGTTTCTAAGAAAACAGAGGCTCTATATTTTAAGCACAGTCTCTCTACTGATATATCCAACTTCAGTATTCCAGTCTCTCCCATACCATCTGCATACCACCTTCCCACCTTCTCTCATGCCCCAGATTTAAGTTCTTATTGAGAAATGATTCATAACACCTCCTCCTATAGATGCGCTTAACCGGGATGAGCCCACGATGGCCACACCAGCAGCCAGAAAGCAGGACCATTATGTGTGCCCTTCTCCTACCCTGCGTAGGCCGATCTTGGCTGGACTTGTTTGCTTGGACTACAACTCTGAGAATCCCCCAGCCATCAAACTGCCTGTGCAGATGCCCTGCAGCTCTTTCTGGTATTCCAAACATGCGACCCCTGTTTGGCCCTGTGCCTTTGTCTGCTAAATTTTGGCGTTCCTGGGAAAGGCACCAAATAGGAGTTGTGTTGCTACTATTGTTTTTAGTGGCCTTTCCATTTCCCTCCCCTGTGGCAGCCAAGGTGAGCAGCACCTCATCTCTTTCCTCCTCAAGTAATTCCTCCCCCCTTCCCATACGGAGAGGCAACCTCCCTCTTCCCTGCGGTGTGGCACATCATCACCGTTCTCCACTAGAGCGACACCGCAGGGCCTGAAGGTCAAGTACGGGTGTAATGAGGGCGCCCCCTAGTGAACCCTGCTCCTGCTCATTTGAGGATGCTATCACACTTCCGGGGGGAAATAGAATAAAATAAAATGCTGATGTTGGTGAGCCAGTGATGGATGCTAATTACCAGGGGTTTAATTGCTCCTCTTTACACCATTAGCGACGAACCACTCAGCTTCTGGAATAGGGAGAAGATCATTAATATGAGCAATTCCCAAGGAGGGAGACTGAGAGGGAGGGGAGGGGGGTCCATCCCCCTCCCTCCCTCCCTCTTCTATCAGCTTCATTGACTCCCATCTACCTACAGCATTTGTGCGGCCCATTTCATACCTTGCTGCTCTTTAAGTAGTATTGCCAACTTAGCAACCCTATACACGTTGCTGTTGTTGTTGTTGTCGTCGTGTGGCTTCAAGTCATTACTGACCCAAAGATCCTATCGTAGGGTTTTCCTGGCAAGGTTTGTTCAGATGGTTTGTCCTCATCTTCCTCTGCAGCTGAGAGAGTGTGACTTACCCAAGGTCACCCAGTGGCTTTCCATGGCCAAGCTGGGATTCGAACCCTGATCTCAAAAACATAGCTGATACTCAAATACACATGCACAACAGGGACATTGAGCCCTTAGGGCAGGGGTAAGGATTGTATGAGCCACGGGCCACATGAGGCCTATCGAGGCACCCAGTGCGAAATCTACCTGGACAGTGGGAGTAAGTGGCAGTGGCAACTTAATTTCTGCCCCACAGTTTAGTTTCAGCTGTACAGGAGCTCTCCGTGGTGCTGAATTATGTTCCCTGCAACTAGGCCCAGTGTCCAGGTCAATTCCTTCCAAAATCTGAGAGTCAATTCATTGATCCATAAGGCAGAAGCTGTTCCTTGCTCCTGCCACCAGAATCCCTTGGACCCTTCACATGAAAATAACTTTAAACCCCAATTTCAACATGGGTTGGGCCATTTAGTCGCTATTTTGTCCCTCAAAAAAGTTGCAGTTTTGGATTTTAAAAGAGGATGCAGACCAAGTGCTGCCTTCTTAGCAGCTGCTTGAGCTTGCTTTTGAGGACCAGGCCAAAGCTTTTTGCTGCCTGAGGCAAAGAAGCATATTTTCCCCTTCCCATTACCAGTCAAGGTTCATAGTACTCTAGGACAGTGTTTCTTATGTAGTCTGATATGAGGGACTAGCAGGGTCTTTTGAGTGTGCCAGGGACTGGCATCGTATTTGTGCCCATTTATGACAACTTTTTCTTTTGTTCCTGGAAATTTGCCACAGAGTAGCAGCCACCACAGATTTGCCACTACACTGGCTCTCCATCTTTAAACACAGAAAACATATCAATGTATTCAAAGGAGTGTGAGTAAGATGGCAAAAGATTTAGAAACCAGACCTAGTGAGGGAAAGCTTAAAGAGATGGAGAGGTTTTGCTTCGGGAAGAATAGCCATATTTAAATACCCGAAAGGATATCATGTAGAAGATGGAGCGAGCTTGTTTTCTGCTGCTGCAAAGACTAGAACATGAACCAGTGACCACAAATTTCAAGAAAAGAGATCCCACCTAAACATTAGGAAGGACTTCCAGGCAGTACAATGGACTTAGAATATGGTGGCTCTCCTTCATCTCTTAAAAGTGGTTACAAGGCCTTTTCTCAGGAGGGTTTTAGCTTGGTATTCCTACTTGGCAGGAACTGGTTGGACTTGTTGTGGTAAATTCCAGTTCTATAATTCATATATAAATAACCATCCTCAGGAGTGTAGCTATGAGAAAACAAAATGAGGGGATCGCACCTACCCATAAAAATTCTACTCCCCCAGATGAGTTTTTCCTTCAGTCTCCCAATTTCTAGCGCTGCAGTAATTTAACACTTCAGCTGAGCATTTAGAAATACAGTTGAGGCACCCAAACAAAAGGCATAGGCAAGGTGACCAAGGGAATGCAAACATGGCAGATATAAAACTTCTAGGTGTGAATGATTGTCAATGTCTCGCTCTCTGCAATGTTAGAAATTGCAGACTAAAGGGGAAAAAAGCATTGAAGGGCAGAATTCTTAATTTGCCCTGATTTTCTCTGCTCCTATAGTTACCCGCCTGCATCTGCTTGTGATACATGGGTGACACAGGGCACAAGAACCCTAGCAGAAAGAAGAATTGCCCACACCATTTCATCTGTACAGAACATGACACATAATTTGAGCAATGAGGGCTGGAGGCTGCCATGTCGATGAGGTGACGAATCTCTCTCCGGTTTTCATCTCAACTTTGAAGCAACTATTTGGGGTACTTAACCCATTTTTATGGCTAGAGTTCATAACCTGTCATGGTTAATTTAAAATTTAGGGTGAAACCCAGAACAGACTCATTACCTCCAATGACAAGGAAGCACCATTTTAGTCCCGGGGATCAGGGATTTCCAAACCCATGGATGACTATTCTTCACCTATTGTGTTTTAGACCACTTATCATGCTGTATTTTTACAGCACCATATTCCACTTCAACTGTCATGGTGCTATCCTATGAAATTCTGGGGTTTGTAGTTTTTAGTGCAGCCCAAAAGCTCTCTGGCTGAGAATTCTAAATACCCTGCTCTAAACTGCAAATCCCAGGATTTTATAGGATGACACCATGGCAAATAAAGTCGTAGCACTATAACAGCGTAAGTGTGCTTGTGTGATCCTCCCTGCTGGCAAGCTGTCCCTATATTTCTAGCCAAATTATGCTGAATCTACCTTCTATGGCACTGTTCCCAGTATACGATTACTCAGAGGTAAGTCTCAGACTTCAATAAGGCTTACTGCCTGATAAGTGTGCATAGGATTATAGCCTAAATGGGACTCTGTTCTAAGTGAGCAAGCAAAAGGCATCAATCCATTTGCCAAGAACAGATGCCTGCTTGAGTCTCTGGTTGATCATGATGCCGCAGTGATGGGATCAACACAGCAAATGCTCTTTTAAAAAATGTAAACACAGTGGAATATGACCTACAAATACCATAATGACTTGTTTTTCCTGCTGTGGCTCAGAAAATGTTGCCTTGTATTATTATAAAAATTCAGTTCAGTAAAAGACTTTAAGAATGAGAAAATGGCAATCAACTTTACCATGTACCTCTAGATCTGGCTGATTTTTGTTCCTTTCCCCTCTCTTTGACCTCCAAAAATGAAAAATAAAATTGATGACCAATGGCAGGGAAGAGGTGATCCAGTGTAACTCCAGGTCTTTTTAACACTTGGGAAAGTTCAATTCAAGAACCATAACTCCCAGAATTTCCAGGCTTCATGAAAACTGTAATCCAAGAAAAGAAAATGCCCCATCTCCTATGAAGCCTGGAAATCAGGGGAGGTCAGCAGTGACCCTGTAAGCACAAGTGTTCTCTTAGGGGAATTCTAAATACCAAATTGCAAGAGGGGTCTGCTTACAAGACCCTGCAGGACCGCCCTTCGGTGTGTATACCAGGAACTAGGAATCCAGAAATAGGACAGAGGCTTTAACTGCACTCAATGTCTCTTTTATTGATACAGGAGTTCAAACACACAATGCACGCACACACACATTCATACAAGGCTCAAGAAATAACGTGTTAGAGTGGAATAGTCAACAGGCATCACTAATGGAAATACATACCAGCATTGAGGTCTGTTCCCAAGGATGTTCAATCTGTGTGAGGGATTTGACTATGAAGCAAGTCTGCTCTGATGCTTAAGGTTACAGCAGACTGACAGAGATTCTGGCTGCAAGTGACCAAGAAGGGCGGGGTGTGTAAATTTAGGAGACCTTTTATAAGGTTTTCAACAGGGTCTCTAGACAAAGGGACAATCAGTCTTCTAAGGAAACTGTTTGAAGTGTATCTCACATCCTAGGTTCATGTTTCTTTGATCCTTCAGTAGGTCTCCGACTACCTCCGCTGTAGCAGGAGCCAAATGGCTATGCAAATGGACATTGCTTTGATCAAGATGGTTTTTGTCCATCACAAAAGGGAGACATTTCCAAGGCATCAGCCTGTTGGCGACTGAGTAAAACTTACAGCAGCTCCTTGCATGATCCAATTCCTGTCCAAAGCTGAGAAAGGAAATACATTTATATTTCAAACCCATGGCTTCCCCTGTTCACATCAGTGGGAGGCCTTGCTCACTAGATTCCATGCTTGGGCCATGAAGGGGTCACTCAGGTCAGTATGATTTTGATATCAGAATGCAGTTCAGGGCCTATCAACCCTTGGATGGTTTTATGGACTGCAGATGCCATCAACCCTCAACAGTGATTATGCTGGTTATACTGTAGCTGATGGGAACTGTAGAGTACAATTGCCTGCTGTACTGTATATCATAATGCTTCTCAAGTCACAGGTGGAAAGGCCAATATGACAACCATATCTAAAATCTGGTTATGATTTGAAATGATGAAATGATGCCTCTGTCAGGACCCAGTTCGGGAACCTGGGCTGCAAGGAGAGCTTATTGTGCCTTTGAATATGTAAAGAGTGCCTCCCACTGCAGGTGGTAACTTACCTATTCCTTCACCCCAGTTCCCGTGTTTATGTTTAGAATCAGGAGATGGATAGCTCTTCAAGTTCAGAAGGCTTTTAGCTGACCTGAGCCAGGCAAGTTCTTTCAATTTCCATGTCAAGCTTTGCCCTTCAGTCTCAATGCATTGCATCTCTTCACAGCTAGCAGCTCTCTTTTGAGTGGAATGAAATATTCCCATGAAGATAAAATATAGAAAGGAAGAAATTTGAATTTTTGAAAGTCAAAAAGTCATCAGTAATGGTAAAGGTATTGCACTACAAGAAGGAGGGTAATGGCCTGTCCCACAGCATCTTTCAGTTTAGGGAGCATTGAAAAACTATTAGATCAGAGCTGATAAACTTTTTTTAAGGATTACTGTTCCCAGCATCTCCTCCTAGGGGATTTGAGAATTGTATCCATCCCTCTCCACAAAAAAAAACAAAACAAAACAAAACAAAAACCCCACTTTCCCAAGCTGTGGAAAAACCACTGCTTCTTATGTTATCTGGTGTGCTGAACCAGCATCTTTCACCTCTAAGGATACTAGGAACCGACACCTTATCTGCAAGGGCTTTTCTAGGTGTATGTGGGGTGTGTGCACTATTGGGTATAGCAACTATGCATGCTGAGACTCTCTAGGACCTTACATGTTTCTGGTAACTTCCTTTTTTAAAAACACAGTGTGTACTGCTGCACCTCTCCCTGGGTAGATAGGTACTCTTAGGGGCTCTACAGACAGTCAGTGGGATGCGATCCCTTTTTGCTCCAGATTGGTGCCATGGCAACCACACAGCACCGCCTCTGCAGGGAGCAAAAAGCAGTTTCTTTTTTGCTCCCTGGAAGGGGCATCATAGGCACAGTGGCACACCATGATGACGCCCCTTCTGCGCTGCACCATTTGGGTACTGCGCTGGAGTTGCGCCATGATGCTGCATGCCATCGAGAAGGGTGAATGGCATCATGGCACAATGGGGCAGAGTCATAGCAACCAGCGTGTGGAGACTGCACTGCGGCTCTGCCCACAGGCTGGCACAAAGTGATGGTCTGTATCCCCCCTTAAAGACTGAAGGTTCAGTGCCACCTGCCCACAGGTGTCAAGAAAGTTGGCTGGAATGCTGTCAGCATGCCATGGCAAAAAGCTGGAGGCTGCTCCCTTTGCCGAATAGTGCCTGGATCCCTTCCGGAGATGTGAATAAGGTGGCTAGACCAGAATGGCCTAGGATATGGATGCTCCATTCAGGCACCCCAGTCCACCAGCAAATAGACTGGAGCCTTTGTCTTCCACCGCTGTTCAATCTACTCCTGAGGGACCATTGGCCTGGCTGGGGGGTAACCAGGCAGCTTGGGGGTGACAACATGAGTTACCACACTGGGGTGACACCAACCCTAGTGATGCTGCTGCATATTTGTGTACATTCACTACAATTGTTTCTTTCCTGGAAACTCTCCAGGGATCAATGACTATTGCCAATGGACTGGCACCAGTCCATGAACCACCACTTTGAATAGCACTGCTGCAGATCATTCTTCACCAGCCTGGCTGACTTGTATTTGTGATAAGCGACAACAATTTCCATCACCCTCAGACAACAAGACCATTAGCCATGCTGGCTGAGGATGATTGATCTTGTAGCCCATCCTTTGAGTCTGGGAAAGGAAGTAGATTAAAAGCATGTTCATGCACATGAATGCACTAAGGTAGTTGACTGACAAGAGAGAAACACAATCTGTATTCTTTTTTCTGCCTTTCACAGTGGCTTGATAGGTATGAAATTATTGATATGATGCTATCTCTTGAAGGGTCTTGCAGATCATGGTCTTGCCCAAGGCATAAGTGCAGAGGCTGGCTCCAGCCTTACAAAATCAACTGATGGCTGCAGTATGAAGTGAGAATGAGGACACATTGCATGCATAACTGGGATGCCATAGCTAAAATGCCACTGCTGAAATTTTAATATCATAAGTCTATGTCACCTCAGAGGTGTTACTTTTCACTCCAGTTAGTTCACGCATTTGGCTGCAAGTCATCCAGGGCTGAGTAGTCAAGTGGTGAAAAAACAAAAAGTCACAATTGTTAAATGTGTGAGCTATTTTCAACTCTCAGCAGCCATTTATACCAGCAACAACAATAACAATAACACACACAGCCTTTCTGCCTCTGTGCCCTGCCTGAGGTTTCTCCACTAGTTAAGATTGAACTTTTTCTTTCCTTAGAAGAGCTGCATTGGTTGTGAATGTGATATGACTGGCCTTTCCCCTGATCAGGTAGAATGTTTATGCGTACTCCATGACATTGCAGCAGTTTACCCAGGAGCTGAAAAGAAATTCATGGAAAATCAGACATGCAGACATAGCCCATATTTAACTTTCTTTATTGTATGTAATAGAGCCAATGCGGTGTACAGTTGGCCCTCCGTTTTTGCAGGGGATCTGTTCCGGACCCCCTGTGAAAATGGAAGTTCACACATGTTCAAGCCCCATAGGCTTGAATGGGGTGCATCCCTGTGTGTGCAGCCTGGGCATGCACACCATTGAAAATAGCAGAGGTTGCCGCTTCATGGATACTCAAGGTCACAGATCTCAGATCCATGAATTAGGAGGGGCGACTGTAGTGACATATGTGTTAGATTAGGACTCTGGGAAACCAAGGTTCAAATATCCATTCAGCCACTGGGTGATCTTGTCATCCTTTCTTAGCCACAGAGGAGGACAATGAGAACCTCACTCTGAACAGATCTTGCAAAGAAAAACCCTTGACGGGTTCATACGTCTCATGGGGAGGATGCTTCCTGTTTGATTTAGACTGAGCCATGCCTTGTTCAGAGACATCTATCTGGGACTATTTCTTCCTCAACCTTTGCATGAAGAGAAGTGGTGATAAAACATCTCTTGGTATATTTCTTCAGAGAGACAGGATAGTGCAGGATGTCCAAAAATTATGTTTACAATTTCAATTCTATTCATTTCAATCCATTTTTCTCCTTCTTGTATGCAGAACTGAAATTGTAAGGATAATTTTTGGACACCCTGTATATTTGGCCTAACTGATCAAGAGATACTAACAGCCAATCAGAGCAACCAACTTTCCATATCTCTAATATTACTGGGGCCAGCAACTTGCAGGATCACCCAGGCATTGTTTGGAGGGGCATGTCATTAATGAAGGCCAGCTTTGCTAAACCTGAGATGTGAGATTACTGACAGCTGAGTTCTTCCAAGAGGTGCTTGGCTCAGGGTTCAAAAGCAAAACAAAAGGCACACACATGCTCATGGGCAATAGCCGGGGAGTTGGCGCAAGAAAGCCAAGGCCAAACTTTATTTTCGCTGACATTTTGAATCAGAACTGTGAACCAATAGCTTGTTGGAAGGAACTTTCCTCTGCTACCCCAGTGTTTCTGCCATCGATTTCCCACCCGCTCTGATGTCACATGCCAACCAGACCGATGGGCCCACCTAACCTGGTACCTCCAGCTTTGCCCCAATAGATCAGACCAATGGCCCCCATCTAGCTTCCAAGCGTGAAATTCGATTACCGCGTCCCTATCATTAGCCTCATTGCTATAGCAACAGATGTTATTAGCAGTCATAAAATTCCCCAAACCCTTTATTAAATCTAACTGCAGAATTTGACTCCTTGACCCTCGGCGTCTGCGGCAGCTGTTTGGTGATTAGAGTACAGTGGATTGGGAGCTTTGCCTCTTGGGCCGTTCAGCTTGTTGAGAGGATGCCAAGAAGGGCCAGGTTTCCGCCTCTGGTTTGTGGAAGGAGCACAGCTTTCATCAAGATGTAGAAATCACAGGGACAGAAAAACAACAACTCAGTTTTATTTTATTTTCCCCACATTCAGATTTTCCCCCCAGCTTCAAACGCTTTCCACCCCAAAGTACAGTTTTGTACATTCTGGAAAGAAAGAAAGAAAGAAAGAAAGAAATTCTTCTTTGTTTGCATAGGACAAATTTTGTAGACTCAACACCCTCTAACTTATTACAGGTAGAAGCAAGGGCCAGATGACGTCAAGGAAGCAAAAGTTATGAATGAGGAAGAACAGACAAGTTAGGAGAGGCTGCAGTAGTTTGGTTTTGCCTGAGTCTTCAGGGAAGGGCGAGATTCCATGCTCTCCTCTCTGTTGATTGAGTAAAAACTACTTTTGCACTTTGAACTCAGTTTGTACCAATTGAGGTATAAAAGGGGGAAAGTAGGACACTTAAAAACCACCTGAAAGAGTGGGATGATGGAGGATTAATTGAAACTATCCCTACTAAATTGAGACAGTTGGAGAGTATGCATTTGTACAGCTATCACCACCATAGAGAGTCTCATGTTATACTTCATCCTACCCACTAAGTGTTAAAAGATGGCAAGCCTCCAAGGAAAAAAGAGGTGGCAACTCCTAATTCAGTAATAACATGAATTCATACAAAGTGATTCAAAATCAGATTTGAAAAACCAAGCTTGGCAAAAGGTTTTGTTTGTTTTTTGCTCTGCATCTTCTAGAATCTTCTAGTATCCCCCAGACAGCATAGCCATTGTAAAGGGCATATGCCTTTCCTCTGGCTACTCAGATTATGGCAGACATTGCTTACATACTAGAAACCTTATCTTTCCAGCAATAAGAATCTAGAAACTTGTCTTTAAAAGAAGGAATATGATATTCTTTGGGAAGCAGAACCTTGTGCCCAATTGCACATTCTCTCCTAAAGTCCAAACTAGAGTAGACCAACTGAAGTTGACAGACCAAATTATCTTTATTTTAATGTGTATACCTTAGGGCAGTGGTTCTCAATCTTTGGTCCTCTAGATTTTTGAGACTTCAACTACTGGAATTCCTGAACAATGAGAATAGTGACTGGGACTTCTGAAAATTGAAATCCAAAACATCTGGAGGCCCAAAGGTTGAGAACCACTGCCTTAGGCACTAGCAATTGTATGTAGACCTATTTCTTCACTACCACACGAAGATAACACTGGTTAAAAACTGAACAACTTGTTTGAAGGACACAAAATCATAGAAATGGAGGGGTATTGTAGGCCATTGAGTCCAACTTTCTGTTCAGTGCAGAAGATCCCAAGGAGAGCAATGCATGTCTACTGGATAGTTGCCAGCCCCTGTATGAAGACCTGTAGCAAGGAACAGTCCAACACCCATTTCTCTGGTTCTACTTTTGAACTGTTCCTGCCATCAAGAAGTCTCCCCTAATGCAGAGTTAAAATTTACCCTCCTATACCTTTAACCAATATATAGTCCTTGGAGCAGAAGAGAACACATTTTTGCCCTTTTAGAGACAACAACCTTTCAGCTACAGGAAGCTAATGCAATGCAATGGTAGAGTCTTGGTCTGAAGGTTGGGATATCCAGGCTCTAGACTCCACTGATTCTCCGCCTGACTTTGGGCCAGTCTTTCACTCTCAACCTGATATGTTTATTGTAACGTTAAATCAATGGAAAATCATGGCGTTGGAAGGAATTGCAAGGGTCATCTAGTCCAGTCCACTACTTCTGTTTAAATACTTCCATAGGGACCCTTGGACCTCTGCTTATAGACCTCCATCCACCAGGACAATCTATTCCACTGCTGAACAGCTCTTATGGAAGTGGGGTATATTCTTCCTTATCTTCAGGCAGAATTCCTTTTCTTGTAATTTGAATCCATTGGTCATGTTCTAGTCTCTAGACCAGCAGAAAACAAACTCATTTCATCTTCTACATCAGTGCTGTTCTACCTGACATCCCTTCAGGTATTTTAATCTGGCTATCATATCACCTCTCAATCTCCTGTTCCCCAAACTAAATATATCTAACTCCCTAAACTATTCCTCATAGGACTTGGTTTTCAGAGCTTTGACCCCGGATGTAAAGCTTGCTACAATTTCCCCTCTCCATCTACTCCTTAGTAAACATTCTTAGTTCCTTCCACCTTTGTGTTCCCTCATCATCTTTGTTGCCTATCTCAGAACCCATTCCAATGTATCTTCCCATCCTTCTTTCAATGTGGCATCCAACGTCTGGCAGCAGTGCTACACAAGATGTCACAGTGAGTAGTGAAGGACTAACTTATCATTTCTCCCATGACTTGGAAACCTTGGTCACTGATCAATGCACAGAGGGACCCAGGTGCCCAGAATCATCAATGATCCCAGTCCAAGGCTGTGCATGACAATATTTGGAGCAGGAACGGGACATGCCAGCCCTCCGATTGGGCAACTTCTGCTCAAAGTAGGGGGACCTGGCAGCATTGCTTTCCAAATATCTGTGTGAGCCCCAGCCACAGATGGCAAAAACCTTTGGATGGATTTTTACACAGTGTTACTCTTGGCATTTTACCAAGAGACAACTGCCCTTTTCGCACACCCCTCCCTAAATTGACTTCATATTCCCCCATTCCTTGCTAGAATAAACCCTTTGGCTAAATTGTATAATTTATCCACTGGAGCAATCTAATCAAAAAGTTACAAATCTTTTTCCCCCCTTTCTTGCACATCCTAATTTCAATTTAACTGTTGATTTCTTAGGAAATAATTCAGCTCCTGCCTTTCCAAATTAGTCATCTCTGCTGTTTATATTATTTTCTTGTTTATATTAATATTTTCTTTTAGCTTGCTTCTCCACCCAAGGGCCTTTGAAACAGCTTACTGAGTTAAAAAACATAATAAAACGTAGGGCCAAGACATTAAGAGAGAAATATATGATAGCAAATGTGAAAGAGCAGCAAGACAACCTCCAGCTGTTATATGGCCTGGTCCCAAGTCCCTTGAGAGTGATTCTTTCAATAATGACCTTGAAGTCAAAATTGATGTGCCCTGCAGGTCTCACACCCTCAACCCTATTAGAAATATGAGTTTGAAAGGGAATTCCCCATGGGCTGTTCAGACAAAGAGCCGGAGAATATTAGCATTTATAGTTAAGCGTGTGTACATATTGTGCTGTTGAGTGTATAAACAGTTAGTGTACACTGGTTGGACTTGCACATGGTACTGAGCCAGGATTTTCAAGGATCTTGGCTCACCATGAACCTGCCATGTGTTGGTGGACACCAAGCTGGGTGATCCCTTTTG
Organism: Urosaurus nigricauda; assembly: GCA_034509955.1. NCBI lineage: Eukaryota > Metazoa > Chordata > Lepidosauria > Squamata > Phrynosomatidae > Urosaurus > Urosaurus nigricauda. Next base: position 23,988,683 of record JAOEGL010000007.1, read on the forward strand.
GCTTCACCCACCAACATGAGTGAGGAAATAAACCAGAAGTTCATTAGTTAGTGTGTCACCTGAAGTGACTGGCATCTGACTTGTCAGTTCCAAACAAGTCAGGCTTTGTAATAGGAAAACAAATCCTAGTTGATAGTTAGGGGTTGCAAATGGAGCAACAAACCAAACTTCCCCCAGTTTGGAGAGCCTATAGAATAGACCAGGCCTAGCTTGGTTAACTGTTTGTGTCATCAGGAGGAAGGAAGTGGGAACAGATGATCTGAATACAGATCCCACCTGGAATACTGTGTCCAGTTCTAGGCACCACAATTCAAAAAAGATGTGGAGAAACTGGAGCGTGTCCAAAGGAGGGCGACTAAGATGGTGAAGGGTCTGGAAGCCATGACCTATGAGGAATGACTTCGGGAGCTGGGGATGTTTAGCCTGGAGAAGAGAAGGCTAAGAGGTGATATGATAGCCCTGTTTAAATATTTGAAGGGATGTCATATTGAGGAGGGAGCAACCTTGTTTTCTGATGCTCCAGAGACTAGGATGCGGAACAATGGATCCAAACTGCAGGAAAAGAGATTCCACCTCAACATTAGGAGAAACTTCCTGAGAGTAAGGGCTGTTCAACAGTGAAATACTCCCTCAGTAGGTGGTGGAGTCTCCTTCCTTAGAGGTCTTTAAGCAGAGGCTGGATGGCCATTTGTCAGGGATGGTTTGATTTGGAGTTCCTGCATGGCAGGGGGTTGGACTGGATGGCCCTTGTGCTCTCTTCCAACTCTATGATTCTATGAAATTCTAGTTGATAGTCTGGGGTTGGAAATGGAGCAACAAACCAAACTTCCCCCAGTTTGGAGAGCCTATAGAACAGTCCAGGCCTAGCTTGGTTAACTGTTTGTGTCATCAGGAGGAAGGAAGTGGGAACAGATGACCTGAATACAGTGGTAAACTGAACTGAGTCCTGTAAAGCAAGATTTTCCACAAGTCTGGCTTATTGTTATGTATGATTGTGACCATTATCTTTTATGGATCCTCCATCTGTACTATGCGAGAGGCTTAGAAGAAGTGCCTTGCCTAAGGCAAGGCTGAGCAAGCATGGCCTTCCAGATGATCTTGGCCCTCTGCTCTTAGTCCAGCCACAGCTGATGGACTATATATTCTCCACGCTTGACCTAAGGGCATCTGATGAGTATATGGCACAAACAAGAGTTAAACCAGGGATTTCCTGGCTTGTAGTTCAGTCTTATAGCCAGGCTGATCTTTAAGAGGCATATTATCAAAGACATGATAAATTTTAGATAGACAATCTAAGTTGCCAAAGTTTTTATCACCTCTTCTCCTGCGCCTTCATCAACAGCCTGATACAAAGGAAGTGAACAAAGAAGCTGCCTTGCACTATACTTTGTCCTTTGGGGCGAGTACGCTCAGCTCTAGCTGGGCAGATATTCACTTGTTCCTTGCTTCTGCAAACTGAAAAAGCTGGTGATTGGACCTGGGATCTTCTGCATGCAGAACATGTGCTCTTTCCCCCTGAGCTACAGTCCCTCAAAGAGATATACTGATGAGGGTGTGGGAGAAGCTTCTTTTGTGGAAATTTATTTCTGTCAGGCTACAGTTTGAGGCACAGAGAAAAGGACTGGGGGGAGGGAATATGTCATCCACCCTATTGGCATTGTCTGGCATTTGCTTTAGACATCCAACAGGCAACAGTGTCTAGAAAAGATCAATTGTTCAAGATGCCCTCCAGGTAGGAACGGTGTAGCTCCTGTGTTGGCCAATGCCTACCACTCACTTCCTAAATAAATGGTAAGTACTAATGTGGCTTGCAGCAAGCATGCAATTAGTTAGGGATTCATTAAGTCCTTTGTGTGGGTGAGAAAATCCATAGCAACACTCTATGAACAAACCATTGGAGTGCTGACTAACTCTCTTTCCTACACACATACACACACACCTGAGTCGAAGACTCTGAAAGAGTTTGTGCAAATTACTTTGTTAGGCTACACCTCCCAGAATCTTTCAGACTACCGAGGGGATTCTGGAAGTTGCAGTCCCCAAAAGAAACTCATTTAGACTCTTCACATTGACTTCACCTTTCTCTCTAAGGAACCCTGGGATCTCAGATCTTAGCTCAGCTGGTTGAAAGATTCTGGTAGTTGTAGTCTAAAAAGTAACTTCTGCAATGTCTGTGCGTTGTCCACATCCTTCTCTCCAAGGAACTCTGAGGTTTCGGTTTATGGCATTTCCTGGATCATCTGATCTCTCCAAACTTTGCATGAGGACCACAAAAACTGATTGTATTTGTTAAGCAGAAAGACTAAGGATAATTACCAATGTCTATGAATCTTCCTTCTTGTGCCATCACTACAGGGAATTTTATGGTATGTCCATGTGGGGGGAGAGCTGAATGCAGGGGACTGTTCTAGACAACAACAAATCAAATAGGTAGAAAACAATAGATCAGATTTGTGTGATTCTGATTCCAACCTTAATCATCTTGCTGGATTCTTTCTTTACATTTGTTTGCGAAGCCATTAAAAATCTGAGATAGAATGGCCCATCTTTAAATGAGGGAAACGTGCCAACAAGCATGTGCAAAGTGCATTTCTGTAACCTAGTGAAAGAGTGTTAAGGAGTTCCATGCAGGGATGGCAGCAGGAATGGGGAACTGCTGGCACTTCAGATGTCAGGTTTTACCACTGAGTCTCTTGGCTAGGTCTGATAGGAGTCACACTCTAACAGAGGGGCTCATGTTTCCCACCACTTGTAGAAGGGAGACACACCTTCTCCCCACCATGACCATCTGTACTGTGCATTTTCCTGAAATTGGCTACAAATAGGAAATTTTGGCCAGCTGGAAATGTTAGTTTAATTTGCACTGGGACTCTCCATCCTCCCTGCCCTTATCAAGTGAATATAACAGTTGGAAGAAATGAAGCACTTAGAATGTGATTCTGTATGGCACGCAAAACAAATGCAACATGCGTGCTCTCAACCCTCCCTCTCTCGACTTACCATTTAAGCCTGCAGGCTCCCACCTGCCATTTCACCGCTGGTGGAGAGTACGTGGGAGATCAGAGAAGCATTTGCCTATGGAAACCATGCCCTATGGGGAACAGTTTAGGGGACAGGGTATGTTTAGCCTGGAGAAGAGAAGGTTCAGGTGAGATATGATAGTCATGTTTACATATTTGAATGGCTGTCATAATGAATAAGGAGTTTTCTGCTGATTCAAAGTATAGGAGAAGAGATTCCACCTAAACATTAAGAAGAACTGCCTGATGATGAGAGCAATTTGACAGTGGATTATGTTACCCCACAGCGTAGTAGCGTCTCTTTCTTTGGAGGTTTTTAAACAGAAGCTGGATGGCCATCTGTCAGGAGTGCTTTGACTATGCATTCCTGCATGGTAGGGGGTTGGAGTGAGTGACCCATGTGGTCTTTTCCAATTCTGATTCTATAATTCCATGTCTCCATAGATAGACACAGACTGATGATAATCTTCAACTAAGATGCGCTGATGTCTAATGGCTAAATGGTGAGTGGTGTTGTGTGCGGTGTGTGTGTGTGTGATGACTTTGGTCATAGCAGAGGGTGGAAGAAAATACCAACCTCCACAAAGACTGAGACAACAGACATAAGAAGGAATAAAATGATCTTATGTCTGGGCATAGCACTAACAGGATGCCAGCCTTTGTGTTAGGACTGCAGGCAGTAATTTAAGAGGTGTGACCACAATGCACCATATATGATTCACAACTGCAATGCACCATAAAATCACAATATGATTTTAGATGAATAACTTCAATGCACAATCTACTGCGCACGACTGCAATGCACAATATATGGTATGCCATTCTAATAAACCATGTGCAACAGCAGTAGCCAATGCACAATGCACAATGCACAACTGGAACATACAAAGACAAACAAAACAAAACAAACAGCTTCATTTATATACTGCTTCATACCCTTAAGGAGTGTCTAAGCGGTTTACAATTGTAACCTATTTGCCCCCCAACAATCTGGGTACTCATTTTAGCGACCTCGGAAGGATGCAAGCCTGAGTCGAGCTTCAGCCCTTTGCTGGTCTTGAACTCGCCACCTTATGGTTTTGAGTGATTGTCTGCAGTACAGGCATTTAACTACTGCGCCACCAGGGCATAGAGGCATAGAGAAACATGTTGGAGTTTATCACACAATGTTTATCCTGTGCAGAAACAGGATTCAAAAATGAGAAAATCCTGCGAAAGCGGGATCATTTTCGCATGATGTCAGAGGTTTTGAGCATTAATCCACCATTAACCCACACAGAAAGTGGACAAAATCAGCTGCTTTTTACTTCCAGGATTCTCCGAAAAGTAAAAAGCAGCCGATTTTGTCCACTTTCTGTATGGTTATTTTCGCATTAATGCTCAATGCCCCTGATGAGCCTGAAAACGATTCTGCTTTTGCAGGATTTTTCCAGGATTTAAATCCCGTTTCTGCATGGGATTTAGGCACTTAGCCTCCCATGCAATAAACTCCATTGCTCCTGTCCACTTCTATCAGCAGGAAGCATCCATTATGCAGGGTGACTTTTTGGCCCTGCATGCAGAGTGTGACTTATGCATGCATATGTCCCTCTCTGGATGCCAGCCAGGGTGTTATACAGAATTTGTAGTACTTAGCCAACAAACCTGTAAGGATGAACAGCCTGTACTTCTTTGGTGCTTCAGGTGAAAAAACATAAAGAACATTATTTGTCTTGTCCTGTTTTCCACAGTTGCTAGCAAAACAGTTTTGAGAAACCTACGAACACCCATGAAACAAAATGTCCCAGCCAACATTTTCTCTTGCTTCCTTATATTCAGAGGCTTGCTGACCTTAGTTTAAAGCAGAATTTGGAAAAAAAAATTCTTGGAGTCAAATCCTATTGGGAGCTAGTGGACTACAACATTCTACCAGCTTACTTACATGTGGATCCCACCAGAGCTTTAGAGGCCAGATGGAAGGCATGAGGACAATTTTCTGGAACACACCCATATACCCAGAGCTGTACCCTGTGCCATCATGCTGGGCAAAGACATTGCACAAGATGGTACTAGATACCCTCTTGTCCAATGTATAATAATTTCCCGCCTCTCCCTTTGGATCGAAGGTATATTGTGCAAGAAGGTACTGAATACCTTCCTATAAAGTTCCAGAAAAAGCACCTACAGTAATATACCTTCACTGGTTATGCCACTATAAGTCATCAGAGATGTCCAGCCTTGGACTAAAGCTTCCCAAATCCCCTGGACACCAACCAAACTGATTGGGGACTTAAGAGAGCTGTTTCTAACAAAGTAACTTTACTAAACTCTTCTCGGAACTTGGACGTAGTGTATAACACTATTGACACAAGCAGTCATAACGGAATCTCTCTCCATTGGCCAGCTCAATCCCCTCAAAAGGTCACCTCCTCGGTGAAATAAACAGGAGCTAAGCAAGAGCCCACAATCAAGGGTTCCAAATGAAAAATAAAAGGGTGCGAATGTCCAGTTCAGTTTTAAAATCCACACATTTGAATTTACTACATTATAAGGGAAGAGGAATGTGCCTTTAATACTTTACAAGGAAAAATAGCTCATAATATTTAAAATGCACTATAAAACATAATGACCATGGGGTTTCATGTATGGACTTAAACTTGCCTCCCCTGCCATTCCAGATTTAGATTGTTTCAATGCGGGTGGGAATCATGGAGCCTTGCAGATGATATGGAACTACAACTCCCACCATCCTAGCCAGCATAACAAATAAGAACTGCTGGGAGCTACAGTTGAGTAACAATTTTATTTTTTGTGTAGTTGTGTGCCTCACAGTCATTTCTGACTTATGGCAATCCTAAAGCAAATCTAGCACTAGGCTTTCTTGGCAAGATTTCTTCACAAAAGGTTTGCCATTCCCTTCATCTGAAGCTGAGAGAGTGTGACTTGTCCAAGTCACCCAGTGGGTTTCCAAGACCAAGAGGGAATTCAAATCCTGGTCCCCAGAGTTGTTGTCTAAAGTTCAAACCGCTACACCACTGGTTTTCTTATTTTCTTGTATTGATATCCCGCCTTTCTCCTTGAACAGGATTCAATGTGTCTTACAACCATTTAAAACCAAGTTCATCTAATTAAGTGTAATTAATACTACAGCTACAAGATGATTAAACTACCATTCTGTCTAAAACAAACACATTACAAACAGTTTTAAAAACATATTTAAAACATAATAAAACACAGACACAACATAAAGGACCTACCTGTTGCAATGAGTTAAAAACTAAAGGCTTGCCTAAATAAAAAGGTCTTTGCTTGCCAAATAGAAAGACAACAGAGAGAGGGACAACTGAACCCTCCATGGAAAGGAGATTCCGTAACTTGGGAGTAGCCACTGAGAACACTTTCTCCCATATCCTCAACAAATGTTTTAGTGATGGTGGTGGGACCAAGAGAAAGCATTCCCCTGAAGATCTAGGAACTTGGACAGGCTCATAGAAGGAGATACAATGGGCCAAAACAGACAGGCCAAATAAAGCTGCTTCGGGTCACTTTGGAGGCATGCTGTTTAAATGACACACGGATCTTAAAAGCTGTGCCAAAAGCTGTTCCAAAGCTGGGCTCCAGTCCTTAGGACTGGACCGTGGCTTTAGTGGGGCTTCCGGTCTCTTAGGACACATGCATCATTTAAGCAGCATAGCTCCAAAGTGACCTGAAGCAGCTTTATATTGGCCTGTCTGTTCAGACTACAGTCTTCTAGATCATTTGGACTCAAGCTGTATAGGGTGTTAAAAGTCATAACGATCACTTTGAATTCTGCCTAGAAATTGACTGGTACCCAGTAGAGCTGGTCCATCAATTTATACTCTGCTCTACACTTGATTTCCAATAGAGTTCAACAATGTTTTCCAATCTGGCATCCCCATCATCTGTAGCTACAATGGCAATGCTGGATGGGGATGACTGAGGGTGTAGTCCAACAAATCTGGCGTATGTCTGGTTGAGAAAGGCTGGGTTCTTACTCCCGAGGGATTTAAAGTAAAGACTACAGGCTCTGTTATCCTTACCTAGAGTAGACCTTCTGAAATCCATGCGACACATTAGTTATGACTTGAGAGGCTCATTTATTTCTGTGGTCGGCTCTAGGTAGGTGTAATATCGGACTAAGCCCAATGGCTTTGAAAAAAAAAAGGTTTAAAATCATACATATAATATTTCAAAGGGGGGCTGCATTCTGCTGATTATTGTACTTTGAATTGTGGAGTGTCGAAACAGAATCTGCACAAAAGAGGAAGTGAATATAATGAGCCTCGCGGAGTCCTCCTCATTATGCAGCACAAGAGCTCAGCCACTTCATTAAACCCGTGCTGCACATAGTAATGAAGGTCTTAAGTGGCGTCATGGATGGTGAGCCCAAGATGGTTAACAGGTACAAAGGAGCCATCTCAAGCCGCTTATTCAGCCCAGATGTGAAGAACAGAAAGAATGATGACAAAAAGGGGGGGAAGTGGGGAGGGGGAGGCCGTGGCAGTGAAAACGAAGGAGGAGGAGGGAAAAATCAAGGTTAAACTTGGAAGGCAGGACTAAGCGGTGGAAGGATATGCTCGCCAAAGTCCCACTCCTTGCATCAGAGATGCGCCACGTGTGATCTGTGAGTAAAGTTGCCAGTTTAGGATCGTTCCAGGCCCTGAGGTTTCTGGGTCAAATGTAAAGACCAAAGGATGGCCCTTGGTGATGTCAATAAGTATTATACATTAAGTACCAATCAGAGTTGGTCACAGTTTCTCATTAAAACACAAAGACACACACACACACACTGACGGGGGAAACATATTTTCCTTTTTTGGAAATTAAGACCAAATTTTTAGATAGAGGACATTTCCCCAGATCAAGATGAAATGCAGGAATTATTCATTTGCCCCTATTTAGGAAGATGGGATAAGGACTATTTCATTTAGCCTATTTGCTTCCAGCCAGCAGGTTGGTGCAAAGTACAATGGAGGGTGAGCCCTGACGCCATGAAGACTGGAAGGAAAGGAGAACACTCACTAATCAGTTAAGCCTTACAAATTGTTGCAAGCTCCTGCTCCTAGATGAGCTGGAGATTTGCACACGGTCCTTTCCTCATGCCTAAAGCTGACCTTGCCATTAGTGGAGAATTTGCATCCTTATCTCCTGCCTGGACATAACCCAGACTCAGGACTAGACAGTGATATATGGCAACCCTACCTGTGGGTTATATGCAGGCCTTTTCCTGATCTTGTGTCGGAATCTTTCCCAATCACCTTGCTTGGTGTGGAAAAGAAGAGGAAGAGAAAAATGAATAGGTTTGTCTATTTTTGGTTCTGGCCCCTTCGCCCCACTACCTTTAGTGCTTTTCATGGTGGGAATGTGGTTCTTGTACAATGGAACTGTTCTGATTAATCCTGGTTTTTTTTACATTTTTCAGTTGCTTTTAAAATGTCCCAGTTTCTCTCTCCTCTCCCCACTTTCCCCTTTCATCCTAAAGTTACTTGGGAGTTTATCACATGGGAGGAATTTCTCTCAATTTCAAAAGAAATGAAAGTGAGGCCAGTTCGAAATTGAGTAAATTCGCTACTTCAGCGAATTTACGTGATTGCATATTGACACTGCATTGCGTTCAGAACTGCCCGAAATTGCCTCCCAGTGACCGAAATTGTGTGTGATACTCTAATACTCAATCACGCGAAACCCCATGATTGCATTCGGAAGGACTTCTCTTTGCCCAAAAATGTGTGTGATCAGCTTTCACGCAATCACGCAAAACCCCATTATTGCATTCAGATTGCCATTGGATTTTACTTCCAATTCCCTTCGTGTGATAAACTCCTCTGTTACCGCAAACTGAGTTCAAAGTGCAAAAGTAGTTTGTACCCCATTAACTCAGCAGGGAGTGGGGCAGGATAGAAGAGGCAGAAACTTGCCTTTCACAGTAAGTCCCTACAAAATCAAACTGCTACAGCATCTCCTAGCTTGTGCATTCCTCCTCAATAATTGTGTTTGCACTCTTGACCATTCTCCGATGTTACATGTCTTTGTTTTCATCCGTGAAATGTTGGAGAGAAATTGATTCCCAAGAGATTATTGCCAATGGAATGTGGCCCGCAACAGAAAACTCACTTGTCCTGCCCTGCTTTATAGCCTAAGACCCACCCTTAATCTCACAGGTCCCCCAACCATTTCAATCATCATCATCATCATCATCATCATCATCATCTTCATCATCATCATCATCATCATCATCATTTTTTAAATAAACATACAAGGTTGCTGAATTTGTAGTCTGCAATAAAGGTGTGTGTGTGTGTATTCTTGCACACACACACACACACACACACACGAACTAACTTATATTAGAGAAACTGGCAGCACCAAAAATCATAAAATAGCTGATCTAATTTCCAGCTGGCAAGAAGCAACAGAATCATAGAATTAAATAACATTTCAGAGATCATCTGGTTTAATACCTTGTCAATGCAGGAAATCTGCTGTCACAGCATTATGTCTTGTGATCAGTTACAAGATGGAATCCTATATCACTTTTTACTTAATGTAAGTTTATGTATTCTTAGCTAAGTAGCAGAGGTGCTAAGAAACTCCACTGGTGAATTGTGAAGATGTGTGACAGGAGACTGGCAAAAGTACTTGATACACATCTGGACCAATGTGCATTGGTGCACATCATGTATTGCTACACAATTTGCGTCGGGCAGTAACATAACATCAGCCCTCTACTGGATACAGATGTTAAAATACTAATCCTAATTCCAGCATACATAAATCCACTAACAAAACTGTAAGTCCCATACAGGAGTCCTGCCAACAAAATTCAACATAATAGTCTGATTGAATTTTTGCCCTTTTCTTATCAGTTTCAAGATGTTTTCACATACCAGCAAAGTAGTATTGAGTAATGGAAAGTGGGGGAGAGAGCAATGCAGTGAGTAAGTGGCTCAGTTATATGTCCCACCATCATGGGAGGCTAAGCTGCTTAGTAGCAACACCACGACTATGGAACTGCCTCTGAAGGGAGGCCAGGCTGGTTCCATCTCTCCTGAGTATCCAATAGGTAGTAAAGATTATGCTATGTTTGTTTTGTTTAAAAAGAAAATAGAGGTGTCTGCACCATTTTAAAACTTTTTTTAAAAAGTTCAGTGTGTGTTTATTGTTCAAAAAAGACTTAAAGGGCCGATCTAGATGGGGACTATGAGGCACCTTTAGGGTTTAAAAAGGTGTGATTAGGGCTGGGGAGGGTGTAGCGTTTAGACCCTCCCCAACCCTACCACACATGGGTGCCATCATTTTAAAATGGAGGCCTCCATATGGGTGTGCCATGGTAGTGTCATGGCGCACACAGCGTTTAGATACGCTGCGTGTGGAATGATGCACTGGCACCACGGGAGGGCGCCAAGCGCGCCCTTTCCGCAGCACAAAAAAGCTCGAAAACTGAGCTCCTTTTTTGTGCCAGGTCCTTGGTGCAGCCTTTAAATGGCCACGCCAAGGACCCAGGGGGGAAAGGCCGCCAAGGCCCCTTTCTTCCCTAGGAACCACCAGGGAGAGTGGGGTGCAGCATGTGCCCAAGGCACCTGCTGCACCCTGCTTTCAAGCCACAGGGAAGTGGCAGTTTTCAGGCCTTCGGAAGCGGCGGGATGGGGCCTCTTAGGTTGCCAGTGCGGCAGCCTTGGCCCCATCTCGCCACTTTGTGGGGCAGCTACAGACTGCCCCGTTTGGGCAGTCTTTACCTCCCCAATGTGTTTTAAATTAGTTTTTAGTTACATGTTTAATGTTTTAAGTTGTTTCAGGGGCTTAGGTTGGTTGACATGCAATAAACAAATCAGATGGATATATAGGTGTATAAACAGATGGTTAGACAGCTGGATGGATGAATAGATAGACAGATAGGGTCCGAATAGAAAGGCCAAAATAAAGCTGCTTCAGGTCACTTTGGAGGTATGCTGTTTAAATGACACACGCATCTTCAGAGGCCAGAAGCTGTGCCAAAGCTGAACTCCAGTCCTTAGGATTGGAGCATGGCTTTGGCACAGGTTTTGGCCTCTTAGGACACATGCATCATTTAAACAGCATACCTCCAAAGTGACCCGAAGCAGCTTTATTTTGGCCTGTCTGTTTGGACCCATAGACATATGGACAGACAGATAGGAAATCAGCTGTCCCCTCTAGAGATCAAAGTCGAGCCTGTTTCTGGCTTGTCTACTTTCCCCCCATTCTCTGTCTCTCCTGGTGGTATATATTCACTGAGAAAGCTCAATCAACCAAATTATTTGATTTTGTAATTTCTGGTTGGTTTTTAAATTAAGTTCAGGGTATAAGTGTGGCCTTCAAATTGGAAATAAAATAGAAAGCTAAGCTTGGCAAAATTAATTTTTTTGACTGCAGCCCACAGAATCTCCCCCAGCCAGCATGGCCAGAGATTCCCCTGATTTCCAGCCCCCCCTCCCCAAAAAGTAACTTTTCCCAAGCTCTGATATAAAAGTGTATACCTGCAGTTATATTCATTCCATTGCACATGGTGTTGTCAGTTTGATCACAGATTAAGAATTTAATGGTTTAACTAGATTAAACAGATGAAGAGATTAACAGGTTTAGATTAGGGGGATCATTTTAAACACATTAATGGATAAGATTAAGGGTCATCAATTAATCTGATCCGGCTACAGGCTAGGAGAGAAAAAGGTGGGAGGTGGGATCAGACTGAGGATAAAAAGTAATTGATTGCATAGGTTAAGTTAATGTTTATTTTATTTTGCCTGATCCCTTATATGATCTACCACAGAGTTCTCCAGGGCTATAAACTCTTTTTAAAAATCTGCTGTTACTTGTGGCAGTGAATCCTTCTTTCTTAAGAGGTCAGTTGGCACATTTTAAATATTGAGGAGTTTACTGAGGTACATAGCCTTTGCCTTCATGGTTCCTGTGGTTGATTCCTGTACTGATCCTTGAAAGAGTATATGCTGCTAAACCCCAAGGAAAACAGGGTACATTTCACCTGAGCCCTAAAAACAAATTTTAAAGTAGCAGGAAACAGTAGCAATAGCAATACCAAGTACAGTCAGCCCTCCTTATCCATGGATTTTTTTTTTATCCAAGGATGCAAGTATCCATGGATGCTCAAGCCCCATTAAATACAATGGCATAGTAAAATGGGCTCCTTTATATAAAATGACAAAATCAAGGTTTGCTATTTGGAATTTATACTCTTTTTTTAAAAAAAAAATATTTTTTTTAAAAAAAATTTGTGGTTGCATTACTGGCATTTAGCCAGTGCACCACCAGGGCTCCTTTTGCTACAGTAACAATAATAACCATAGCCAAATTCCATAATTTGGGTGCCAACACTGAAAAGACTTGAATTTTAAAAAAGAGCATAAATTCCAAATAGCAAACTCTGATTTTGCCATTTTATATAAAGGAGCCCATTTTACTATGCCATTGTATTTAATGGGACTTGAGCATCCATGGGTTTTGGTATCCACGGGAGGTCCTGGAACCAAATCTCAGTGGATAACAAAGGCTCACTACATATTTCTATATCAGTATATAATATAACTAGCACTCCCTAAGCTGTTTACAATATGTAAGCCAATTGCCCCCAACAAATTGAGTAGTCATTTTACTGACCTATGTAAGGATGACAGGGTGAGTGGACCTTGGAGCCCTGCCTGGGATCGGACACACAACCTTGTGGTTGTAGTACTGGCATTTAACCACTACACCACCAGGGCTCCCTTTGCTACAGTAGCAGTAATAGCCAAGGAAAATTGCATAATTTGGGTGCCACCACTGAAAAGACGTCCACACCGAATCTCAAGAAGAGATGGGGAAGAAACTAGGGAAAAGACCTCAGGCTGAATTTAGGCTTGTTGAAGAGGTTCATTTCAAGAAATGTCCTGAGAATAAAAATGCAGATCACCAGCTTTACATGGAGTCTAAACTCTGTTCGAATCATTTTGCTGCCTGAGGTGGAGTAGCATCATTGCACCCCACTCACCAAGGTCAAGCACCAAAGCTAGTCATGTTATTTTGGTGTATCAATCAGAAAACATCAGAAGTCCTTCCCACCTTGCTTGACAATAGAAATACAATAACACTTTATGACATCCCAAAGCTGCATCACTACCCCAAGAAAGAGCCTAAGGAGTTTATCACATGGGAGGAATTTCTCTCAGTTGCGAATGAAGCCAATTCACAATTACATGAATTCGCTAGTTTAGCGAATATACGTGAAATCTGATTGTGTTTGGAATGTGTTCAGAATGAATTCCCATTTCCCAAAAATGACCCCCCCCCCCCATTGCCCGAAATTGCATGAGATATTCTAATATTCAATGACATGATACCCCATGATTGCGTTCAGAATGACTTACCATTGCCCAAAATTGCGTGAGATATACTCATTCGCAATAACGTGAAACCCCATGATTGCATTCGGATTGCCATTGCATTATACCCCCAAATTCCTTCCTATGATAAACTCCTAAGAGAAGTTGGAGGAGGTTGACCATTAAGCCAAAATAAGAAAGAGTCATACTGAAAGAAAAGTATTCTGAAATTAAGGAAAGGTTTAGGAACTCTTAGCCGTTCTCAAGCAAAAGCAGATGAACATTAGCAGAATGTTCTGGCTCTGTCATCCACTAACTGGTGCTTTTTATAAGTAACAATCATGATCTGAAAAGTTTTAAAGTGTATTGTTGTAAACGCTTCTGTCTTTTAAAATTGTACTGTATTCTTTTAACAAGTGTTTTGTTTTAATATTGTCATAAATTAATTCTCTTTTAATGCATCACTTTCGTATGTTTTGAATTGTACTGTTCTTTTACGTTGTAAGCCACTCAGAGTCCAAGTTTGGGGGGGGGAGGGGGAAATGGGATACAAATAAATATAATAATAAAATTGAATAGTTTTTTCTTGGTATTTGCTTGCGAATTTTTTTATGAAGGTTAATTACTGTTGTTTCATGATTAGCTAATATATCTGCAGTAACTTCCTAGGTTTTCCTATATGCTATTGTATTCTGTTGCTAGGCAGAATTCCCCAAAATACGATAAACGATAGTAGTTTGTTTCAGTGCCAAATTGCTCAGATGTCATGCTGACATCTGGACCAGTGCAATATCATAAATAAACTGCTGACTTCAATTCACTATGCCTCTTTCCCTGAACCCAAAAAACTGGGCACGTTTTGCCTTCAAGACCCACTCATGGCCTTGCAAGCCTTCTGTCTGATAAGAGCAGATGCTGCACTTGAGCTTAACCAAAAGGCTGGGACCTACATGTGAAAATAGCTGCTATGGGAAATGTATAGATATGCAGTATCCCTTTATTGTTTTTGTTGGAACAGAAATGTCTCCACTTCGCCCTCAATCAGAGTTTTCAAAGTTCTGGAAAAATCCATTTAAAGTTTATTTATTGATTGTCTTAATATGGTGCTTAAAATACACCTCTCTTACTTAATGATTCATTTTATTTGTACGTTACATTTCTTTTTTGTGTTGCTTTTCAAAAGGAAATTAATAATAATAACAATAATAATACCAAAGCCTCCTATGTTTAGCTGCCTATCCACAATTATTTTAGACATCTGATAGGCCACAAGCCATGGCTGGTTGGTACTGAATTTCATTTCGGGTTGATGGTTGACAAGCCTCTTGCAGGCCTGACTCAAGTGTGAGTATGGTGACTCCATAAGTTTTCTCAGGCAAAGAATACTCAGAGGTGGTTTTACTAGTTCCTTCCTCTGAAATATAGCTTACAGCATGCAACATCAGAGTGTGTTCAAGATAGCAAAAATTATTAACAAGGAAAAACAGACAAGCTAGGAGAGGCTGCAGCAGTTTGCTTTTGCCTGAGCCTACTGGGAAGGTCAAGATTCTTCCCTCTCTTTTCCTTTCTGAGTCAATTGAGTGCAAATTACTTGTTCCCTTTCAGTTCAGCTTGCAGCAGCTGAGGTAAGCTGAGAACAAAGAGGGAAAGTGGGAGGAGAAAAGAGAAACTGGGATATTTTAAAAGCAGATGAAAAATTGGAGCAACAGAGGATTACCTGGGACCACCTAAGGACAATTGGAGGATATGGAATAATTCTCACGGAGTAATTTAGACATTCAAATGCTGGTAGAAAAAGGTTCAAGAGTCTTATTGCTCTATTATTCTTTCCAACTTTTTGGGAGGAATAGTCCTCCCATCTTTATTCTCCCATGCACACACCTTTTGGCACAGCACTGAGGATTTTGTGCAACTATAGTATGCAACTATAGTGGCTATTCCCTCCATCACTGCCTCTGTGTGTGTGTGTGTGTGTGTTTGTGTATCTAGTAACCATAGGAAATCAATTGAGCAGTTTATTGTCTGGTTGATTCCCAAGTGGTTTCTAGGTTACATGAACCTTATTGATGCAGCCTGTACTTCACTCAGATCAATGGCAACCAACGGATCGACATTACCTTTGTGCCCTTGAGAGAACTGACTAGCCTGGGCTTGGAGAACTTCGGTACCCATCTGTTTGGCAGTGTCTCTCATGAGTCAAACTGGACGGCCTCGGAGTCAGTGCCCTCTTCTGCAGTGTAAGCTGTGTCAACTTTGTCAACTGTTGGCCCGTTTGTAGACTTTGGAAGGCACTTCCCCCTAGAACAAAGCCAGGCATCTGAAGTCTTCCAGATGCTTTGGACTCAATTGTTTCTATTTCTATTAAAATATTTTTATTGAAAAATATATATTTCATTCAACACATAGGCCAACAGAGGAAATGTCAAAAAACAAAAAACAACGCACAATACACCCACTCCGCCTTACTGTATTAAAAATCTGTATTTGAAATTAAACCGAGGGCTGCTCATCTCTAATTTGTTGTTGTTGTGTGCCTTTCAATTGCTTCTGATTTATGGCAACACTAAGGAGATCCTATCATGGGGTTTTTGTTGCAAGATTTGTTCAGAGGAGGTTTGCCATTGCTTCCTCCTGAGGCTGAGAGCATGTGACTTGCCCAAGTCTTCCATTCATACCCCTTCCATTCAGCAAAAAGAGCCATTATGCATAGGAGGTTCTGAAACAAGGAGACTGTTCTATACATGGCAATGGAGCCGGGGTCTATAGCACAGGGGCAGGTAATGCATGGCCCATGAACCACAGTGGTTTTAAGGGAATTTTGAGTCTCATAGTGTCTTGCCCATCTAGATATCTCCCCCAATACACATTGCAGAGAATCCTGAAAGTCTACAAAAACTGTTATTTTGCTGGACTTTCTCTCTAACTAGTCACCTGCGAAGATTGGAAGTGTCCTTCCTTCCTTCCTTCCTTCCTTCCTTCCTTCCTTCCCCTTCGGAGATGCAGAGTGGATTTCAAGAGACAAAAATATTAAAGCTGATATAGGAGTTGTCCTGCTCCAGATTTTCCTCTTCCAATTCACCGAGGGTGATGCAGATAAACTGCCACCTCATCGGAAGGGAGTCATTAATATCCCTCTCCCAATTCTAAAATGTGTATCGTGTACATAAGGGAGGAACACAAGCACAGGGCTCCTCTCTCTGTCTAGTCTACCTCCCAGGGTTTTGTCCCGCTTCCTCAGAAATCCCCCTGAAGCAATGGGTCAGGCAAAAAAGCACAATGTAAGACACTTGACCAATCCAGAACTGGAACTGACTAGGTCTAGGATCCTGGACAACTCCAAAGATTCTGGGTGAGAGATTATGTGCTTGAATTCAGCGATAATATAAAATAATAAAATAGTGACCCAGTGGGCAAAGACAAGTTGCCCCTGGACTTGTCTGTCCAGTCCTTCTGGGAGCTCCACTCCTTTAAATGCTCTATCTGGCTATTAAAGAGCTTGTACCAGTGTGGTGTAATGGTTTGAGCATTGGACTACAACTCTAGAAATCAGGGTTTGATTCCCCGCTCAGCTATGGCAACCCACTGGGTGAACCACACACTCTCAGCCTCAGAAAACTCCATGATAGGTTTGCCTTAGGGTCACCATAAGTCAGAAATGACTTGAAGGCACACAGAAACAACCCCTCTTCTCCAGTGGCTGGCATCATCATCATCATCATCATCATCATCATCATCATCATCATCTTTATTTCTATCCCGGCCAATACAACATTAAAATATACATTAGAAAGCCCCACATCCCCTCCTTAAAACACTATTAAACTATTTGAAATATAAAACATAACTTAAAATAATAAAACAACAACAACAAGGACAGCAGCAAAAATCAGGGACCAACAAATTAGATTTTTTTTTTCCCCTTTTTGGTGGCTGGGCATCTATTCTGGAAAGGCCTGCTGGAAGAGATCTGTCTTAACAGCTTTTCTGAAGTTGTTTAAGGTGGTTATCTGGCGTATCTCATCCTGCTGCTGGAAGATGGTGAGAGCTGGAAAGGCTGATTGGGAACTGCTTCCCAAGACCCTCCAGTTCTCACCAAGGAGTCTTAGTTCCATCTTCCAGAAAGCAGCGGAAGAACTATGAGTCCATAGCCTGAACATTACTCTCTTCTGTTCAATATGATTTCTGAGCATGTGTCCTTAAAAATACAGAATAGGGGAAAAAAACCATATTTAATAGGGACCAATCCTTTGAGTTTAGGATTAACACTGCTGTGCTAGGCAGACCAAACATGCATATGCTCACTCACACTCTACCGGCTTAATTGACATGGTGCCTATTATCTCACAGTATGTGTCAGTTACTAGTGTATATTGCATTACTATCTTAACAAGGAACCTGTGGCTAAGGATTAGGCTGGTTAGTTCAATCAATACATGAAATTTACCCCATTCCCACCACCGCCTCAGCCTTATTTGAACACACCGACACCATTTTGTTCATCTCGAGACTCTCAGTGCGTCGTTTCTCAGGCAGATTTTCACCTCCCTCACAAAATGTGCATTGTTTGTTAACTTTCTGTTGTCGCCTGGTTCAGGCTGGTGTATAATGTTCATCAATATTTTATGACATCATGGCAGTTCGGCTAATACACGGAGAGTATGATGGATACAAGACAAAGAAAAAATAATTTGTATTTCCTCTTAAGCATTCATAGTTTCAACAGAGAGCTAAAAAAAATTGGATGCAATATGTAACAATGAAGTTCAAATTTGAAAATTTTGAGATGAAAAGTAGCACTGAAATTTTTGCACTGAAAAGTCTAACTGAAAAAAAAAAGGAAAAGGTTTTTTAAATTTTTAATATTTCACAAATAATTCAGTGAATAATAAGGCTCATTAATATCACACGGGGCCCAGCAAGGATTACCAGATACTGTAGGATGTATTTTAGAGGAAGACAATAACAAACCATCTCAGAATACCTCTTGCCAATGAAAACCCAATGAAATTCATGGGATTGCCATTAAGCCTATGAAATTCTGGGATTTGTAATGTTGTGGTCTATTTAGCCAACAGGTGACCTGAAGGTACATTACACACACACACACACAGAGCAAATTTACCATGGTATAGAAACCAAAGAGGCTTAAAACAAATTAGAACAAAGTAGAGCTAAAATTTGTTTGATACAAAAGTTTTATAAAAACTTTTCAATAAACAATTTGATTAAAACATTAAACTAAAATACATTAAAGAAGAAATAAAAGGATTAGAGCATTACAGCATGCCCCCTTGAAAGGCTCTTCCGCTACAATAAGAACTGAAAGTCTGCTTAAATAAAATGGCAAAAAAGAGCAGAACTGAGCCTCCCAAGGAGTTCCACCAAGAAGTCTTTCTCCTATGTCCTTACAAAACACATTTCTGATGGTGACAGAATGGAGAGAAAGCCTTCCCCTGACGATCTTAGCTTTGACATGAAGGCTGGATTACTTTTGCACTGCAGAAATAATGCAGTTTGACATCACTTCAACTGCCATGGCTTAATGATGTGGAATTCAGGGATTTGTAGTTTTGAGCGGCATTTAGCCTTCTCTGTCTGAGAGTTCTGGTGCCATAACAAACTACAAATCCCAGGATTTCATAGGATGGAGCTGTGACAGTTGGTATCAAACTTCATTACTTCTACAGTGTAGCAGCAGTCTACAACTTGCCAATCCTGATTCTCTCCATTGCAATGCAAAGCTAAACCTTCTGAAGAGGGAACTCATTTGTTATCATTTCTGGTTTATGGTGACGCTAAGGCTTTCTTGGCAAGATTTGTTCAGAGAAGGTTTGCCGTTGCCTTTTTCTCAGGCTGAGAGAATGTGACTTGCCCAAGGTCAGGCAGTGAGTTTAATGGCTGAGTGAAGATTCCAACTGTGGTCTCCTGGATAACCCCACATTCATACCAGTACAGCACATTGGCTCTTGGGGAAGACTTATACATATGCAGAAATAGGGCCTTGTTGGGAGGAATTGCTCCACTTTCATCCAGCCTTGCTCTTCTCCATGCCTGCTTGGGCAACCTACTTCAAAGCCAATGGTACAGTAAGCCTTCAACTTGCTCCCTGCTGGTGGATGAAACAGAGGCCTATGCAAGTGATGCAACTGTGCCTGTCAAAGATGATACATCTCTGCTGTGGTCTATTTCTCTGTCTCTCAAACCACAGGCACTGATATTCTCATTGATTTCCATGCTTCCCTCCCACTCTTCAGCCCACAGGCGGCAGGAGGAATCCTTCATGCCGCCTGGTCAGCAGGAGAACCGCTCTTACTCAGAACAGAGGCTTGCAGGGTGAAATATGGTGCATCATTATCCCGGGTATTATAGCTGTGTGCACAGCTCATCACCTCTCTCGCTTTCTCCCCCCCCCCCGCCTACTCTCCTCCCATTACAAATATGATCTCCGCTGCACGGTACACTGTTGCACAGGCACACAAGCAGCCAAAGTAAGGCTGAGACCCTAAGTAATGCTGACGGAGAGTAAAACTCCACCAGTGTACTTATACAAAGACCTAGGACTTTCCATCTAGAGGATGGCATGATGCTATCCCAGTGGCCCCTCCAGCCAACCAATCAATAGTATGCATTTTGTAACTACACTGCGGCTGGCCATTCAACACACCCCGGTCTTAGCAATGCAGCCTCCCTCAACAGCTGTTCAACGGCTAGTATACAGTGGGGAGGGTGATCAGAGAGGGCCCCTATAACTTCCCCATCACTAGATCCAAAATCCAAAATCCATCCTCTGCTTAAGCCTGCTGGGATCCAGTTCTTGGCGGATGATTTTGCATCTGGTTACGGCAACATAGCCAGACACTTTTCCTATCCTCCTACACATACCAGTCAAGAGGAGCTGCAGTGGCTCAATATTGTTGTAGCCTTGGTTGTTGTGGAAGAAGGAAGGAAATAACAACTTCAGTAATAACCAAAATAAAAAGACATCCACCGGCATAAGGTAAGCTCGCACTTGCATATTTCACTAAGAGGATGCCAACCTATGTCAGTTTGGATGGAACTGGACTCAGTACCATCTCACTGCTGAGGTTTCATTCTGGCTGGCAATGACAAAGAGCAATGCATGCCTCTATTCTTGCCTGTATCTGAGGATTGCTCTGGTTAGCTTCTGAGAATTCACTAAACTAGGTTTTAGGGCCAAACCAGAGGTGTGTGCAGAGCTATAAATTAGAGTGGAGACTTAACTTTTTCAACTTAAAAAAAAAAGTTAGCAATAAAGACTAAACCTCATCACCTTGGAAGGGCAAAAATGCCATTTGGCTTATTTCCAATAAGAACATTGCAAAATTCAGAAATTTCTTTATAAACTTACTACTTTTCAAATTATTTAATATTCTGTTGGAGAGGCTTTTTTTTACCCCTTTACATTTTAAATTATTTTAAATTGTTTAAACTGATTTTTTATTGCAAGCTGTCCAAAGAGCTTATGATATAGGGCTGGATATAAATATTTTAATACCTACTTACAGACAGACATAAACATGATGGAAAGAACTTTGAGATTTAAAGCGTTCTAATGTGGGAGAAAATGATACTGACAGATTCGTCTGAGGCTGATGGCTTTAAGTAGTTACCACTTAAGCATCTGGGTTTGAATACCTATGTGCCCGGCCAAGCCAAGTTTGCAGTGCTGAATTCAAGTTGTCATCTCTTTTTATTTCTCTCACAGGTTCCTATTCTTTAACAGATACACAGCAGGCAGGTATAACACGGTCTCACCTGTGGTGGGAGTTGCTATACTTGTTGAATTTGGCTAGGGCAAACATTTGAGAATTTTGATCAGAATTTACTAATATCTACGTATTTCTTCAATAGTGCAATGTAATAAAATGTCAATAGCTGTTTGAGACAGCAAAGTGAATGAGTCTTCTATCCCATTTATTTCATATTCCTTGTATACCACTGCTTTAAGTGCCTGTACAAACACAGAGAGATGGAGCATGATTCTGGGATTGTCCACATGGGATGAAAGAAATGGCCCAACCCTGCTTTGGAACTCATCTTTTTAGGCAATGGACATGACTGAAACAAGAGGAAAACATGCTTTGGGGCTTAATACCAGAGCAAAAAAGAATTCCCGGTATGTAGAGCAAATTATCACACCAGTGTTCAAACTGTGCACCAGTACGGAAGCAGTCTGGAGCAGATGCCTGAGCTGAGCAAGCCACCCGTGCCATTTCTGGACATATTTTATTTTTGGATGTGCATGGATGACACAAGCACAAGAAGAAGGGCCCTTCCTCCAGTCCATTTGCCATGGTCCAAGCCTCAGAGGGAGTGAAGAACCACTGGACTTGATCCCCTTCCCTACCACCATTCCCTTCTCCTTTTTTGTCATGTCTTTTTAGATCATAAGCCTAAGGGCAGGGAACCATCTGAATACTATCTGTAAGCTGCTCTGAGAGCCTTTAGGGCTGAAGAATGTGGTATAAATAACATAATAAATAAATAAATGGGCTGCACCATTGACCCATTCCAGACCCCGTGGAGTGAAATGATAACAAACACCTCAGGTTACCAACAACAGAATGGATATAATAAACACATTAACAAACTGGCTGGTCTGACAAGTGGCCTTGGGGAGATAGGGGAGAAAGGGCTATGTATGGGGAGGGGGCACTATGATCATGCTGTGCCAATATCTATGTCACTGGGTGCATCAACATGTCATACACAGGGAGGCAAGGGATCATGCAATCGATCAGCCGGTCTCGTGGGTGTCCAATGGGCTGGTGAAAGGGTGGTATCGAGGAGAAATTGGCAGCTGCTGGTGGAGTTTTTCTGCACATGCATGTGTGATGCAGTGGGGGGAAAAATAATAGCAGGGAGTGCCTTATAGCTACGAATTCTCTGTTTTGGTGAGTCCTTCCTTGCAATGGGAGGACTGCACATCCGTTGTTGGCTATTGTGAGAGCTGGCCATGTAGTCAGTGACTTCTCCCTGCACATTGGGAAACTCCCTGCAAATAGGGTAAGCCACTTTTCTCTGTCTGCTCCTAGCCCCTGATATGCTGATTCTCACATTGCTAAGAAAATATCACAAAACCATTGAACAGAGGCAGGTAAAGTATGGGATTCCATCACAATTAGATACAGAACATGTACATTCCCATCCTTCTGGACAGCCAGACTAGTCACTACAAGCCATCTGGATGGTCCTTGCAGTTCTCTCCCCTTTTCACACCCAATTCCCTTTCCTTTTCTCTTGCTCATTTTACGTTTACATCTGAGGGCAGGGAATGCTTCTTGCTGGTTTTTGCAAACTGCTTTGAGAGGCTTTCCAGCTGAATAACAAGCTTTTTAAAAATTCCTTAATTAATTGAAATACAAGAATTGTTGTTTTAAAGTGGGTTTTTTTAGATTGGTTTTTGATTTTGTAAATTACCTGAGTTAAGTAGATAGACCGATAGGGTAGTATAGAGAGAACCAGTGATGTGTAGTGGTTTGAGTATTGGCCCAGGTTTCCAAGAGACCAGGATTTGAATCTCTGAATCCCTGAAAACCCACTGGGAGGCCTTGAGCAGGTCCCACTCTCTCAGCCTTAGAGGGAAGCAATGGCAAACCACCTCTGAATGAATCTCGCCTAGAAAACACTGTGGACTCTTTCAAACGGGAGGAATTTCTCCCAACTCCGAATGGAGCCAATGCGGATTCATGTAAATTCGCTTGTTTAGCGAATTTACATGAACCTCTGCTCCGTTCGGAAGAACCCCTGCTCCGTTCGGAATTACTTCCCATTACCCGAAAATAACCCCCTCCTGCCCGAATTTGCATGCGAAGCTTTAATTCGCAATAACGTAAAACCCATGATTGCATTCGAATTGGCTTCCCTCTTGCCCGAATTTGCGTGCGAAGAGTTAATTTGCAATAACATAAAACCCATGATTGCATTCGAATTGACCTTAAATTATACTTCCAATTTAGCCTCGTATGAAAGAGTAGTGTGATAGGTTTGCTTGAGGGTCACCATAAGCAGGAACCAACTTGAATGCTTGTAACAATAACAGTAAAGTAACGGAAGCAGCTACAGTCTATTAGGCCTGGGGTGAAGAGGGATAAAGAGACACTTGGTTTTGGGCTTCAGTTCCCAAAAGCCCCAGCCACTGTAGCCAATGCGAAACAGTTATGGGAGCTTTTGTCCAAAACATCTAGAGAGCCAAAAAATTCCCCTTCTACAGTAATCCTTAACATGGGTTACATGGGTATCCAGTGCTGAGAGATGATAGCTTAGCCATAAGAGTTCAACATGTAAATCCATCTCTGCTTTTCCAGGCTTTTCTTTCATTTGACACTTTGCTCATTGCATCGGCTCTGGTCTCCTTGCTGCCGCATAAGTAATTCAGTGCCCCTTTGTCCCTCCCTTCCTCCAGTCACAAGTCAATGCTCCTTCGCCCCATCAATATCAATGCATGGATTCTGATTGCAACATTACTTAAACCTTGGAGAAAAATAATTTCAAGGATAAATTATTAATTTGTATCGAGCATGCCGTAATTGTCCTATTAAGTCTAACAAAGCCATACGTTTGGTCAGGGAATTTATTCAAGGCTGTAATTCCCATCGACGTCCTCAATTCTAATTAACGGACATTTAGCAAACTGGTTCCATAATTGATATACCCCCCACCCAACCAAATCGATCACCTGGGAAGAATCATCCCACTTCTCTCTACCCTTCTTCCATCTGTGTCCCCAACAGCTTCTCCAAAGGATGCCAATTCATTTTCTTTCTTTTTTATGAAAAAAAATGCCACTTTGCCTGTTTATCAGGTGCTGTATTTGAAACACAGCTAGATCTTGGGTAGGACAACCAGGAGTAAGGGAATAGAGGGCTCCTGCATTTTTCAAAGCTGCATTGAAAACAGAATATTCACAGGTGCTATTTTTTCTAAGTTCCAAAGTTAAGTGAATGCCATCCTCCTCTGGAGTCACTCCACCCTGACCCTCTTTATGCATGGTCAAAAGGTTACTATTTTCATGTTCTCAGTTAAATCACCTCTCTGGCTTCTAATATAAGAGGTGGCATCACCCTTCCTCAATCCACAAAGGAAATGAAAGCTATTGTCGGAGTCCAAAATGCAACTTCTCTGACCTCTGTAAATAAAGTAGGTAGTTCAGTGCACAATGAATGGTGGTGAGGTCTGTTGTTGTTCTTCTTGATGTTGATGATGTTATATGCCTTCAAGCCTACTTCAGCTTTTGGTAACCTTCTCATAGGGTTTTCTTGGCAAGACATCTTCAGAGGAGGCTTACCCATTGCCTTGTTCTAAGCCTGAAAGAGTGTGACTTCCCCAATGTCACATAATGGGTTTCCAAGGCTCAGCATGGATTCAGATACTCATCTCCAAAAATCTTAGTCCAGCTATGCCATGTTGGCATATCCCAAATATGCCTTCTTGCCCCAGCATTGTAAGCCAAGGCTGCTCAGACAGGAATTAATTTCTCAGCTGTTATTCAAAATACAGCAATGAATTAATTGTTACATTTAATTTCATGTTTCCTCCAATGGCCCCAAAGCAGTGTGCAAATCTCTCCTCTTTCCAAATTTATTCTCATGAAAACAGTCCTGTGAGTCAGGTCATACTGAGATTGGCCGTTCCACAGTCTGAGGTGAGCTTAATCATTCATTTCAGGGAAAAGGCTGTGCAATCCACAAAAGCATATTTTAGAGAATGACTGGCACCCTGTTGTTGACATCCACATGCATTCAGTTGCACTATGCATGTGGGCTAAATTATTTGCAACAGCCAAACAGATGTATTCTGCTGACAGTGGTGGAAGTGGGGCGGTGGTTATTGCGACAGTGTAGGTTGTGATTTCACATTGCAGTTGTGCACTGAACATTGGGTTCTGCAGTTGTGGCACAGTGTGCTTTTTCATTCCAATTGTGCATTACGCATTATACATTGTAACTGCACATTGTATGTAGATGATCTGTGATGGATATCATGCATCACATTGAATCATACTATCATAGAGTTTGAAGAGACCACGAGGGTCACCCAGTCCAACTTGCTGCCATGCAGGAAGACACAATCAAAGCACCCCTGATAGATGGCTATCCAAGCTCTCTGTTTAAAAACCTCCAAAGAAGGAGACTCTACCACACTCTGAGAGAGAGTGTCCCACTGTTGAACAGCTCTTACTGTCAGTACGTTCTTTCTAATGTTTAGGTAGAATCTCTTTTCTTGTGGTTTGCATCCATTGCTCTGTGTCCTAATCTCTGGAGCAGCATAAAACAAGCTGTCTCCATCCTCAATATGACATCCCTTGAAACAGGGCTATCATATCACCTATTATTATATCATTGCAGCTTTGCATTGTTCATTTCACATTGCAGTTGCACATTGCTCAATGGCACCCAGGCATAGCCATCTATTTCACAATGTTACCATTGTACATGTGGTTGGATAGTGTTGACGTAGCATATCTCCACATGTGGATGTTTGCGCTATGCTGAGAGAATGTTCAATTGTAGCCAGAATGCGTCCATCTTTCAGATGCCACCAGACTGTGATATTTTTGCTGCAAAAGAATAACATGGCTCGTCCTAAACCAGTAGGTTTGATAGTTTAGAGGGGATTTGAATCTGGATCTCCCAAGTTCCAGTCCCAGTCCATCACCGTAACAAAAACAACAACAGACTGGCTCTTAATATAGAACATAGCCCCCAAAAGCAGAAAGTTTGAAAGCTACTGCCTTCCAGCATCAGGTCCTCCATTCTTCAGGTATGTAATATGGCAAGGAATAATCACACTCTGGGGATAAAATAGAAAATAGTAAAACCCCAGAAGTACCCTAGAACTGAATCAGTTGTAATGACCCTGGAAAAATATGGTCACTAGTGCCCCTTTCTCCTCCTGCTGTTTGTAATAGCTGGTCTGTTGGTCCCCAATGCTCTATATTTATGGATGATTTTTTTTTATTGCTTAGAAGACACTGAAGGAAAGGTCAGAGGTTTATGATGTGGTGATGAAGAAGTTATTATGGGGCTTGGAAGCTAATATTAGCAGAAAATTATCTAGAGTTAATAAACACAGCTTTTCTAGATATGCAAACAGCTGTCACATGCAGTTGGACACAAAAGTGTGGCTCACAAGCAGTCAGAGTAGAAGAAGTAATCAGTTGTTTTTCAAAACAGTTTGTTGCAGTAGTTAGAATGTTATAATGGACTTGGGGGCCATTCATACTACACAAATACTGTATAGCATTATTATTCTACTTTAAATGTCACGATTCTATTCTATCAAATCCTAGGGTTTGTAGTGAACCCTAGGTGAAGTACCAGAGCTCTTTGGATGAGAATTGTGATTGTCCCTCCCTAGACTGCAAATCCTAGGATTTCATGGGATGTTACCATGCCAGTTAAAATGAAATGCCACACTATAGGTGTGTAGTGTGAATAGACCCTTGGACAATCCAGGTTCTAGTTTTCGCTAAGCTGTAAAACTCGTATGATGACATGGGACCTCTCCTCATACATTGTCTAACCTGTCTTCCAGGGATGTTATGAGAATAATGTTAAGAGGAACAGAATTATGCATGCTGTATTGAGCACACAAAAGGAAAAGCAGAATATAAATGTAACATTTAAAAAAATCCAGTATACATGTTCCATGTATATGGGGCATGGTGTAGCTGCAGAGGAGGAAAAAGGAGGCATTGCTCCCCAATATGAATTCTGCATCTCAAAAATGACATTTTCCTTCAGTCATCAAATTTCCATCAGTGCAGCAACTTCATACTTCAGTTAGAAGTCTTCCAAACAGAAGAAGCCAGCATGGTGTAGTGGTTTGAGTGTTGGACTATGATAAATTAATTTAGTGTAAATGGGCCCTAGGACCTTATAGTAACTAAAAAGTCCAGATTCTCTGGGTTGCGTGCCTTCAAGTCATTTCACGGTTTCTTTGCAAGATATATTTAGATGGGATGTGCCTTTGACTGAGGCTGCAAGCCTGTGACTTGAACAAGGTCTATGGCAGAGGGCGGATTTGAATCCTGGTCTCCAGAGTACTAGTCCTAACCCACACCAGGCTGGTATGGGTACACGCTGTGGGATACACTGTTTCCCTATTCTCTATGACTCAACACAGATCACTATCCCTATACTGCAACACTGGTGATTTTCGTAGTCATCCCTGCTCCTTCTACAGAATATGGCTCTAAAGACCCAGACCCAGACATTTAGGAAGCAGCCAGCCCTAGACAGCAGAGCAGGCTGCTAGAAGCTTTATTGAAACTTTTGGTGTTATCCCCTCTGCCCCAGATGACATTTTCAGACATCACCATATCCCCTCCATCTGCTGTAGGCATGACATAACATTCAGTGGATATTTGGGATGCTTTACATTGAGGATGGGGAAAGTGGGAGCCATTAATCTGCTATGGACCCCCAGCTTGATTTTATGGTCGCTGAATTCCCTGGGATACCCCCTAAGCCTTTGCCTTTTCCAGATATTTTTAAAACTACTGTCTCTACCCAAAACACATTAAAACTGCCCCAGAACATGATGATTTCTCTTTCCCCTGTGATCCTCAAAACCCTGCAAATAGGGATGTGAAGACACTTGGTGCATGCCGATGATGTGCTGGTGGACTGCACCCACACATAGGTCAACACACATGACACAATTGTCCACTCCTGCTTTACATGCAAGTCATGGAAAGGAGATTCAATGAAGCCACATTTCAAACTCTAAAATTATGTTAATGGATGTTCCTGGGCTCTGGAACTTTCTTTTTCATAGATGGTGCCCACCTTCACCGGGGAAGGTGAAGACCTTTTTATTTCAGTAGGTCTTTGCTGAGAGGGAAATGCACTTTCAGAATGCGCTCTATTGTTTATACTTTTTTAAATGGCCTTGCTTTTAGCTGTTTTTACTTCTATTGATAGTTTCATACATCTTAAACTTTTGTATGATGTATACTTTTAGCTGTATTTGTTTTACCTTTTACAAGCTGCCTTGAATCACAGACTGGGAAAAAGATGGGATAGAAATGAATCAGCCCCCCCTCCTCCTGAATCCTCTTCTTTTGCTTTGGTTATAAAATATCAGGCCCTATGAACAGAGATTCACCATCCCTGAGAATTATGGTTCTAGTAGCAATAGGTGCTCTGAGATCCAGTGGTGTCAGTGGAGGGGTGTGGTGGGTGTGGACCACAGTGGGTGATACCACTGAAAGGGGGTGACACCTCTGAAGGGGGGTGACACCCGATGAGTGCTCCCCATGTCCCTGCAGTGTGCCATGGCACATGGCAGGGAGGGAGAGGTCCCAGCACCCCACCTAACCCTGTGCCGCACACCTTTACTCTGAAGTAAAGCCACACGGGGCCCTTTTGGTTCTGCCCCAACCCCAACCCCCCCCCCCCCCCGCACTGGTGACACCCTGGTGCAGGATACCACTGCTGGCAGCAATTCCAAATGGAATTCAAAATCACCATAAATAGAATCAAAATATCAAAAAAGTAACACTGATTACAACATGTCACATTATCTGACAATGCGTCATTGATTCCTAGATTCTTGAATAGAATCCAAAGTACTGACAGTCTAAAACTCCAGGTAGTAACACTTAGGGACAATTAGAATTAGAACTGAATTAGAAGCATGACCTGGGCAATTTTGTAATGTCCACATCCAGCAGAGGGCTGCTGTTACATTACCACATAGCGGAACTAGCAAAGTATCTAATGTGAATTGTGCACCAATGCACACCAATACCAATGCACATCTGAACACTCTTGTCAGTGGCCTGTTATACAGCTTCACAATTCATTAGTAGGGTTTTGCAGCACCTCTGCTACACAGCTAAGTATACATAAAGTCACATTAAGTTAAAGGTGATATAGGGAGATTATGATGATGTTGATGATGATGTTGATGATGATGATGATGATGATGGAAGAAGAAGGAGAAGAAGAAAGAAAAAGTTGTTCCATTTCCCCATGTAAGAAACTCCTCCTCCTTCTCCATCATCATCTGGAGGGTAGGATGAAATAACTAAGAGCAAATTGCACGTGAGAAGCCTTTGTCTGATACACTGATGAGCTTAGAAGCAAAAAGCAAATCATTTGGTTGCAACCTGGCAATCCAATGCCCCTACACCATATTTGTTGCAAACACCTTAATAGCAGATCCCAATGCAAAGTAATGAATACACGAAAGGCTTGCGGGGAGAGGGAGGGAGCAAGAGAAGATGTAACTTCTTTGTCTCCTGATTCGAAAGTGGGTTTTAAAAATAAATCAAGAATCTCCAAGTTGAAGCCTGGCAACTTCATGCATACCCCCTGCTTTGAAGAATTCATGAAAATTCAATGGTTGCTCTGATGACGGACGTGGGCCTGCCTGCTCCCTGTGAGAGGGACTCTGCTGGAAGTGGATTCCTATTGTCCTGATTGTGGAGAGATGATCAATTCTACCAACTGAAGTTCAAATTTTACAAAGTAGCATGGTTATATGACTGCTCCATGGCTCCCCTCCATAACAGAGCAGAGGGATGAGCAACTGCATAGAGGTGTGTGTGTGTACTTTTTAGAGTTATGATCAAGATCAGCACAATACCTTTTGTTGCCTCTGGCAAAAGACAAGATCCCCTTCCCCCCGGTTCCACTTGCTCATTGGCAAAAGGGCCAGACAAGACTGTGTTTTATATTGTATGGAAAGCAGGATTAGATTCAGAGGAAGCAGGCATGAAAACTGGGGAAAGGAACATCAATGATGTAAGGTATGTGGATGACAGCATATTAGTTAAACTGTATTAATTCTGCTGCCTAGGATTCTCCTCTTCAGGGTTTCTTGACACTCAAAATATGTGGATTTTGGTCCTTTTTGGAATATTTTCAAATATTCTTTCCATCCATGGCATGCCATGCAGAAGGCAAATCATGCGCCTCTCCTGAATGTGCTGCTGTCCCTCACTCTTGTTCCTCCATCTGCAAAATGGCCACGTTGATCCACCTGGATGGGTGGCTGTGAGAATGAACAATGCCAAGACTGCCAAGGGGATGCTTGCACGTTGAAAAGTCTGTGCCCAAAACTGTAAAATAAAATCTAAAACAAAACACCTTTTAAAGAAGAAAAAGGAGAACAGCATCTCACACAAAGGGCAAGCTGAGATGATAGAGAGGAGACAGCCATAACACGCAGTCACAGCTGTATTAACCTCCAAGCCCGAGATTCTTTCTGACCCCTGGCCTCTGCACGTCAGGGTGGGATTTTTTCCCCGCATCAAGGAGCAACCGAATCTTTGTCTCTTCAAGGTTCAACCTAACCCCAAATATTTCTATTATATCCATATCGAGGGGGGAGCAATATAGATAAAACCTCTGACCAAAATTATGTTGTTATGGCAACACCTCAGGCCGAAACCTCTCCACGCAGCCTGGGAAATATTGTCCAATACATCATGCACCAGGAGACCTGACAGGAAGAAAATTGTCCTTAACCAGCGCCTGTCGGGGTGATTTATAAGGTGTTAATTTCCCCGTGACAATAGGGTATTTAACTTCATTTGCTACCAGGCTCCCCCTACAATTGTTCTTCTGACTAAGAAGGGATATTGTCAACTTTACCTTTTTGGGGTGAAGTCCCTTCCTCACCCCTCTACCTGCAAAAAGGTTATTTTTGGACCTACCAATGGGGGGGGGGAGAGAAGGTTTTTGTTCAGTAGCTCCATTCAGTAGTATCGTGGTGGACTTACATCAATGACCCCCTTCCTCTGATATATTTCCTCCATCATAGCGCCTCTCTCCCCATTCTTTCCAGATAGACAGACAGGCATCTGAACTTGCTTTCTTTTCATGAAAGCTCCGGAAACGTATGATGTCTTTGTAATATCTACTTTTTATACATAGAGGGAAAGAAAAGGAAAAGAGATCTTCCTACTGGAGACATAAACGGTCTCACATGTAAGTTTTGTTTTTGCCTTAGGTAAAACCTAGTCAGAGAGGGTGCATAGAGTAGCCTCTGGATGCAAGGAGCTCCAGAGTTTTTTTTTGTGGGACCACTGAGAAATCCTTTCCTCTTGGCTTCACCAATGGTGCTCCAGTGTAGTCAAAAATGGAGTTATGGTAGGAAGCACATTCCATAGGCCATAAAATGGGAGTATTTTTGCCCTCTCCAAGCCACTGTCATGCCAGGGTGAGCATGTCATGTCAGGATGAGCCAAGGCATCAGGCTGCAGGAGTTTATTTAAGATGGTGTGGTCTGGAATCAGGTCTCTTCATTGTTTTTGCACCACACTTTCCCACCTCTATGTAGCATCGAAATTTCCAGTCATCTTTCTGGGGTTGAGAAGGATTTCCTTCCTTTTTTTTTTTTTTTTTTGGCCAGGCCTTGTTTGACTGTTGACACCCCCCCCCCACCTTGGTTGTTAACAGCCATCAAGTTGACTTTGACTTATGGCAACCCTATGAAGGAGAGACGTCCAGCGATAGACCCTATCCTTAACAGCTCTGCTCAGGTCTTGGAGACTCAGGGCTGTGACTTCCTCGATTGAGACTTTCCATCTGCTTCAGTATTTAACATGTAATTTGGGAGCATTTTCATGCAGATCAAATGCTCAAGGATCAAGTCAGTTGTGAGCGCAACTGGTATCTGTTCTTCCTGTTCTCACTGGATCCAAAAATATGGGATTTAGGCAACTCTTCCGCAAAGATGAAAACGTATGTCACATAGTCAGTCCCCAGGCTCCCTTCTGGGCTTCCAGTCCCTGATAATTTGTACCAGGTTCTCTTATCCCCTGATCAATCCTGCATCTACTCCAGCTTTCTCAGTTTGGCAGAGACAGTCCCGATTCATCCTCAGTCATCCCAATTTTATTCAGCTGTGTTTAAAATGTCCTGGTTTCTCTCCCTTTTTTCCCCCTTTCCCATTTGCACTGAGCTTAGTTTGGTTGCTCCAAAGTGGATTCAAAGCGCAAAGGTACTTTACACTGAACTAACTCAGCAGGAGGAGCAGGAGAAAAAGGGGTGGAATCTTCCCTTCTCAGTAGACTCAGGCAAAACTTCTGCCTTTCCTAGTTTCTGTGTTCTTCCTCATTAATAACCTTTCCCATCTTGACCACACTCTGATATTGCTTGGCTACACATGTCCTACTTCTCATCTGTGAAATGTTGGAGGTTTTGGTTCTGTATACACTATTAGGAAGTCTCTCACTTAGGGGAATTATAATTAGCTCAAAATATGCAGAGAAGAAGATCCTAACAAAGTCTTACGCCGGAATCGCTGTCCCAGTATTGTCTACCAGAGGTCCACCGACAAACCCCAAGAGAGATGACACTAGTCCAAATGAGTTCTATGAAAATACTCAGTTTATTGGGGGGATAAATACCACACACAGCAAAAGGGGGCATACACACACACACTCACATTCAATGCTAGCGAAAAAGGAAGGGGTAAGATTGGGAGTTAGGTTTGAGAGAGAGAGACACCGCTGGAATATTACCTTAGAAGTCTTCTCCGGGAAGCCTGATAGATGTGGATGAGGATGATGGACATGACCACGGGAGCTATGAGCAGAAGTCAAACTGGCATGGACCAGCCTTCACTCTGAGGATACCATCAACAGGGATTCAAACTCATGGTCTCTTATAGGGCTAAACATATCCGGGGGCTACTAGATAGTCTTAGACAAAGGTGTTGATTGCCTGGGCTTTGTTAAGCCAAGAGCAAATAATCTGTGTACAATGCACTTAGGTTTGGACACAATTCGGAGGGGCAGCCGACTTAATGGCTGAGTCGTTAAGTTAATCACTGGCTCATCAGATATGATGCCAAGGCTATTGTCTTACCTGTGAGATGTGGAAATGTGTGTTTGGTGACTCCCAAACTTCCTATAGAGAACTTCCACTAATCTTATCTCTAGGAGCCCTTCTGGTCTTTCCAAGGCAATTTACTGTCTTGCCCAGTGGTTTCCCTCCCTTTGCGAGCCCTCTAGGAGGTCAGTTAGGCGTCATGGCACAGACCACATGTTCCCAAAATTTTTATTAAAAGCATATTTCATAACAACACCCCGATGTTGGGCTTCATTTTGGCAATTAGGAATCATGGAATCAGGACAAATGAGAAAGGGAGAAAGAAGAGAGAAAAACTGGGACATTTTAAAAGCAGCTGAAAAAATGGAAAAGTCCTGTCTTTGTTCAACCCATGTCCATAGCCTTGCATGTGAGCCCAGGCAATAGAAGTGGAAAAGAGCAAAGATGAGTTGAGGAAAAGGCAAAATCTTCTGACATAGGAATTTTCTGACATGCCTGGTCTTGACAAAGTTCCTTTAGCAAACTCAATTAACAAGTTGCCACGGTGCAGAAAAATTATCCATACTAAGGTGATTCACAGTAATGAAAGTATGCCAACACAGAAATAAGGCATACATAGCAGAAGATTTTTTTTTAAAGTATTAATATAAAGCTACAAGCCTGAGCAAGAATTGGCTGGTTAGCTTAAATCAATATGTGAAATTCAGCACCGCTGTCCAGTGCTTCTTGGCCTCTATGGTCACCAGGATTGCCAAGTCAGGTCACACCAATGACTGTAGAAACCACAGTGGGCAGAAATTTCCAGCCAGAGCTTTGACCTGATATACAGCAAGGCCATTCTCACTTGGGTGTTGGATTCTACTCTAGTCTGCCCTCATCCTTCTTGCAAATACTCCACTTCTCTTGCCCAACTCCCCTTCTCAAAATCCAAGATTTTTTTTTTTAAAAAAACAAACAAACCCCACTCCTCCTTTCTTTTTTCCTTCTATTTTCACCTTCCTCTAACTCAATGGGTGTGATTTTGCATTGTAATGCTCTGTGGATGACACCCCGCTGGTTAGTCCGAATTAGAGTACTATCTATTCAATCAGTTTTTAAATGATGACTCAACACATAGATAAATCTAATAGATTCGATGAGACTACTTTAGTCAGCAATAAAAGAGGATTTAGGCCCTTGCGTGCAGCTCTATATGTAATAATAATAAATTTATTTATATCCTGCTTTTTGCATACACAATAAAAGTGGCATACAATAGATAAAAATACAGTTGCATAAATATACAAATCCCCCTGTTAAAACAAGATTGAACAATTATAATAGAGGTTGCAACCAATCTCTACAACACAGAGACAGCTACCAAGCCCTGTGGAGATGCTGCAGTGGTTAGTAAATGCCTAGATGAAGGTAGAGGAGGCAGGCAGGCAAGTAACAAACATGAGACACTACCTTTCTTGCTTGCTTTAGTTCTCTAGATCTAAATTCCTCTTCTTCTCTCTATAAAACTGCAGTAGGGAAAGAAGGTATCCCATTCTCACAGCTTAATTTCCACTCCCTACTTCATTTGTCCATTAAATAGACAAAGTGGGGCCCATTGCCTGCTTAATGGACATAGCAGCATCCCATGACGGTGGACAGGTACTACGGGGAGGAACATAAGGAGCTAATGAATAAGCTTTTGCACCCCATCCAAAACAAGACATATCTGTAGACAACAAAGAACAGGTTGCCTGCGGTCACCCAGACAGCTTTTTCCTCTGCTGCTCCCAAACTATGGAACGGCCTGCCGGAAGAGATCCGAAACATTGCCAAGCTTGACTGCTTTAAAAAGGCTGTCAAGACAGATCTCTTCTGAAAGAAGAAAGTGGAATAACTCACTTGGTTTCCCATTGATATGGACCCTTCATAGAATATGGATACCTATATCTTTGTTGTAGTTCAATTGTTTTAATTTTTTTGATGTTATTTTATTGTTATAAGGAAATTTTAATTGTCATATTGGTGGGAGGGATGGTGGGCTTTTATCTTGTATTGTTGTATTTTTACTTTTATTGTGAGTCGCCTTGATCCTGTTGGAGGAGGTGGAATAAAAATAAAATTATCTTGTGTGCTTAATGAAAGTATTAAAGCAGTGGAACTATGTTCCTGTCATGCCCATGAATGCCAATACTGGCTGCATACACTTGGCATCCACATGTTCAGTGCTAGTGAGTCCTCCATGAACATGGCTGTACTTGTATAGACTTCCTTTGCTCACTAATGTGGAATGCAAGATGTCAGCCCAATGAAGGATTCGGAGGATGAGAAGGAGGTTGTGGCTACTCAGGTGCAGGAGCAATCTGGGGCCATGCCAGGTCCCCATTTGGCCCTGCCAGATCCCAGCTCTGTTCCTCCAGCCCCAGTGATTGAAGATCAGCAAGACCTGAGCTCTTTGGGGTCTCCTCTAGAAGATCAGCAGTCTAGGGTTGCTCCAGAGAAAGAACCAAGCATGCAGGTCCCTTCCTTCAGCCAAAGGAGGGCTAAAAAGGCTTGCTTAAGGAGATCTAAGAGACTGGCAGACAAGCATGCTGCAGATAAGGAACAGCTGGGATAAGGGAGGGCTTCACTGATTTAAGGCACCTGGAGAACTGAGTTTATTGCAGATCCATCATATTAGATGCTGTTGGCACTGGCTTCTAGAAACCTGTGCTCTTGTGCTTTTTGAACCTTTGTTGGACTTAAACCTACGACCCTGGAATGGACTTGACTACTCTAAACCTTCTGGTTCCCCTGACCTTGGCTTGTTCTGACTTCCATGACTTCTAGTATCCTGAACCTGGTTTTTGTTTGTATTTTGCTACTTTCAGACTCTGGAAAGGTCTGTAGACTATTTGCTAGCTGCCTGCTTGGCTTCCCTCACTGAGCCATTCCTATCAGTGTTTGTTTGTGTGTGGGTGCTGGCAGCATTCCCAGACACAAGGTTCCTAGAGACAAGGCCAAAGGATGTGTCAGAAGGAGGACATCATGACCACAGGTGTCAGTCCCAATGCTTTCTGTTTCAGTGGGCCAAGTGAGGATTTCTTGTCTCAAATCTTTTCATCAAGGCTCATTCCATAGCTTTCTTCAAATTATTCTTTCTCACTTCATGGTCTACTCAGCATCCTCCACAAGACCTCCTTGCCTATAGATTCCATCTTGTCTCGAAACCTCCTTACATCTTAGGGACTCTTCCCTGTTCTTCCAGCCATTTACCATGCAAAGTTTTAATCCAAGCCTACCTGACAACAGCCCGTTTCTTCTTATAAGATGAATTACCAGCCACAAAGTTCTGTTCTTAAAGTTATTGAACAATTCAAGCCATCATGGAAGCTCAAACAATTGGGGACAGAGTAATTAACCACCACCACAAATGCAATTGTTAGACATTGCAAACAATGAGAATGGTACCAAGGGGCTACTGCTTGCCATTAAAGGGCAAACCAGAATGGTGCACCATCATGAAGCCCAAACCATTGATCACACCAAAACTGGTGCCAGTGCTTATCTTTCTGCAGGCTAGAGCGACTCAGATATATGAACTGGTGTAGGCTAGCTGGAGGATTCTAGGAGTTGTTGTCTCCACAAATGTAACTTTCCCAAGCTCTTCTTCTTTTCCCTTCCTTGATTTGGGGGGAGGTCAGTGCTCTTGCCAATTGGCCCAGAATTTTACTGATCCAGACACAATTTCATCTTCCTGGCCAGTTGCGGGGGTGAGGGGGAGCGATGACAAGCCAGGAAAGAAAAATGGTTTATCTGTGTTCTTAATGTTCTCATGCTGTCGCTGAGGCCTTTGTAAGCTGGATAAACTCTCGGATGTCAGAAAGGGCAGCCAAACTGATCAAGGGTCCAGAGGGAGCAACTGTGCTACAATGAAAGGTGACAATTTGGGTTTTCAAAGGGAAGGAAGGAGGGGAAATAGAGATTTATAAAATCATGCACAGACATTGATAACAGGACTTCCCCGCCACCACCCACTGCCTTCATAGTACTAGAGCCATTGTAGGATCATCCAAATGAGAACAGACAAAATGAAGTATCCTTTAACAGAATGACAACTTAGGGCTCATCTAGAAAGGGAGAAATTCTCTGGAAGTATTGTGAGTTTCCAGTTCTTTTTGTTCTGAATTTATCTGCATATTCCCAGGTTTTCACCCAAACTTTCTTGAAATATCTTAGGTTTTTCTCACTCCCCTCTCCCTTGTATTCTTCCTCCTTTCCCTCTCATTGATCACATATCACAACAAAACTCATGCAACATTTCAGAAACTGATGTTCACCAATATGCACTGAGCCTTTTTAATCATTATCCAGGAATTAAAGTCAAAGTGCTAAAGCAGTTTAGCAACATTACACTAGTTAAGCATTAGGACCATTTTTGTTTTGGTGCAAATTCCCCTCACATATCCTGGAAACAATAGCTTTGTTTACTGGTAGCACCCATCTTAGCTTTCAAGTTTTTCTCAAACTCATGGTGACTCTAAGACAACCACTAAGACCTTACGACTAACCCAAGGTCATTCAATGTTTCCATGGCCAGGTGGAAAATCCTACCCTGATCTCCAGAGTTGTAGTCCAATGCTCAAACTACTATACCATACATTTCTGAGATAATACTAGCAGACGGTGAAATAGAAATACATTTCATCTTGGAAAATACTGGTTTAATATAAATTGACCACAGAAGTAGGAATGAAAAGTCACTGATATTTCCAGGAGTTCCCAGGAAATACTTTGAGATGGGGGGGGAGGCACATTATATTGCTTCCCACAATAAAATCAATTTGTAAGAGGGAAAAACCTGGAGCTTTCCAGGTTTTTTCTTGTCTGGAGGGGTTCTCAGATGGTTTTAAAAATGGAATTGTAACAATTGATACAGCACAAAGCAGGGAATGGCTCCCAGCTGAATACCATGTCAGTGGGGAGGCACCTGGATTTAACCCAGACTTTTAAGGAGCTGAAGCTCTTTTGGAGATAGGGTACATCACCTTGGATAGCTCCTCTTTGCTCTGCAACCCAGGGCAGATTCACTTTCCCACTGACATGGAAGTCAGGGGCTGTCACTGTAGATCATAAGGGCAATGAGCTAGCTTTAGCATCACAGACAACACACCTTGCAGGACCACCTATTGAGGAATAAATGTCAGGAGAGAGTTATTGCCTTCGTGCTGTGCTCCTGAAAACATCTGCCTGGCAAATGGGAAAGTGGAAACTGGATGAGATAAGCCTTTGGTCTGATCCAATGGACTATTTTTCTGTTCCTAAATGCATACTAGTTGCACTCAAGACAATACATGCAGTGGCCAGGAGTGCATTTGCATAGCGAAAACTAGTGTGTCAGATGTGCCTTAGAAGGTTACCTTAGACAAGCCACGCTCTCTCAGCCATAGAAAAAGGTCACTGCAAAACTTCTCTGAATAAATCTTGCCAAAGAAACCTTAAGACAGGGTCACGATAAGTTAAAGTTGATTTGAAGGTGCTTAACAACTACAAGGAGGCTTCTCATCAATTGTCAGTGCTGAGGAAAGATTCAGGACTGATAGTCAGTGGAGCTTTTGTACATGGAATTGGAAAGGGGAGCCTATCTTCTGCATTGCCTCAAATAGTAAAATGACATGTCAGCCCCGTGGCTTCACTATATACGACACCCAACAATAGTTCCCTCCCTTCCTTTCCTCTCCAGGTTAGAGAATTTGCAAAGAAAAAGATAGAGAGAGTTAGAAGCAGGGGAAGAGAAATAAGGCTAATGAGTACAGAGAAAAGAAAGATGGACATAGGCACTTTAAAAATGATTTCTCCATTACCAGCCAGGGTTGAAGGCAGCCCTTGAATCAGATGAGGTGAAGACTAATAACAAAAAAGGTATCCAAATGGTCTCCTCTAAGCCTCGAGCTATTAACATTTTGCTCAGTGTTTCATGTTACACCTTTGCAGAATAAAATTAGATCTGTGTGTAGTTCTCAACTCAGTTTTCAACCCTAGGCTTGGAAGTTACTTTTTTGGACCGGGATGCCTTCAGCCATTCTGATACCATGCTGTCTGGGATATTATGGAACATGTAGTTGAAAAATGTAATCAATGGAATCATATTTCATAGTGTACATTATGTAGCTTCACATATACTACATAGCAGAGGAACAAAGAAATCTTATTAGTGAATTGTGAAAACGAGCAACAGGACACTGGCAAGAGTATCCTGATGTGCATCAGTCTCTACTAATGTGCACCAATGTTCCCTAGCCAGTGTCCTGATGCACAATGGAATCAATGCACAACAGGACCAATGTGCATCAGTCCCATTATGTTTCGGTCCTGTTGTAGATGGGTCATTTGTTGGCTCTCTACTGAATAATGTGACAGTGGCCCTTTACTGGATACAGAACTGCCTAATTCAAAGGGAGCTGACCCAGGAAAATAGTGGAGAGTGGACAAAAGCTCTTTTTCTAGGAGGTAGCCACAGAAATCTGGCAAACGTCGAAACGTTTTCCTCATCCTCTCCCCCAACAAACAATATTTTTTTGAGAGATTTCTTCTTAGCTCTGTTTTGCTTTCTCTGCCTTTGGCTTATTTGGGGAAAGTGGGACTTAGGGATCTCCATCTCTGACTTTGGACTCTGAGCTTGAGAAGATTCCAAGAAAAATTTAGGGAGGTGTTGGAATATTGGGGGGGGGGGGGGGTTCTCTCTCTCTCTCTCTCTCTGTATGTTTGTGTGTGGAATTGGTGATGGGAAAGTAGCACTTTGGAAGCCTTTAGAAGGCTTGTGTTGGGGTCAGGAATTAGCTAAAGAGCCAGGTTTTCAGTCCGCCCTTCTCTGCCAGCTACCCTCTCCTGCCGGGAAGGACAAGGACAGAGGGACAAAGGGGAGGGAGGTGGCCTGCATCCAAGGTCTGTGGCTTGTGATGATAAGGAGATGGGAGGGAGGGAAGGGGGCTGCTCAGCTGCCACTGGAACCAAGACCAGAAGCAAAGCCAAGCAAATATGTAACCCATTTGATGCCAGGCTAGTATAACAATGAAATAACGGGGGCACAGGGCATGATCCATGCCCAAAAGCAAAAGATGAGACACAGCTGCAGAGAACCATTGTGAACCTTAGGTCAAATCTGTGCTCTAGATTTTCCAAAAGTGTGATTTTTAGGCTACAGTTCCCAGAGACTCCAATGCTTCTGGCTAGGGAATTCTGGGACTTTTAGAACAAAAGATAATGGCCAAGATCCTGCTGGAGAGGATATAAAGCATAGTTTGATGATAATGGAGCTATGTCACTGTCGTGTTATGTGAACATGCTAGTGAATTGCAACAACACACAAGGGAACATCAGACAAGATTTTTTTTTGTGCAGTGGGGAATCCCACTGTGCAGTGTGTCCCAATGCTCAATGAAACTTGACACACACCGGGAGACATTGTGCATTGGGACTGTTACACAGCAACTATGTTGCGGCTCTATTTGCTCAGTGCTCCTAGTAGCTAAGATTATTTTCAGTGCTCCTAGTGAAAATAACCCTTGTAGAATCTGGGATGAGTCTTTGTTGTTCACATGAATTTTGAATGCATGCCATCAAGGATTTTTTTTTTGGGGGGGGGGAGTTACAAGTTTTTCTAAAAGATTCAAATTCTCAGCTGCATGAATAACTGATGTGAATAGCCCCGGCATAAACTCGGATAAAACTCTGCATTCCTTGAGCATGCTTCGAATACATTCACATCATCGACTCCATCATTATTCAAGTCCTGACGTGTGAGCAACAGAACTCGCAGAGATGCACACAGATGCAATTCCATTGTATGAACAACAAACCTAGAACGCATGAATGAGGTTATTTGTATAGTCATGCACACACACACAAAATGTGAACAACTCCTTAATCTCTGCTCCCCCTCCTGAGAATACACCTCAATTCACCTTTATGTGATTGTGAGTCAGTTTACAATAATGTAAATACCTAACAAGATGCCAGTCAATTTTTCAAACCTCTGAAATTGCACTTTCCATGTATACATGCACATACACACACACTATCCAATTTGTTTAGAAAACAAGGTTCAGTACATTAAAGTCTAGAATAAAACTCAAGTGGATTATTTATACCACTGAAACGGAAGCTGCCAGCTTCACTTCTTCTCTTTCTGTGCCCAGAAGAATAGCAACTAGAAGCTGGAGTGAGGGGTCACTCTCTTTTCATCATAAGGGCCCAGGCTAGAGGGAAATGTACCTGGCAGCTCTTTTTCTATCTCTGCAATGGCATTTGGACACTGGAGGGAGAGACTCTCGCTACCAACTGGTCTCCGGTCCAAAGGAGGTGTGCCTGGTGGCCTATCTTGTGAAAAAGCATCCAAGTATAGAGTACCAGCAAAGGCGACAAAGTAAGGGAGCTGTATGCTCCTTGCACCCAGCTGTGATCTAGGGTACAACTGCAGCCTTCTGAACCATCTGAAATTTCCAGACATTTTTTTTTTTTTCAAAGGCGCACATACACTAATTTATTTGGGAAACAAAGCTTCAATACTTTAAAGTCTAGAATAAAACTCAAGTGGATTAATTATACCACTGATATATAGATGATGGACATTGGTCCAAGCATGACCATGTTACATAGAGGCATGTTATGCAGAGGGACCTTGTTTTCTGCTACTCCAGAGACTAGAACATGAATCTCTGGATTCAGATTACAAGAAATGTTATTACCATACTGTAAATCAACCTCATGTATTAGTTGAGGGCAGGTTTTGGGGCCAAAATTATGGGTTTTGATATGATAAACTGAGGATAAGTTGAGGGTAAAACTTAGGGGCATGTAACAAAGGATCTAAGGAGTTTATCACACAACCAATTTTTTACTGAAAAACTGAACGCAATCATGGAGTTTCGCACGATTGCATGATTTCTCATCACATGCAATTCATGTTTTTTGCAAATGAAATGGGAGTTTTCACGTAATTGCATGAAAGATTATTACATGATTTTCCTTGATGTACGAACACGATCTGAACGCAATCAGAATGTGATTGCATGAAAGATTACCCACACATGTAATCATGGGATAATCTTTCACGCAATCACATGAAATTCTGAATTGACTACACAAATTACTATTGCGAAATTAAGAGAAATTCCTCACATGTGATAAATTCCTAAATCAAAGAAAAACAGTGTCAAAGAACTTACAAAATTCCAGCAGGAATAACTGTTTGTGTTTACACTAAAGACTGAATGGATGAGAGTGTAGAGGGAGGTCAGTGCTTCTAGGACAGATTACACTCTCGCCTTTCACCAGAAAATGGCTTTTTTTCCTACAATTTAAAGTACAGTACTTGCATTGACCTGTGGATAAGTCGACTCAGGTTTTTTGGATCAATTTTTTGACTAAAATTTCTAGACTTATACATGAGTATATACAGTATCTCTAAGTCTTAGGAAAAACTTCTTGACTGTAAGACTTTTTTGAAAGTGAAATAAGTAAAGAGTGTTGCATTATCCTTCCCTGGAGGTCTTTAAAAAGGTATTGGATGGACATCTTTCAGAAGTGTTTTATTTTTGTATTCC
Source organism: Urosaurus nigricauda (assembly GCA_034509955.1). NCBI lineage: Eukaryota > Metazoa > Chordata > Lepidosauria > Squamata > Phrynosomatidae > Urosaurus > Urosaurus nigricauda. The sequence goes on from JAOEGL010000007.1 coordinate 24,031,408, forward strand.
TGCATGGCAGGGGGTTGGATTAGATGGCCCTTGCAGTCCCTTCCACCATAGAATAATAGAATGCATGATTCTATGATATGCTATATATCTGTGACATCTCTCTCTCTAATAAAGCTACAAAGGGACAATAAAGATAACCTTTATAGGTTACATTTTCAGGCACTCAGTTCCTAAAAAAGGGTAAGCTCATCGCTGAAACATGCTGAGCCATTCACTGTATCAATACAAACATTTTTCCCCCACGCAGCACTGCCTTTTCATCTTCCTTTTCATACTTCTTACAGGTGCTGGTTTTCTTCTGATCACCTTCAAGGCTTAATACATTTATTATGGCATAAGCCACAGCAGACTACGGTCCTCTAATAATCCCGGAATTCTTGTTCATATGGAAAGTGAAGGCGATTTTCGCTAAACGTACTGTGGGTTTTCAGGAAAGCTGATTTTAATAAGCTCAGAGAAATACAAGGGAGGATCCCATCGGCTCAGCTAAATTAATAAGGAAAAGAGCCCAAGAGGGGTGGGAGTTTCTGAAGGAGGAGTTACTAAAGGTACAATCGCAAACAATTACAAAGCGAGAGAATAAAATGGGAGGCTTTGGGGAACTGAATGTGTTTGCACAAAAGGCTTACTGATGAGCTAAAAATATGAAAAGGACATCCCTGAGAACTGGAAGCAAGGACAAGCCACCAAGGACAAGTACAGATGAGTTGCCCAAGCTTGTCAGGAAACCTAAAGCTCAGAACCAGCTGAGACTAGCAGTTTCTTTATTTTCATTCATTTGTTTCATTTATACCCCACCTTTCTCCCAACATGGGGTCCAAGGGTGCTCGAAATAGATATCGAAACAAAATACAGTGCAAGAACAATTGTAATAGGGGTGATTTGGCTACTGTTCCCCACTTGCTGTTACCCGCCTTGATCCAACATAAGGAGAGGCAGGATACAAATAAATATATATTATTATATTATTAATTAGGGGGGGGGCTTTCTTAGCACTTGGTGTTTTGTTTTTTGTTTTTTTGAGAGGGGGAAGACACATTTAAAAGATAACAATATGGATAAAGGTATAGCACCGCACTCTCTCAGCCTCAGAGGATGGCAATGGCAAAACCATTCTAAGGAAACTTGCCAAGAAAACCCTATGATAGGTTCACCTTAGGGTTGCCATAATTCTGAAATGACTTGAAGGCACATAACACATACACAATTCAAAAGACCCTTCCACGGCATCCTGTTGACAGTCAAAACGGGAAAGTCTTTGTCTGTGGGCAAAAGGAAGGCAGATAGAAAGAGAGAGAATGATAGAGAGAGAATGTCTGTCTTCCTGGTGGCGCAGTGGTTAAATGCCTGTACTGCAGCCACTCACTCAAAACCATAAGGTGGCGAGTTCAAGACCAGCAAAGGGCTGAAGCTTGACTCAGGCTTGCATCCTTCCGAGGTCGCTAAAATGAGTACCCAGATTGTTGGGGGCAAATAGCTTACAATTGTAAATGAAGCTGTTTGTTTAACAAATTGTAAGCTGCTCTGATAGTCTTGGCTGAAGAGCGGGGTATAAATAAAACATTATTATTATTATTATTATTATTCCCATGAGATGGAATTCCACAGTCCGGGAGCAACCTCCAAGAAAGCTGTCTTGGGAAGGGATGCTTCTTGTTGATGGTGGTGGTGGAGATGATGATGATGAGGATGATGTTGTGTGCCTATAGATCATTTCCAATTTATGGTAACCTTCAAGGTGAACCTATCATAGAGGATTTTTGTTTGTTTGTTTGTTTTTTGGCAAGAATTTTCCAGAGGAGGTTTGCTTTTGCCTTCCTCTGAGGCTGAGAATGTGACTTGTCCAAGATCAATTAAAAAAGGATGTGGAGAAACTGGAGTGTGTCCAAAGGAGGGCAACAAAAATGGTAAAGGATCTGGAAACCATGCCTTATGAGGAAAAACATAGGGAGCTGGGAATGTTTAGCCTGGAAAAGAGAAGGTTAAGAGGTGATATGATAGCCCTCTTTAAATATTTGAAGGGATGTCATATTGAGGAGGGAGCAAGCTTGTTTTCTGCTGCTCCAGACACTAGGACCAGGAACAATGGATGCAAGCTCCAGGAAAAGAGATTTCACCTCAACATTAGGAAGAACTTCCTGACAGTAAGGTCTGTTCAACAGTAGAACACACTCCCATAGAAAGTGGTAGGGTCTCCTTCCTTAGAGGTCTTTAAACAGAGGCTGGAAGGCCATCTGTCGGGGATGGTTTGATTGGGAGTGCCTGCATGGCAGAGGGTTGGACTGGATGGCCCTTGGAGTCTCTTCCAACTCTATGATTCTATGATCACCCATTGATTTTCTGTAGCTAAGTGGGAATTCAGACCTTGGGCTCAAGATTCGTAGTCCAACACTCAAGCTGTTACACCATGCTGGCTCTCAAATGGAATGCTTAGAGCAACCAGTTCCAACCAAATGGAATGCTTAGAGTTCCTGCATGGCTGGCCCTTGTGGTCTCTTCCAACTCTATGATTCTATGATTCTATGATTCTATAACCAAAAAAAAAAAGGGGGGGGGGAGGCTTTCCCTGGGAACATTTGGAACTATGATAGCATAGTGGCAAGGCTTACAGGATCTAAGTGCTGAGAGGTTTTAAATGGCAAAGATAGTGATATCATCTGCTACCCGATTTGGGCTTCCTTACATCCTGAAGCCTCCGTAGCATCAGAAAACAGATTTTTGATGTCTCGAAAGGACAGCAACCTATTAATTATCAATATAATTACAAATGTTTAATTTGTGATTGTATTCACCAGTGTCGTAGATCAACTGCTTAGTTATGGAAAATAATACCTCCTGGCCTGCCATGGGATCTTGTAGCACCTTTGAGACTAACTTTTACACTGTAAGCCTGAGGGCAGGGATCCGTCTAATATAAGATTGTATATACAGCACTGTGTAAATTTACAGCGCTATATAAATAAAGGATAATAATAATAATAATAATAATAATAACTGTGTGAAAGAAGATGTAGTTTTGTGAGATGTTTCATCTCCTCTGTCAGAGAACTGTGATGCCACACAAACTACACATCCCAGGATTCCGTAGCACTGAGCCAGGGCAGTTAAAACAGTCTCATACTGGATTATTTCTGCAGTGTGTTTTCGACTTACATATTCTTACTGAACACAGATCAGTTATGGGCATGCAACTCTTGATTGTGTGAATCCATAACTGCAATACTGAATATTTGTCAACATTTTTACTGCTAGAGAAGGGAAGGGTTTTTCTCCCCTTCATGTGTTAAAATAAGCTGGGTGACTTTCACAACACAACACCTTAACTTGGTTAGGTGAGAGATGTTTCTTTCCTGCCTTTGGTGGCAAAATGACTCAGATCCATCCTAAATGTGGCATTCCCCAGAGACAAAATCCAACTATTATTGACAAAAGAGATTTAATAGGCCAGAACATTTGGGAGATGCATCTCTGTGGGAGCTGAGATGTCCCAAGAAGACTACCTGATAACTGAAAGAGATAACTTAGATGCATTCTGTGTCTCTGTCTGAAAAGAACAATGAATGGCAGCTTGAGATGGAAGAAATGAAAGAGCGATAGAGAGATGGGGTCTGGGGCTTTGTAAGCACTTCTGTGGCACAGGCAGTCTTCCTCGAAACCTGACTTGAGAACAAAGAGCATCGGAGCTTTCTTTGGAGCAGAGAAGATAATGTGCCTCCACATATGCCCATCCAGTTTATTTGTGAATAAATGCAAACACTACAGGATGCCAGTAAGTTGGTTTCTTTTCAAAGGAAACCAAAATACTACTCCCCCTAGAAAATGTCACCACTCACAGAAGTAGTAAAGCTCTTTTAATATAAGATAGGCTGCCTCCCTCCCTATCATGGCCTTTAGGTTTTTTCTTTTTAAGCTGTAAATAGCAGTTTTTCAATATTTGATTCATGGCGTCATTAGATTGTGGATGAGAACCATGCAGCCCTCCAAATGCTGTTGGACTGAAAGTCCCAGCTGCCCTATCCAGTATAGCCAATGGAGATGAGTGCTGGGATGTGCAATCCATTATATCTGAAGGTCCATCTAATTCTCAACCCGGGGTGGTTGTCGCTGTTATGAGCCTTCAAGTCAACTTGGACATGTGGTTATCTTTATTAGGATGAGGTCAGAGACAAAGAAGCCTAGTCTTCCCCTAAGGCTGACAGAGTGTGACCTGCTCAAAGCCCACAGTTGGATTTCCATGTCTGAATGGGGTTTTTAACTCTAGTCTCCTGGAGTCCTAGTCCAACACTCAAACTACTGTACCACTCTGGCTCCATCCCGGAACTGATTAAAACACATTTCAATGACTAACACATGCCGTTGATTCATCAAGCATCAAATCCACATTGATTGATTGACTGCATTTACACCCTGCCTTTGTTCCAATGAGCTCCATCTGGTAAACAGGGCTCGTCTCACTTCGTTTTCACAACAGTCCTGTTAGATAGGCCAGGCTGAGAAAGACTAACTGATCACTCAAGGGCTGTGCATTTAGAGCCAGACTGGGGCTGCAGCAACTGCCCGCTGTGGCCCCAATCTGGCCTTTTCAGGGCACAAAAAGGAGCTGCAAAAAGTGGCTCGTTTTTGTGCCCTGGAAAGGGCACAATAACTGTGGCAGTGTGGCTTTAAGGTGCTCCTTAGGTGCTGCATCATGTAAACACAGTGCCAGAGGAGTGTCATGATGCCGTGCACCATATAGAGCAGTGCAGGGTGTCACACCACTATGGGATGGAGTCGGGGCATGTGTCAGATGGATACCACACCCTGACTTTGCCCCCAGGCCAGCATTAATGGCTGGTCTGCACAGGCCCTCAGTTAAGATCACTCAGTGGGTTTCATGGAATAGCCCAGATGAGAAGCTGGATCTCCCAAGTCCAGTCATTTGCAACACCATGTAAATATGTGTATGTGCCTGCACGTGTGTTACAAATACAAGTATATCCCAGTTAATGAAGTAGATGTGTTCCTGGACTTCTCTAACAGAAATTTTGATTCCAGAGGTAAAAATAACATTGAATAGCTTCCTACACCAAGAAGGAGGAGGAGGAGGAGAGCTGTTCAACGTATTTCTGGAAATGTTTTATTCAAAACTATCATTGTACACATGTAAAGTGAAACAACCAGGTCAGGTAAACCTTGTATAAGTAAACAAAAACATTTTGAATCTTCTAAGGACCATGCAAAAGTTTTTTTTCCAAAATGCATCCTGGGATTATTTTTATTTTTTTTCAACAGCCTCCTCTTCTCTTATGATTTCCATTTTGGTGGCCAAAGTTATGATTCTATGCTTTTTTCAACACTTCAGGGTCTCTAGTGAGGCGAGCTAACCTTCTTTCCCCTTTTCTTTCTGTTTTCCTCTTCATACTTGCTCAGTAAGTGATTCTGGAGGCAGCTGTTTATCTTGCCTGTTGTACATAACCACCCACAGCTACAGTAGGATCACTTAGTGGCTTATCACCCAGCTTTTCAAAAGCGTCTTACCACTCCCGTATTGAATTCTAATTCAAGCTGCATGTTGGTCCTATTGCATGGTTTTTGTCTTCAAATTCGCCATCCGAGTACAGCCTGGCTGCAGCCTGCATCCCATAATGTGTTTCGGTGGCCATTTTTCAAAGTCAGGAGCTTTCTGACTTCGGGAAATGGCTGTCAAAGTGGGTTACAGGACGTGGGCTGCATCTGGGCTATTCTCGGATGGCGGATTTGGAGACAAAAGCCATGTGATAGAACCAGGATGCAGCCAAAATTAGAATTCAATTCGGGAGCGGTAAGTCACTTTTTAAAGCTGTGCAATAGAGTAGAACCCTATTCTTTCACAGGTCAAGTTAATTGCATTGTTTACTGCAGACACATGGCTAAAATCCAACAATGAAAGTCTTTCTCCAGCCCTCCTTCACCATCCTCCCAAAGCCAATTCTGGAAAACAAACAAACAAATAAACAAACTTCCAGCTAGACAGAAAACAAGAAAAGGACTGGGCTTTTGTAAAAAAAAAAAACCCTTACAAAAGGAGCTTCTTTATCAGATGCATTGTTAACTGAGGTATACCTATATTTATAAAAAGTACAGATGGTAAGCACCATCTCAAAAGTGGCATTCTGCTTTTATCTCATAAAGGAGATAAGACAATGCAAATTTGGCCATTGATTTAATTAAATCAACAGATACAATAAATCAGCCAGGATTTCTTTAATCTCTCGGCAGCCCCAGTAAATATTGAGAGAAAATGCTGATAACAAGAAAGCCATTCCTTCTAGCCAATATTCAAAATCACATTACAGTGAGCACCAATTGCAGAAAAGGTGATTAAGCTTCTGCTGCATAAATGCCCCATTCCTCTCTTTCTCTGACCACAACCATATGTATAATATCACACCCAACCTTTAACCTGGAATAACTACTGCCTTCTTCAGTCCTAATGATCCCCAACCCTGGTTTGACTTGCCATATTCACACACTGAAAAGTGTGTGTGTGTGTGTGTGTGTTTGGAAGGGAATCATCCCTATGTTACCCATCACAATTGTGAGCATGACAATCTGCTTAAAGGGTGCTAAGGGGTAACCAATCTGCATTATGTGATCTTCTTGTATATGTCCCCTTAGAAAGCTCCCCGCTGTAGCGCTCCACTGGTTAACCCTGATGGAAATTAATTCCCCACTAGTTTGTCAGTGGCTTCACTCACACTTCATTTTGTTGGAGCTAAATTGGATGATCCATCACAGCTCCAAAGAGACATGTTCCTTTCCCCGCCGTTAAGCAAAGCACAGAATAGAAGCATCATTAAACTATAACTTATTCTGGGATCTAGAAGATTGCAGAAAGCATAAAGGAGGTGCTTTGATCCATGGGAGGCCAGTGTGCTCTGATGGGTACAAAGGGGGAAGGGAATGAATCCATTTTCCTGGGGACCATCAAAAACTCTGTTAAGGGTGGTTCTCAAGCTCTTGCAAAGGATGTTAAGGAGTAGGTTATACAGGTCTCTAGGGTACCCCCAAAAATCCCTTTTCGGATTACAGTTCCCACATCCCTTCCCAGAGTGGTTGTGCTAACTGGAAGGTTTTGGGACTTGCAATCTTTTCCAAGCTTTCAGCTCCTCCTCCAGCAGGATGGAGAAGGAGGACTATCATTAGAGGGAAAGCATCTGTTTCCTAAGCAGAAGGTCTGCAGTTCAACCCCTTTTATTTCTGATTTTAAAAGGGATGGGAACTACTTGCCCCCCACCATGTTGTTGAACTACAACTCCCAGCATAGCCAATTGAAACAAAGGCTGTGGGATTCAGTTTGAAAATGTCTGCACAATTTCCATCCCTGAATTACAAGTCTTTTTGGAAAGGCTTCTGTCTAGGTCTCGGCAGGATCCTGTCAATCCGATGAGGCCATGATGCCCTGGTCTGTCCAAGACTGCTTCAATGAAAGGCTGATTTATAGTGCATAGACATTGCCGCCAGACATGGCAAGGGCTGTTACCTTCGATGACTTTTTAAAAGCATTAAAACAAACACATGAAAGATAGGTCGCTAATGGCTGTTAGCATGATATCTGAGAACAGAACCACTGTATTCAGCTGGGAGAACAGTACTGGAATATTTAAAAGCCTCTCTGTCATATCAGACTGAAATTAGAGTGTGTTTACTCCAGCTAAACAGAAAACAGTGGCAACTACAGCACTGGAGCAGGGAAGATCGAACTCTTACACCATACCCCCCCTCACCAACCTTTGCAAGATGAAGACCAAGACAGATGTGGTCAAGAAACAACAGAGTGTAATAAAGACAGCAACATTTGTTAAAGAGGAAGAACTGATAAGTTTAAAGAGGCTGAAGCAATATACCTTTGTCTTAATCTACTAGGAAGGGCAAGATTCTGCCCTACCCCTCTTCTCCCCATTACTGAGTTGAGGACAAACTGACTTTGCACTTTGAACTCACTTTACGGCAATTGAAATAAACTGGGGACAAAGTGGGAAAGTGGGAGGAGAAGAAGGAAACTGGGACATTTTTGAAGGAACTGTAAAAGCGGGTTGACAAAGGATTCATTCAGATTGTTCCTGATATATTAGGAGAGTTGGAGGGTATATTACAACAGGGGTTCTTAACCTGCAGCCCAGGGATGAACACCAGGGAGTCCATGAAGCAAGTGCAAAAATATTTTTTCCCCTTCAATTTCTTTCCTGTTAGAATAAAAATTGCTCAGGTTGCATATAATCATCATTTGCACCATGTTATAGGAAAGGGATCCATAGCTTTCACTGGGTTATCAAACAGAGACCATGGTTTTATGAAATGTTAAGAACCACTGCCTTGCATTACACACACACATTCCGTGAACAGGAATTGTGCCTAACTTGACATTCTGAGTTTTTGCAGAAGCTTGGCATCTAAATCCTGATTGCAACAAGAATCCCTATAAATGTCTCTTCGTAAAACTTGCACCAGAATCTAGCCTTGAGACCACATGAAGCACACCATCCAACTGTCCCAATTTGACAAGGGGCAATCCTGCCTAATCTTCTCTTTTCCTACCTTTTCAATTGTTTTTAAAATAGCACAGTTTTCCTCTACTCGTTTTATTCAGTTGCTGCAAACTGAGTACCAAGGGGAAAAGTATACTCTGTTACCTGGGAGCGGGCAGGAGAGAAGGGGGGATCTTACCCTTCCCTGTAGATCCAGGCAAAAGGAAACTGCTGCAGCCAGTACTAGCTTGTGTTCCCTTTTTCATTAATAACTTTTGCCATCATGACCACAGTCTGATGTTGATTGACTACATGTGCCCTGGTTTTTATCTATGAAATGTTGGCGAGTATGCATGATGGTGCTCATCTTTGCAGACAGGGAGAGAATCTATACCAGCCACTTAAACACACACATACATACACGGCCTGCAATGAGATGACAGATTATAAATTCTTCACTTCCATCTCTTCTCCTCCTAATCAATATCCACTCTTTTGCCAGAATGACAGAGCCCTTAAGTTAAATGAAAGAATCCTACTTAATGGAGGGCAATGTTACAGACATTGCTGCAAGGCCTTTAAGATGCCTTGGCTTCTAACCAACTCAGGCTTTAAAGGACTGAAAGGAAACCCCTAGTAATGTTCAGTCCTAGATTATGGGGTAGCTAGCCTCCCTGTTGGAGTTCCCAATTGTCCTTTGATGGCCTCAGAGCAGCAGGGCGGAAAGGCCAATGTTATGCTTTTTCCTGGAGGTTGGTAGGGCATAGCAATCTGCTTCAGGTGATCAGAGTAGGCAAGATGAAGGCAAGAATGGTGCAGCAAAATCCTTTTAAGATTTGGCCCCAGGGAGCCAATATTGTTTGGGATCTACTCACGGTTCCTACCCTGGAACAACAGTATACCCTCCAACTGCCCTGATTTGGCAGAAACAGTTCTAGTAAATCATCTGTTGTCTCACTTTTTCAGCTGCTTTTCAAATGTCCAATTTTCTCCTCCCTCTCACTTTCCTCCTTCATCCCGGCTTCCTTCGATTGCTGCAAAATGACTTCAAAGAGCAAATGTAGTTGGCATTCAACTCATAAGGGGAGAGGGGAGAAGGGGAAAGAATCTTGCTCCTCTCTGTAGAGCACTGAGCCTTGGCAATTAAAGCACTGTCAAACTGCATTAATTCTACAGTGTAGATGCAGCCATAAAGCTAGACAAGAACTTTATTAACTCTCTTTTTTTAAAAAAAGAAGCTGAAACTCCTGATTCCAGCCATAATACAACTAAATCCTAGTGGTTAAACCATATAATATGCAACGTAGTGGTTAAACCATATAACAACACTATCCACCTACCTGGTTTGTGATTGTCTCCTCGTTTTACCTCTTTTCTTCAATCACATTTCACAGGACTACAGAAATGACCGTTTCCCAACACCCTCCCCTATATGTCCATGCTAAAGATTTAAACCTGATTTACCAGTCCTTTCCCCTTTCGGGGGAATTCTGAGGACTATTGTTCTGCACACAGAAGCACTGTCACTGCTAAAGATCTCAGAACCCTGCTCAACTCCTATTCCCGGCATTCTTTAAGCGAAGCTTTTCCCCTTAGATTGCTTCTACAAGAGCAGGGCTACAGAACATTTCATTAGAAGCTTCTTCTGTACGGCTTTTTCATTAGATGACTTCCAGTTCAGCATAACCAGGGGATTACTGATGAAGTAACCCATTATGTGATGCTTAATTAGAACCTTGGCCAAGAGATGGGCATTTGCGGATGATATACTGTAGTAACATATTAAGTGGCACAGGGAACAACCGTTTTAATTCCATTTCTGTCTAATTTCAACCATAGCAGTAAAGAAGGAGTTTTAATGTGAAAGCCATCTCAAAACGACCTAAAATGGTTATGTTAGTAAGATAAATCCCTTCCCATAGGTGGGGATCCTACATCTGCACATAGCTTTGCATGCGCAATTCCGTGTCTTCCCACAGCCTCAGCAGCTGTCAAACACCAGGGGCATCTCCTACTGTTGCATACTGATAGGGAGGAGAAGGAGGGCTGATGCGATTCAGATCATGGAGAAGCAGCTTGTCTCAGTTCAGAGCCTGAGCACATGGGCCAGGATAGCACAGGCTGAGCCCATGTTATCCTTTCCCTGGGGCTCACTTGGGTCAGGGGTTGGCACAGTAACACGGTGGTGTTCACACAACCATCCTTGCACCGACCTGGGATCGAGACAGATGCACTCTCCTCACCCTACGCTGCATTGCCCAGACTGAGAAGCCCTCCCATCCTAGATTCATAGGACCTTATCATACTAGATAAATCCTGCTCAGAAACAGGATTTTAGAAGTAGGCGAGCAGCCGGCAAATGCAGAAGGTTTTTCATATACATTCCTGCAAAACAGAAATAACACAAAAATAAAGCAAAGATAAAGAGGACAAAAATGGCACCTTTTTATGTTTGGAACTTCCTGGAAGTAAAAAGGTGTCTTTTTTGTCCCCTTTACGTGCGCTTTAATTTCATGTTATTTCTGTTTTGCCCAAACGTCATGTAAAAAACCTCCTGCATTTGTGGGTTTTTTCTGCTTTATATCTAGTTTAAATCCCATTTCTGAGAAGGATTCCTCTAGTGTGATAAGGTTCATAGGATCATAGGGGGAGATTATCAGATGAGGGGAAAGCCAGGAATAAAAGGCATGCTCCCGGCATAATCACTCAGTTGCATTGAAGATTTTCAGATGATGTCACACTCATCCAGGACTTATCCCATGAAGATCCAGGAATGCTACAACAACAAACCATTCATGTAGAAGTCCCAGGAATGGTTTATTTGTAGGAGCATTCCCGGAACTTCATGGGATAAGTCCTGGATGAGCGTGACGTGGATGAACATGATGTGTCTGAAAGCCTTTAGTGTGATTTCACAATTATCCTGGGAGTATGCCTTTTACGCCTGGCTTTTTTTCTACTTTTTTATAACCTCCATAGAGTTGGAAGAGACCACAAGAGCCATCCAGTCCAATCCCATGCCATGCAGGAATGCACTCACTGACAGATGGCCATCCAGCCTCTGTTTAAAAACCTTCAAAGGAGACGCGACCACACTCCGAGGGAGAGTACTTTATTGTCAAACAGCTCTTACTGTCAGGATGTTCTTTCTAATGTTGAGCTTGAATCACTTTTCCTGTAGTTTGAATGCATTGCTCTGGGTCCTGGTCTCTGGAGCTGCAGAAAACGAGCTTGCTCCAGCCTCAATGTCACTCCTTCAAATATTTAAACAGGGCTATCATGTCACTCCTTAATTTTGTCTTCTCCAGACTAAACATATCCAACTCCTTAAGTCTCTCCTCACAGGGCATGGTTTCCAGACCCTTCACCATTTTGGTTGTCCTCCTTTGGATATGCTCCAGCTTCTCAATATCCTTTTTGAATTGTGGTGCCCAGAACTAGTCACACTATTCCAGGAGAGGCCTGACCAAAGCAGAAGAAAGTGGTACTATTCGTTCTCTCGATTTAGACTCTATACTTTTATTGATGCACTGGAATTGCATTGGCTTTTTCCACTGCTGCATTACACTTTTGACTCATGGTCAGCTTGTTGTCCAATAGATCCTGTTCACATGCAGTCTTCTTAAGCCAGGTGTCCTCCATCCTATATATGCGTTTCATTGTTTTCTGCCTAAGTTGCAGTACCTTACATTTCTCCCTGTTGAAATTCATTTTGTTAGTTTTGGTCCAGCTTTCTAATCTATTCAGGTCATTTTGAATTTTGATCCTGTACTCTGGGGTATAAGTTACTCCTCCTAATTTGGTGTCATCTGCAAATTTGATAAGCAGACCCTCTATTCCTTCACCATGTCTGATAGGGAAACAGGACCCCTGGCTGCACCCACATGGCCAGACCCTGATTCTGCATCAGACAAGGTGACAGGGGACTCCTGAGACAGTTAAAGTGGAATTGTAGCACTAGAACTGTGTAGTGTGAAAGAGCCCGAAGTTTATCGCACCAGCCTTCTGTCTTAGTGCAATTGTCTTGGTATAGTTGTTTGAGTGCTGCACTACAATTCTGGAGACCAGGATTCAATTCCCTGTTTATCCATGAAACCCACGGGTGACTTTGGGCATGACACATTCTCTCGGTTTCCAGGGAAGGCAATGGCAAACCTTCTCTGAACAAATCTTGTCAAGAAAACCCCATGATAGAGCTGGGCCCCCATAATTTGGAAATGACTTGAAGGCACACAACTACAATGACAGAGGAAGTGGAAACATATTGCTGTGGAAGCATGCATTATCACTCTTTCTGTAAAAGCACATAGTTGCTCCTTTGGTGCTCTATGGCCCTGTGCAGTCTCTTCCACATGGCCTCTGTAACCCTACCTTTCCTAACTCTATGCCTGCTCCAGTGTGCCTTTTGTATTTTTAACACAATTGAGCAATTATGGCAATATGTTTGAACAGAAAAATTAGAAACAAAGAAAAAATATAGAAGAGGAAAGGAAAACAGTCTGCTTGGGAATGGCAGTGGGGGGTGGGGATAGGAAATCATGCCCATTGCAGGCATATTGAAGCTGCAGAGGAAGAGACCTATCACACTTGAGGCCATAATGAGAAAGCAGCGATATTAGGAGTAATTGGCGGATTTTACCCATCAGTGAAAAGCTGTGTTCTAACAATTCTTGAAATGCAAAGCAACAACGTGATAACTATGGCCAAATACATTACAGTCTGCCCACCTTATACACAGATTTTTTATCCACAGATTCAAGCATCCACGGCTTGAAAATATTCAAAAAGTATAAATTCCTGATAGTAAACCTTGATTATCCATTTTATATAAGGGACATCATTTTGCCCTGCCATTGTATTTAATGGGACTTGAGCATCCACGGATTTTGTTATCCACGGGGGACCCTGGAACTGTTAAGGACCAAACCCCAGTGGATAACAAGGTCCTACTGTATCATCTGACTTTAATTCTGATTTGATAACTTTACTTGATAATCTCCTTAGAAAGATATTAGAAAAGTAACATGCCCAATCAGTGCCCAGGCAGAATTTAGACCATATGACCTCCCCAAGATCCCAGTCCTGGTGGGATACCAGTTCAAAATGGATGTTTAAAAGCTGGAGCATGTCCAAAGGAGGGCAACCAAAATGGTAAAGGTCCTGGAAACCACGTTCTATGAGAAGAGATTTAGGAAGCTGGGTACGTTTAGCCTGGAGAGAGATGGTTAAGAGTTGATATAATAGACCTGTTTAAATATTTGAAGGCTGTCATATTGAGGATGGAGCAAGCTTGTTTTCTGCTGCTCCAGAGAACAGGTCCCAGAACAATGGATGCAAGCTACAGGAAGAGATTCCACCTAAACATTAGGTGGAACTTCCTGGCAGTAAGAGCTGTTTGACAGTGGAACACACTCCCCAGTGTGATGAAGTCTCCTTCTCTGGAGGTTTTTAAACAGATGCTGGATGGCCATCTATCGGGGGTTCTTTGATTGTGAGTTTCTGCATGGCAGAATGGAATTAGACTCAATGGCCCTTGCTGTCTCTTCCAACTCCATGATTCTATGAGACACAGCATACAGCAAAGTCAAATGTTATTTCATGCACACAATCCAAACTCATGCACAGGGCTGAGCCAGGAGATGGACAAATTGAACATGGAAAAACATAGCCATTTTATACCCTTTATTCCCAAGACCACTCTAGGATGAGATCATCACTTTCAAAATTTCCCAAAGGTTACAGTAAGTTTTACATTACACTCTTAGCAAACACTTTTCTGTTTATGCACATTCTGCAAAAATCAATACTAAAATGAATATACCACTCTGATTCATTAACTTCCCAGGCCCAACTCTTTTGCCTATCTCTTGCTTTCTCTTCCTATTTCAAAACTGCCAAGCCAGCTTTGTTGTGCCTGTTCATTTGCTCAACAGTTACTGTTTCTATTTTTCAAATATGTATTTCAGCAGTCTTTCAGCAGCAGCCGCCACCTCTATATAACTAGGCAGAAGCTTGGGGTCCAGGGTTTGCAGAAAAGCAAACTTTAGCAAACTTTCTTTTGCATGTTTAACTCAAGCCAGCTAAAGCATAGAATCATAGAATCATAGAATCATAGAATCATAGAGTTGGAAGAGACCACAAGGGCCATCCAGTCCAACCCCCTGCCATGCAGGAACTCCAAGTCAAAGCATCCCTGACAGATGGCCATCCAGCCTCTGCTTAAAGACCCCTAAGGAAGGAGACTCCACTACACTCCGAGGGAGTGTGTTCCACTGTCGAACAGCCCTTACTGTCAGGAAGTTCCTCCTAATGTTGAGGTGGAATCTCTTTTCCTGCAGTTTGCATCCATTGTTCCGCGTTCTAGTCTCTGCAGCAGCAGAAAACAAGCTTGCTCCCTCCTCAATATGACATCCCTTCAAATATTTAAACAGGGCTATCATATCACCTCTTAACCTTCTCTTCTCCAGGCTAAACATCCCCAGCTCCCTAAGGCGTTCTTCATAGGGCAAGGTTTCCAGACCCTTCACCATCTTAGTTGCCCTCCTTTGGACATGCTCCAGTTTCTCCACATCCTTTTTGAATTGTGGTGCCCAGAACTGGACACAGTATTCCAGGTGGGGCCTGACCAAAGCAGAATAGAGTGGCACTATAACTTCCCTTGATCTAGAAACTATACTTCTATTGATGCAGCCTAAAACTGCATTGGCTTTTTTAGCTGCCGCATCACACTGTTGACTCATGTTCAGCTTATGGTCTACTTGGACTCCTAGATCCCTTTCACATGTGGTCTCGTTCAGCCAGGTGTCCCCCATCCTATATCTGTGCATTTCATTTTTCCGCCCTAAGTGCAGAACCTTACATTTCTCCGTATTGAATTTCATTTTGTTAGCACTGGCCCAGCTTTCTAGTCTATTCAGGTCATTTTGAATTTTGATCCTATCCTCTGGGGTATTAGCTACTCCTCCCAGTTTAGTGTCATCTGCAAATTTGATAAGTATGCCACCAATTCTGTCATCCAAATCGTTAATAAAGATGTTGAATAGCACTGGGCCCAGGACAGAACCCTGTGGGACCCCACTGGTCACTTCTCTCCAGGATGAAAAGGAGCCATTGTTGAGCACCCTTTGAGTTCAGCCAGTCAACCAATTACAAATCCATGTAACAGTTAACTTGTCTATCCCACATTTTGCAAGCTTGTTTGCAAGAATGTCATGGGGAACCTTGTCAAAGGCCTTACTGAAATCGAGGTATACTATATCCACAGCATTCCCTTCATCTACCAAGCTGGTAATTTTATCAAAAAAAGAGATCAGGTTCGTTTGGCATGACTTCTTTTTCTGAAACCCATGTTGGCTTTTTGTGATTATGGCATTGGCTTCTAAATGTTCGCAGACTCTCTGCTTAATGATCTGCTCTAGCACCTTTCCTGGAATTGATGTCAGACTAACTGGACGATAATTGTTGGGATCCTCTTTTTTTCCCTTTTTGAAGATGGGGACAACGTTTGCCCTCCTCCAGTCTGCTGGGACTTCTCCTGTTCTCCAGGAGTTCTCAAAGATTATTGCCAATGGCTCTGATATTACATTTGCCAGTTCTTTTAATACTCTAGGATGTAGTTCATCTGGTCCTGGAGATTTATATTCATTTAGGTTAACCAGGTATTCCTGTACTACCTCTTTACTTATTCTGTGCTGAATTTCCTCTATTCTGTCTCCTGTTCCATTATCCTTAGGTTGAGCACCCTTTGCCTTTTCTGAGAAGACTGAAGCAAAGAAGGTGTTGAGTAATTCTGCCTTTTCTCTGTCCCCTGTTAGCATTTTGCCATCTTCTGCACGCAGTGGCCCTACTGTTTCCTTCTTCTTCCTTTTGCTGCGGACATATCCAAAAAAGCCCTTTTTATTGTTCTTAACCTCTCTAGCAAGCCTGAGTTCATTCTGCGCTTTAGCTTTTCTGACTTTACCCCTACATGTGCTGGCTATTTGTTTAAATTCCTCTTTCGTGATTTCTCCATTTTTCCATTTCTTATACATGTTCCGTTTAAAACTTAGCTCATTTGAAAGTTCCTTAGTCATCCATCCTGGCTTCTTGAGACATCTACCATTTTTCTTCCTCATTGGAACTGTTTGAAATTGTGCCTTCAATATCTCCCTTTTGAGAAACTCCCATCCGTCTTGAACTCCCTTTTCTTTTAGTATTCCTGACCATGGGATCACTCCCAGTATTTCTCGAAGTTTATTGAAATTAGCTCTCCTAAAGTCTAGAGTGCGTGTCTGACTATGCCTAGCTTCTCCCTTCCACTGCATAACAAACTCCAGGAGAACATGGTCACTTCCACCTAAGGATCCAACCACTTGCACCCCATCAACTAGGTCTTCCCTGTTGGTTAAGATCAGATCTAAAATGGCTGATCCCCTTGTTGCCTCTTCCACCTTTTGGACAATGAAATTGTCTTCCAGGCAAGTGAGGAATTTGCTAGACTTTGAGGATTTGGCTGAGTTTGACTTCCAGCAAACATCCGGATAGTTGAAGTCCCCCATCACTACTACATCTCTCCTTCCTGATTGTGTGGTCATCTGTTCTAGAAAGGCAACTGCAAGCAAGGCTCCTTTTCAGCTATCTTGTCTCTTATTCCAGTGTAGCACTTGCATTCATGACTCCCATTGAGCTATCTTGTCCCCTGTTGTGCCTTAAAATTTATGGTATTTATTTCCAACAATATCCTGGATGGTTTGTGTATATGTTTAGCTGCATTTTCCCAGGAGGAATAATTTGCACGAGCCTTTCCATATTTTGGAGGCTTGGGATGAAGAGGGGGTGGGACAGTTCTAACCAATTATGTTTAAATATAATTGCTATTCCAACTAGAGTAGATCCACTGACTCAATGGAATTTATTATCAGGGTTGACTTTACCATACCCTTGAATGGCCCTGATTAAGCAGAGACCAGAGAAAAGGGGGCAGAATCTTACCATTCCCTGTAGGCTCAGGCAAAAGCAAACTGCCACAGCCTTTCTTAGCCTGCACATTCCTCCTCATTAATAACTTTTACCATCTTGACTATGCTCTGATGTTGCTTGGTCACACATCTCCTGGTTTTCCTATTTGAAATGTTGGAGGTTACAGTTCGAACTAAAACAGATTGGCCTTTATCACCAGTGGTGACTTTCCATGCAGTACTTGATTGAATGGGTTTACTCTGTCTGGGATCTGGAACTCAAATTAGGACCCAGATTTCACTGTTTAGAATCATAGAATCATAGAGTTGGAAGAGACCCCAAGGGCCACCCAGTCCAACCCCCTGCCATGCAAGAACTCCCAATCAAAGCATCCCTGACAGATGGCCATCCAGCCTCTGTTTAAAGACCTCCAAGGACGGAGACTCCACCACTCTCCGAGGGAGTGTGTTCCACTGTCAAACAGCCCTTACTGTCAGGAAGTTCCTCTTAATGTTGAGGTGGAATCTCTTCTCCTGCAGTCTGCATCCATTGTTCCGCGTCCTAGTCTCTGGAGCAGCAGAAAACAAGCTTGCTCCATCCTCAATATGACATCCCTTCAAATATTTAAAGAGGGCTATCATATCACCTCTTAACCTTCTCTTCCCAAAGATAAACATCCCCAGTTTCCTAAGGCGTTCCTCATAGGGCATGGTTTCTAGACCCTTCACCATCTTAGTCGCCCTCCGTTGGACACGCTCCAATTTCTCCACATCCTTTTTGAATTGTGGTGCCCAGAACTGGACACAGTATTCCAGGTGGGGCCTGACCAAAGCAGAATAGAGTGGCACTATTGCTTCCTTTGATCTAGATGCTATACATCTATTGATGCAGCCTAAAATTGCATCTGGGAGCCCCAACTGGGCAAAGGTTTCCATTTACACCCAACACGTATTTGCAAACACATATCTGTCTGCTGCTCTTTACGTTTTACACGCTTTCTGTAAGAAATGCTTATGAAACGATGGCCAAAAAAAAAAAAAAAAATACAATTGCCATGTAAAGTGTGAAATGGATTTTATCTACTATGAAATTGTGCAGTTCAATATCTACCGTATCCATCCCCCACCACAGAGCCCCGATACGCTCACTTCTTAACGTCTGCTAGACCCTCAACTACTAGGCCTCTGTCTCATCTTCCTTGGAGTGGCAGCTGCTTCTCAGCGGTGGGTGACCAATTTCTGAATAAACACTTTTAAGATGTTATGATTATTTTTCCTGTTCTGGGGCCAAATTGACCATTTAAAAAATTAACTCCACTGCTACCTTTCCCTGTGTTGAAACCCTTTTCATTACACCCTGGAAAATGGGTCTTAATTGGATTAGGCACTCATTTGTCAACTAATTAATTGGCTTTCAGAGATACCTGGAGCCATTTCACTTGAAAAGATGGCTATGAATGCAGACAAGTGCATTTTCTTATGGCACAATTATTCTCTGTGGGGTGTGTTTATAACAGAGAGACAGAGGGAGGAAAACCGAGCGAGACTATAAGTATACCTCCTCTCCTTGAAAACATTCATTTGCGACTTCCTGATGTACTTTTATTTCAGGCATGACTACACTGTAACTTGTGAGAGATGTGTCACCCCTGACCAGCAAAATTGTGACCCTGGACAGTTTAAGAAAGTAGGGAGCAATAGTATGAAAAATTGTTCAATTGTATAATCCAAATCGCTTCACGTGGATTATTTATTAATTCATTTATGGTTGCCCCCCTACAGTTGCTGGGGTTAGGGGCAAGCCCACCTCTGCCAAAAGTGAGAAAACCATGAATATAAATAAAAATATAAATAAAAAATATGAATGCTATTTTTTTTTTGAACCTGAGAAAAGAGTTCTTTAAGAATCTTCAGGTCTTCCAGCACAACTGTGCTAAAAATTCACCTCTGGAGGACCTAGGGATTCCTAAAGAGAAGATACTAATCAAATCCTCAAATCTGAAAAAGGTAAACTTGTGAATGTTGGATCAGGAGCCCTGGTGTCACAGGACTCTTTCAAACGGGAGGAATTTCTCCCAACTCCGAATGGAGCCAATGCGGATTCATGTAAATTCGCTAGTTAAGCAAATTTACATGAACTCCTTTTCCTTTCGAAAGGCATTCGAAATTACTTCCCATTACCCGAAAATAACCCCCTCCTACCCAAAATTGCGTGCGAAGCTTTAATTCGCAATAACGTAAAACCCATGATTGCATTCGGAGTGGCTTCCCTCTTACCCGAAATTGCGTGCGAAGATTTAATTCGCAATAACGTAAAACCTATGATTGCATTCGAATTGACATTAAATTATACTTCCAATTTCCGACATCTGAAAAAGTCCACAGTGGTTAAATGCTGGTACTGCAACCACAACATCGTAAGTTCGATCCTTCAGAGCTCCAAGATCCACTCAGTCTTTGATCCTTTTCGTAGGTTGGTAAAATGAGTACCCAGCTTTTGGGGGGCAAAAGCTTCCACATTGTAAACCGTGTAGGGAATGCTTGTTCACTGATAAGCGATATAGAAATGTACATGCTATTGCTACTGGATGCTAACTATATTTATAGTATTATCAATCACAAAAGTGATTGATAATATTAAAGTGATATTCGGTAAAAAGTATTAAATATTTATTAATATTAATATTAAAATACTGCCCAAGATCCTGCATCAGATGCATAGCTACAGTGTTGTGGCTACATTCTGTCTTCCAATATGACACTCCGAACCCACCTTAAAATCCAGGCAGCCACAACAAAGGATGGACTTCTGTGGTGCTGAGGAGTAGGGCACTGGAGGATGATGTGCCAAGTCAGCTGCCTCCTCCAGCAAACAAACAAACAAACAACAAAGAGTTTCATTTATATACTGCTTCATACTGCCTAAGGAGTGTCTAAGCGGTTTACAACTGTAAGCTGCTTGTCCCCAACAAGCAAGTCATCATCTGAGAAGGATTTTTCTACTCTTCACACTGTAGCTCTCTTACAGGAGGTGGCAGGAGGCATCATCCTTCAGCAACCGCTCACCCATACACCACACTCTGGCTTTCAGTATACTTACCTGGATTCTAGGGTAGGTTTGGGGGCATTTGAAGTTCTGGTAATGATGCCAGAATCATAAATGCGAATACCAAATGGTTACAAGCTCATGACCTTGTAACAGCAAACAGGATGCCAGCAATACAGTTGGCTCTCCTTATCCACGGATTTTTTATCCATGGATTTTAGCATACACGGCTTGAAAATATCCCCCCAAAGTATAAATTCCAAATAGCAAATCTTGATTTTCCATTTTATATATGGGACACCATTTTGTTGTGCTGTTAAGATTTAGTGGGACTTAAGCATACATGGATTTTGTTGTCCACAGAGGGGGTCCTGGAACCAAACCCCAATGGAAAACAAGGGCCCATTGTAATTTAAAGATGGGATTTAAATGATTTTTTAAGCTAGCAAAACAAACCAACAAATTAAAATCCAAGTCCCAGATGAAATAACAGAGTTTTGACTGCCTGTTGGACATTAAGTATAGAGGCAGCCTGACTTATGAGTTCCACAGCTAAGGTGCTGCTACTGAACTGTCCTATTGTGTGTACATAGCAATCCATACTCACAGGGTGTTGGGATACACAACAGTATCTACACTGACAATCTCAATTTAAGGGAAAATTGTAAACCCTGAAATCTTACAAAAATGTCTATTTGTCATGGGATGACAGGGTTTTGAGCACTCCGGGTGGCATAAAAATTGCCAAGGGGCACATTCTGCTTCTTTTTCATCGCAGAGGAAAAGGGTCTAGCCTGTGTTAGCAAAGGGTAGTAGTCATGATTTCTTGGTGAATAATCATAATGGGGGTTTATGGAGTCCTGTGAATATTCCACAGGTAGTTATGAGAAGAGAAAGCAAAAGGAGAGCATTGCCCTCTATATATGAATTCTGTTCCACTATACCAGTCCCCAAATTTCTAGCTTTACGGTAATTTATAAATTCATTTGGGATTTAGAACTCCATTGGCATCCAAAGAAAACAGACAAAGTAAGCAAGGGAATGCCAATGCAGCTAGTAGAAGACTTCTAGCTGTGAATGATTTTCAGTGTCTTGGTCTCTCCAATGTTAGTAATCTGGGGATGGAAGGGCCATTTCAATATCCTCATTCCTGCCCTACAAAAGTCAGATGTTTTACAGCCTAGCCAGAGAGCCACTGCCTTACTATGAATTCACTTTTTGCTGAATTGCACCCAGGAAAAGAAAGATTTCTGAAATCATAAGGGAGATGGTTGAACAAATAGGGTGGTGATAGTAGTAGTGCCGATGATGATCTTAATGGATCCTCATCAGCTGCCTTCCTGTTTCCATCATCTTCCTTTTGTCTGTAAGAGCTGGAAGGATTCGTGCAACAGCTGTGGGAGACTTCCCAGCAATGACTAAGTGAGAAGAAATCTTTTGTTGTTAGTTGCATTTCCTGGAAGCTGTGTACGCACCAAGACATACAGTGGTCGCCAAGTTTTGGGTACTTAGGCAGAGAGCACCATTTGGGCACAGCAGCAGTTTTGCCTATAAAGCACGTGCTCTGAACCTCAACCCATGTGATGTGTCTGTATGGAGTGGAAAACATCATTTGTATGCTCTGATATATTTCTGTTGCACCTTTTTGGCTCTGGGATTTGTTTATGTCCCCATTTCATTTACATATTGCATTTGTGGAGCACAAGGCAATGCATTTGGTAGCGTGTCCTCACAGCACCCCAGTTTATCCTCACAACAACCTTGTGAAGTAGATTAGACTAATAGGTAGGGACCAGAGCAAAACCATCTAAGAACTACATTTGATTGGCAGCATTGGGAAAATCCCCTGACTTTAGGCTTTAACTGGAAGTCCACAAATTTAAATGGTTTTCAGAATGAACAGAATGATGTCAATTTTAACTAGTTTTGATTTAATCTAGTCTTAAGGGGGGGGGGGAGGTTGGGAAGGGATTTGACTGCTGTTTTATTCTTGTATTTTTAAATTTGCTGTACCCTGCTCCGAGTATTCTATTAGAGGAGTGGGTTATAAATAAACATTATTATTATTATTATTATTATTATTCCTCTGGAATTCATGGTATGAATTGGCGGCACATTTCGACAGGACAGAGAGGATCTGGCTGAAAGGCACAACTTTCCTTACCTAACTGTGCTACCCTCAGTTTTGTAACTATTCTTCCCATGGCTGTTGGGGGTAGCAGCATGCCAGTGGGACAGTGAATCCCTTCCAGACTAAGCCCAGATTGAAGGAGTTGTCCAAGGCACCAAACCCTATCTCCAAAATAGGTTCAGCACCTTGGATAGCACCTTTGAAACTATCTAAAGCCGAGATTTGGATTTGTTGGCTCCCTGACATGAGTTGTACAAGAGTTCTCTTGGTGCCAGATCTCTGCCAGTAAAATAGCCCAGCACTGGGATGTTTCCTGTACAAGCCACAGCAACTGTGGAGGGAGCGTTCATAAATCCAAGAATGGGTTCACCACCACCATAGCAACTAATTTTCCAAACAGCCATCCTATGAGCAGGAATCAATACATTTCAGATTGGAGCTGGGAGATTGTGTTGATTTGTGTTAGGCTGCCTTGCAAGATAATAGGACTAATTTTCATACTTGCTCTTTTCAAGTGATATTTACAAATACTCATTCTCTCCTCACCTTGTTCTCTGCTCTTTTAAGCACAGCCTATAGTATTTCTTGAATGAGCTAATATACTTTTCCCCATCAAGGGGGCAAACTACAGGTTCTTTGAGAGATGGTTTATATTTTCATTTACATTCATTGGAAATGGGGTACAAGTAATGTGTATGTGTTTTTTTTAAAAAAAATACCAGGCAATAGCAAAGACATTTTTGTCTATTGAACACATTTCCTATCAGCAAAATTTATTCTTTACTAGCAGGATTCCAATGAAAATTAAGAAATACCACCATAGCAACTATTTAATTTCTAGTAACAGATGCCAAGATTTCGAGACAGTACTGGAGGGCAATCTGGGTAGCAAGTGGGGACCCAGATTGGGTTGTATTTAGGATTGCCAGAGTGAAAACTGGAGAGTGCTTCTATACCTTTAAGGATTGTGCAGAAGAAAGAATTTTATCAGGTGTTGTTAATTGGTTCCATGGCAAGCCGCACCTGATGAAATTTCCTCTCCTGCCATTAAAAATACTGGGGCTCTCTTCAATTTTTAATCTGATGACCCTAAAATTTGATGTACTAAGTTTTGGAGGCACCTTAGTTACTCCTTTCGAATTCTTTTGGTTCTACCCTCCTTCTCACCAGTTGCAGGTGCCATAAGCTACAACTGGAAATGTGTGTGCCTCACAAACTGTCCTACAACCCTTACATTGACTGCTGTCCAGGTCAATAGATGACCCCCCCCCCCAATCCCACTGCTAAACTGCCAGTATGGTTGGCTTTGGTATATATAATGGAAAAGTCTTTTTCCTCAGGTAGCAAAAATGTCTTGGGCTAGCCATGCATCCTTCTCAGAACTAAACCCAGTGTAATCCAAAATGTAACTTCTCCAAGCTCTGTCTCAAACTAGATGCAATAGACCAACAAGAATGTTGTAGCAGCTTGAATCAAATCAACAGTATCTCCTATTTAACACTTGATTAGAAGCTCTTCTATCTTATATCCTTGTCCTTTGGGGTTGCAAGTGTTGCTTAGAAGTGTATTCACAAAAGAGCAGTGATTTTTTTAAAAAGAAAAAGAAAGAAAGAAAGAAAGAAAGAGAAAAGGAAATGTCCTTTACACAACAAAGAAACACTCACAGCTCTTCTGAAAGGAAAGAATGAAAGAGAGATTGAAAGCAGCTCCTTCCGACAACTGCTGGAGATGTCAGAAACCAGACAGTCTTTCCTGTCAAGTGTGACAATCAGGTTGTGAATGCTCCAAGCTTTCTAAATGGGGATAAGAAGAGCAGACATTTTTAACCTGTCCTCTCAGTGGCCAGACACCATCATAGCGATGTAGGAAGATGCTTTGCACCACCAGGTCAGAGTATTCCTTCACCTAATGCAGCACCGTGTACCCCAGTGATGGACAACTTGTGGCTTTCCAAATGTTGTCAGTCTACAACTGAGCAGGAGTTCACATCATAGAACCATAGAATCAAAGAGCTGGGAGAAACTTCAAGGGTCATCAGGTCCACCCCCTTGCCATGCAGGAATGCACAGTCAATGCACCCCTCAACAGATGGCCACTCAGTCATGTAGATCTTGAGTCCCGAGCTTGCTGTTGGTTTGTGGTCTGGACTCGAGCCCCCACATTTCAGGGCCTGAATTTTCTTCTCTGCTTTTCATGGCAAGGATGACAAATCTCAGAGTGAGAGTGTTGACTTGAAAAGTCAGTGTAAATATATTTTTCTGGTTTGTTAGGATTGGTGTTTTTGGTAGGGTTTTTTAATTAATGGAATACGCGGGGCAACTTTGGTTGATGCTGAAGGTGTCTAGCTTAATGGCACCATCAAAGGCTGCCCATTCTAACACCACCTTTGTAACCTTTGTTGATCTGATTTTCAATCCCATTTTTGTCCATAAACTGCCTCTGTATCTTTAGGTCTCAGGGTTTGGCCCTGAAATCACGTGGCCTAAGAACTGGCAACCCTGGTTGTGGACAGTGTGGGAGGAAGGGAAGAAAAAGGGGGCATAGCATCTGAAATACAAGCAGACCTCACTTAACAAAGTCTCTGACAGTGATGCTCCTGGAGAAATGCAGAGTTTTTGTGTTGGCTTGCAGCAGTTTGTATCCAGTAAACAACGCAATAAACAAAGCTTGAGCTGGGAAAAAGTGGGATGCTACTCCAGCTGACCCTACTGTAGCTTTCTGTGCCTGTTTACAGCAGGCAAGGTAAACAGCAGCTGCCTCCAGAAGTTCTTACTGAGCATGCATTATTAGAAAGAGGGAAAGCAGATATGCTTGTCTCAAGAGCTACCCTTGTGTGTGTGTTTTAAAAGCATAGATCTATAGGTTTTGCCACCAAAATGGAATTCATAAGAAAAGCCGAGAGTGGTGAAAGTCAAAGTCTTTGATTGGTGTATTTGCAAGAAGCCTTCAAGTAGTCTCTAGAAGATTCAGAAAGAATTATTATTATTATTATTATTATTATTATGGCATATTATTTGAGTGTTGGACTTTGATTCTGGAGACCAGAGTTTGATTACCTGCTCGGCCATGAAACCTTTGGCAAGTCACATTCTCTCAGCCTCAGGGGAAGGCAATGGCAAAACTCCTCTGATCAAATCTTGCCAAGAAAACCCCACAATAGTTTGGTCTTAGGGTCACCACACAACAGAAACAACCTGAAGGCAGACAACAATGATAGCAACTATCTGACCTGGCAGTGTCATTCCCATGTGCATATTGCTTCATTTTAGCTAAACAAATTGCTGAAACATGTGGAAGCACTCTTTCTTTCTTTTCTTTATTTTTAAATGTATTGGGGTGGGGGGTTGTGAGAGTGTGGTGTGGGAACATGTTTCTATACTTTCCATATAATTTGTACCTCTGGTACAAAATTTTTCAGTTAAAGAAGCAATGCCCAGGAATGCTGAGATATGCCTGTATAGATCTGAAATGACAGCCAGGGAGTCTGGAGGTTCCTGGCTGCCCAGTAGCAAATCCCAGATCCCCTCTCCAAATTTTCCTTTTTTAAAAAATAAGCCTTTCCTTTTCTAAAAGTCAGCCTGTCGTCCTTTTACTCCCGGAGATATGAGGAGGAAAAATGTGAAAGGAAAAATCGTGCAGGCAGTGTTCCATCCCATTGCTCGCTGCGAAGTAATTAAAGGGCTTAAAAAGTATTAAGCTACCTGTATTTATGTTCTTGCTGTGCCACAATGAATGTGCTTCTTTCTTAGATGCCCCCTCCCCATAACATTCCTGTTTATGGGCCTGCCCAGGGCCTTAGGGCCACCCTTGTTCTAGCTGAGTCTTTTTTGTACACAACCCCAAAAATAATAATAAAAAAATTGGAAAGCACTCCTGTTTCAAGGTCAATTTTATGGCCTGTGATATTTCTTAGGGGTCGGCTGGTTACAGAGCAGAAGGGTGAGTGAGTCTATATAACATTTTCTCCTTGTCTTGCCTGTCCTGCTCTCCGTTGAGCATTCTGTAACCCTCACAAGCCCGAGGCCTCCAACCCCACAGGCTGCCTCTTTTCACCCCCCTCTCTCCCCAGCCCTTAAACGCTTTGCCATTCCCCCATAACCTCACTTTGATTAGTGCTTCATTTGCATGCCATTTGCATAATTATCACCGTGGCGATTACAAAGCAGATTACAGGGCAATTTCCAAAGGAAAATAAAAATTTAGAACCAATGATGGGCACCACAACCAGAGAATTTAATTGGAAGGGAGAAAGTGAGGTCTAGTGGTTAAGAGCGTAGGAGCAAGCGGAGAGCGGAGAATCAGGATTTTAATCTTGGCTCTGGCAGGAGTGCAACGTCTAAGGGTTAGGGAGAGGTTAGAGAAATAAGGTTGCCAAAGGGGCTCTTCAGACTGGCCTTTAAGGCTGGCCTGGGGGGCGAAGTCAAGGCGTTGTGTCCACATGATGCACACCCTGCCCCCCAGTGCACCGTAACACCACACACTGCTCCACATGGCTCACAGCATCACAGCATTTCTCTGGTGCTGTGTCCGTATGACACAGTGCTGAAGGAGCACTGTATAGCCACAGCGCTGTAACTATTGTACCCTGGAAAGGCCAGATCAGGGCCGCGGCATGAGGTTGCTGTGATCCAGCTAAGTTGAAGGCGGCTGCAGGTCATCCCTTGGGGCAGTCTGCATAGCCCCAGAGTGACCATTGGAGAGGGCTCCTGCACTTTTAATGGTTGTACAGAAGAGGTAATTTCACAGGTGTTGCTTGATATCTGGTTGTGTGACAAACAATTCCTATCAAAATTCTCTCTTCTACACAGCCACTGAAGAGACAGGAGCCCTCTCCAGTTTTCAATCTGGCATCCCTAGATAGTGTTGCCAAGTGAAATAAAGGGCAGAGTTTCTGTGCTTACCCCACTGTTATCATTTTATTTGTAATACAAAAGAGGATTGATGATGTGGCACCATTTGCAAAAACTAGAGTTGCCAGGTGATAACTGTCATAGTCAGCCACAAGGAGGATTCAGAGGATGAGCCAGAGCCTCTGGGACCTGAACCTGTAATTGGGGAGCCTGAGGCTGGCCCTAGCACTGCTGTAGCAGAGTCTGTGGCCTTTCCAGAGGTTCAACAGCCAAGTCTGCTTGGGGCTGAGGCTGTGGATATAGAGGAGGATCTGGAAAGTGTGTCTACCTTCAAGGAGCATTGGGCTGAAAGAGTGGGCCTTCAAAGATCACTGAGGCTTTATAAAAAAAAACCTATTTAGGCAGCTGGAGCATGTGTGTCTCCTTACTAGTGATTATCTGACCTTCCTGGAGGAAAGACTTTGTCTCTGGCCTCTGTGGCTTCTTGGACCAAACCCTTGCTTCTTAGACTGCTGACTATTGGTGTTATCTGGAATCCTTGACCTTGGACTGCCTGATCGACCTGCCTATCTGGCACCTTGAATCTTGGACCATCTGACAATTCTTTTGGTAATCCTTCTGCTGATGCTCCTTTTGGTCTCCAAGATTGTGTTGCTTGCACTGACTCTGCTATTTGAGGATTTGTTTGTTGGGAACTAAGCTGGCCTATCAGCCATTTGGTTTTCTTGGGCAATAACAAGGGACAGGATTCCTGTCCCTTCCATGGTTGCATAGAAGATGGAATTTCAGATGATGTTGCTTCTCATGCAAGGAGCATCTATTTACATTTCCTGTTCTACATAATCATTACAAGCAAAGGAGTCCTATCCATTATGTCACATGGTAACCCTAGTCAAAAGAAAAGAAATGAACCAGGCTCCGGAATGAAAAGTCCCTGGGGCAGCAAACTGATCAGTAGGGCAGCTACTGATTCAACCCTGCAAGCCCTGGTTTCACTACACTGCTAGCTATAATGTCATATCTGACATCTGTCTCAGGAGTATTTATTCCTCTTTTTTACAGTGGAAACTGGAGATGGCTCTTGTACCTTTAATGGCTGTCTCTAGGGGTCCATTCACACTCATTTTTGTGCTGAGATGTGGATCGCCATGCTGATGCATATCAGGTTTTTTGTTCCCATTTCACAAATCTCTTTGAGTCATTATAACCCCTGTGTTATTCACACATGCCTTCATTTCAGGATAAAATGGTCCTGCTTTCTTTGCTTTGAACAATACAGAGCCATTCAAATCGATTTGGAAACTTCTTCACACTACCAATGATGAGGATTGATGCAGATCTTTCAGGAAAAGTCCAGGGGGGAAATAGTATTGAATATCCCAGGGTTTTTTGCCAAAACCTCCCCCAAAAAGTGAATTGAAAATTTGGGATGTGTGTAAACAACAAGGATTCAACCCAGATAGGTCCAAGATCATTTTTGTAGTAGGAATGGGGCTGAAGAGAGAATTTCAGTAGGTATCACTTGTTACGTGGTTGCATGATAAGCAACGCCTGTTGAAATTCCCTCTGTGACTCAGCCATTAAAGGCATAGGAGCTCTTTCCAGTTTTCACTCTGGCAACCCTACCACAGAGCTTGTAGTGGTATGCCGGAGGTAGACATCATACCTCATTGTATATATTCTTCTTTTCTGTGACAGATAGCTCACTGCTCTACAACATCACTGATAGGTGATTCTCTTGTTCTGGCTCCATGAACATGGATACAAAAAGCATCTTCCATTTATGCCATGCCTCTAGTGAATAATTGCATGTGAACATGGCAGGTTGCCATATTGGTTTTTTGCCTCCGACTCTATCTATCTATCTATCTATATCTATCTAACTTTCTATCTCTATCTATTTTTTTTCTCTCTGCCTCCATTTCTTATCTCTTGCTGCCTGATAGTCTCCTAATCTAACGAACCCATTCTAATCTAATCATGTCTAATCTAATGCTCTCCCCCACCACCACCACATTATCTTTTCTCACTAATTGATAGCTTTGTCATTGCCAGTGATGGAAGAAAGAGGCACACAGATTGATAATGCCGCTGAATGCTCATTGTCAAGATGGGAAGACTGGCAAGCCTCATGTGTCTCCCTGGTCACCCGAGTGACCTGGCCCGAGACGAGAAACAGCGAGGGTGTGGGGAAAAGGCGAGGATGATTAACAGGCACAGAAAGGTCCGAAATGATGGAATCAGCTTGCTGTGAAATTGGAGTCGAAGGTTGGGAAATAAAGAGAGGCTGGCTGATGGGATGGCAGTAAGTGGCGACTGATGAAGGAGACCCCCCCCCATCACCCAATGGGCATACGCTTCTGATAGTGAGGCATCAGAGTGGAGAATCCTCCATGGCACTTCTCAAGTGCCCATGGTTGTGAGGGACATCCAGCAACAACCTACCTCAAGAGCACAGAGCTTTCACTTGTTACCCCGCAAAAAAATAAAATAAAATAACAAATAAAAAATTAAAGTTATAGTTCCAATTAGTTAGCTGCAGTTATACTTACCATTTTTAAAATGGTTTGAACCCATGCACACACATCTGGATTCCTTTCATTCAGTAGTAGGATGCGTGGGACAGAAGTTGGACCGCATGACATTCTTTATCATTCAGTGATATCCTGTAAATACAAGAGGTAACTTTAAAAGGTACCACTATCCTGCAAAAGGCATAAAGTTTTTCATCATTACGCTACAACTAGTGTGTGTATGGGGGGGGGGGGGGTAGAAGATGCAGTTGGTCTCAGCTTAGAAGGGAAAAGAAATGAATGCATATTTCTGACAGAACACACCTTTAAAAGCCTGGGCTAGCTGGTTCTTCCTCCTTGGAATTTTATGTTATTTAAATATTATTATTATAGGATTTATTTCTATTCTGGTTTTTCCGGTGGGGAATCAAAGCGGATTACAGCAGTCAAGCAAGCAGCTTCATTTATATACCGCTTCATGCCGCCTAAGCAGCATCTAAGTGGTTTACAACTGTAAGCTACTTGCCCCCAACAATCTGGGTACTCATTTTAGTGACCTCGGAAGGATGCAAGCCTGAGTCGAGCTTGAGCCCTTTTGCTGGTATTGAACTCGCCACCTTATGGTTTTGAGTGAGTGGCTGCAGTACAGGCATTTAACCACTGTGCCACCAGGGCTATGTTTGTTTGTTTGTTTGTTTGTTTGACTAATATTCCATCTTTCACCCATGATTAGGACTTAAACCAACTCATGAAGAGGTGCAATTAAAAAAAAACCCAATTAGTAGCGATAGTAGGGCATAGTTGCCATGATTCTGCATCAAGTGGGGAGAGCATAATGCTCTCAGTTGTATGTCCTCTCCCACACCTGACAGATGTTAAGTCATGGCAAGGGCCACCACTGCTAATGCTTACTGGTAGGAAAGGGAAGATAGCAAAGGGAAAAGACTTAGAGGAGGAAGAGATGATTGGCTTTAGCTAAAAATAAATTTTTTAAAAATCAACAATTATGTATTTTCAGATGGAGTGCAACCCCATTTCCCTTCCCCTTACAGCCCAGACTAGCCACCTTACTCTGTCTCAACACTAAGCATTAGCAACAGTGGCCCTTCCCAGGGTTTGAAAACTGGGGAAGGAAACTGGGCATTTGTTCATTGAGCTCAATGGTTTGTTTGAACCAAAGATTGGTGTTCAATTGGAAATAGGGTCAGGCAAGGTTGCATTTTTATCACTGTTGAACTTGGATGCTGAACATATCATATGTAAAGCAGTATTCGATTCGGAGCAAACACGCATGAAAATTGGAGGGAGTTGATTGTAGATATGTAGATGACACCGTACTACTGGCAGAAAATTGCAAAGACCTGGAATGATTACTGGAAAAAGTAAAGGAAGAAAATATGAAGGTAAGGTTTACAGCTGAGCCTTAAGAAAACAAAACAAAACAATAATAATAATAATAAATGATTTACTTAACTTCTAAGTAGATGATGAAGACACTGAAATAGTTCAAGATGTTCCATACTTTGGCTCAGTTATTAATCAAAATGGAGACCACAGTACAATAAAAAATAAACAAATTAGAAGATGGCTAGGACATGGAAGAGCAGCTTTGAAGGAACTAGACACGTTCCTCGAGTGCAAAGATCTATCACTGAGTACTAACGTTGGGATGGTCCATGCTATTGTGTTTCCCATTTCCATATACAGCTGTGAAAGTTTGGCAGTGAAGAAAAATACTAGGAAGAAAATCAACTCCTTTGAAAGGGGGTGCTGGAGATGAGTTCTAAAGATACTGCTAAAAAGACAAGAGCAAAGCAAGGCCAAATACTCTCTAGAAGCCAAGACTAAAATGTGACTAAAATGAGACTATTGTACATTGGCCATATCCAAAGGTACACTAGAAAAGTGGTAAGGGAAGAGAAAATGGGACATTTTAAAAGTAGTTGAAAAAAGTGAGATGACAGGATTAATTTGGACTGTCACTGGCAAACCAGAACGATGGTAGGACTTGTCAGTATAAGGCCATTTGCTGTATTCTTTCCTGTTTGTCTAGGCTGTCAGTGGGATAAATCAGTACAATTCCCAACCAACTTGAACCATGGGACTGCTGTTTAAAAGCAGCGGGTGGGCACTCCATTACCATAATGCAGCTAGTAAAGGGGCACCATACCATTAAGTATCTCATTGTTAAAGTCTTTTACTCTAAAAGTTGGTTGTTTGTTTCAGGGGCGGGGGACAAGCCAACATGGATTTTCAGTTTACTATTGCATTAGGAGTCAGTCAAACTCATGCTGTGGCTAGGACTCCCCAGAGACTAGTTCCAGGATTTTGCAGACGGCTAATAAATTTGCCAGTGGCGGACTTCTGATTTTGTTTGGGGGAATGGAGGAGAACATCCCAAGTGAACAATACATCAGCTTTAATGCCTTCATGAATAAATGATCAAATAAAAAAAGAGGGGAAAGAACCAGTATTAGAACTTAGTAGCCATTGGATAAAACGGTTTTTCGTTCTCCCGAGAGACTTGCACTGCCCCTGGAGCAGCTAGGAGGAAGACAAATTGGGGCACATGAGAATTGAAACAGGAGACCTCAGGAAATTGGCTGCTTGGTTAATTTTGCACAAAAATGCAGAAGGAGGACAAAATCAGACCCAAACTCTGGGGCTGGAGTCAAGGGCACTGTCACTTCACCTTTCAGGCTGTATTTTCCACGTTCTTCAGATGGTCACTGAGAAATCTGCTTGGGTGAATGAGATCTGTTACTTCATAGGGGCAGGTGGGGATTCTATTTGATTCATTTTTTGATAAGAAGTTCCCAAAATATATAAATTTCTTCATAAACCTAGCAGAAAAAAAAAACATAAAGTGGCAATGGTGATAATGATAGTGGTGATGATATGGGTGGAGAGTAGACAGTGAAAAAAACTGATAGGAAGAGAATCGATTCCTTTGAAATAATAATAATAATAATAATAATAATAATTCTTAGCTCACCTCTCCCTGTGGATTGAGGCAGGTTACAGTAAAAGATAATAAAATATATAATACAATAAATCATAACATTTCCCAATCTCCCAACCCACCACCAACATAAAATATAACACTTAATTACAAATCCAAAAAACAATCAAATTACAAATCCAAGTTAAAATTAGTTAAAATTAGTTAAAACAGTTAAAAGATAGGCCAATAATAAAAGGGAGGTCAGTCAGTCAGGGAAGGCT
This sequence comes from Urosaurus nigricauda, assembly GCA_034509955.1. Taxonomy (NCBI): domain Eukaryota; kingdom Metazoa; phylum Chordata; class Lepidosauria; order Squamata; family Phrynosomatidae; genus Urosaurus; species Urosaurus nigricauda. The sequence goes on from JAOEGL010000007.1 coordinate 24,064,595, forward strand.
TGCCGGAAGAAATACTTTCAGCGGGTGTTGCTTGTGTCGCTTGCTACCTTGAGCCTTATTGCATGACAAAAGAAAGCCAAGACGCAATGCAAGAGAAGTGGCTTTCTCCTTGCCTCTCCACATGTCATCAAAACACTTTTGTTCTCTTCTTGTGGGAGACAGTCAAAGAAGTGTGTCTTTTGTTGCACTGGAAAAATCTGTTTAGCAACAGACACACTTTTACTCTATCCTTCTGGAAGTACAATGGAAGTGCTAGGACAGCATGCAGAGAGACAAGGAGAAAGCCGTTCCTCATTTGCGGCATCTCGGCTTTCTTTTGTCATGTGATAAAGATGCTAGTTGTGTCACAGGCAACACCTATTGAAATTCCCTCTTCTACACAACCATTAAAGCTATGGGAAGACTTCACAGTTTTCAGTCTGGCAACCCTAACTTACAGTCTTGATTACTTTTCTGCCACTCCATTTTTTAAAGCTGCTTTTAAAATATCCCAGTTTCTGTCGCTTCCTTCTATTTCCCCTATTCATTTGCTTACATCACTTTGGAAAACTCAATTTAAAGTGGAAGAGAAGTTTGTCCTTAATTCACTCAACAGGAAAGAGAAGAAGGGAAAGAATCTTATCCTTCCCAGTAGGCTCTTGCAAAAGCAAACTGCTGCAACCTTTCCTCGTTGTCTCTTCTTTCTCCATAATAACTTGAACCATCTTGAACACACTCCGATGTTGCTTAGCCACATCTCCCACTTTCAACACCACCCAGTTTTCATCTATGAAACATTGGATGGTATGCAGGAGAAACCATGGCTACAGTTAGTACAACCTGCATAACCAGGATTATATTCTGGGTCCCCATATTTTCATATCTGGAACCAGGCATGTGAATGGCAGAGCTTTGATATCCCAATCAGGTTTGATGAGTGGGATTTCCATTCACAGAAGCAACACCAGTGCTTTGGATAGCAGCAGTCCTAAGTTCTTGGCCTTCCCAGAAAAAAATATCCAGATGAAAATCAGGCCTTGAGGCCTGTTCTGTGTCTGAAAAGCAGATCTCCAAGCATTTCCTGACCCTCCTACAGAATGCTCCCACATGCTCTTTGCATGAAACATTGATGCACTGACAAACATGCTTGAGGCACATTCAGGAGGGGATAGAGAGAGGAAACATTTGGCAGTGGCCACTACAGCTGCATTCAATATGCCATCCACTTGTGCATAGCACCACCTTCTGGGGTTTTCTTGCTTTGCAGAAAGAAAAGATAGGATAAAAGCAAATAAATTTGAAGGTAGCAGGGTTTTTTTCCTAGTCCGGCGGGGATCTCAAAGAACAACCACGGAAGGCTTTTATTAGTTTCGCTATAAAGCCACAGAGGAATGAGCCAATCTTTAAGCACAGCAGTTTATTTCAGGGGAACCGTGTGCAAGTGTAGTTTGGGTGCTTTTTTTTTCAGAGCAGAAACCACGACATCATTGTTGTCATGTCAAGTGACCCAAAGAATGCCTGCTAGAATGTCTTCCCAGAATTAACTTCACATTGGTTTAATACGGTGTGTCTGTCCATTCCTTCACACCTTTAAGACCCTAATGTTACTTTGGAGTTTATCACACAAAGGGAATTGGAAGTGTAATCCAATGGCAATCTGAATGCAATCATGGGGTTTCGTGTGATTGCGTGAAAGCTGATCACACTCATTTTTGGTCAAAGAGAAGTCCTTCCGAACGCAATCATGGGGTTTAGCGTGATTGTGTGAGAAACGATCACATGCAATTTCGGGCACTGGGAGGCAATTTCGGGCAGTTCTGAACGCAATGCAGTGTCAATACGCAATCAAGTAAATTCGCTGAACTAGCAAATTTGCTCAATTCCGAACTGGCCTCACTTCCATTTCTTTCGAAATTGAGAGAAATTCTTCCCATGTGATAAACTTCCTCGAGACATTGCAGAGAGTCCCTGAAGAAAATGACCAGACTGGATGACTTCCATGTATGCAGTGGCAAAGGTGTCACTGGGTGTGTATGTGGGGGAGTGCGGGGGGAGCGGATTGCATGTCACAGGGGGGTATCACCCAGTATGCTTCTAGGAAGGATTGCTGAAGTTCTGGTCCTGGTAGTTTTGCTGACTGGGTGGGAAAGGGAATCTTCTCCTTCTCCCACCCATCCAGCAGATCCGTCAGATCTGGAAAGGCTCTGTGGATGGCGGTTTGGCCAGGAAGCACAGAGGCATTCAGGAAGGGAGAGGAGCCAGGCTTCTCTTTTGAGGCATTAGCAGGAATGTGGAGGACATGAGCCACCACTGCCACCAACTGGTGGTGCCAAGTCCTCAGTTTCTGCTGCCACCACTTTGGCTACTGATGGCTCATCTCTTTGGACCAACATGCATTGATGGGGCTGGCAGTGGGGGCAGAAGCCCAAATCCTCTATGTTCCTGCCACTGCCATGGCTCTTTGGGGCACCTGAAGCGATGAGCATTGGTGGTGGCAGGAATACGTAGGACTCAGGCTGCCACCCTTGCCACCACCAATACTTGTTACTCCAAATCAATGGGCTATCAGTCGTAGTAGTGGTGATGGCAACAGAAACAGCAAACTCAGTGGGTTTGTTGTTTTTTTTTAAAAAAAATGCTCATTTTGTTGGGGAGGTGTTTAAAATACTGTCTACACTTTAGAGTTTATCATGTGATGGAAATTGGGGGTATAATGCAATGGCAATCCAAACGCAATCATGGGGTTTCACGTTATTGCGAATGAGTGTATCTCACGCAATTTTGGGCAATGGGAAGTCATTCTGAACACAATCATGGGGTTTCACGTAATTGCATATTAGAATATCTCACCCAATTTTGGGCAATGGGGGGTCATTTTGGGGAAATGGGAAGTCATTCTGAACGCATTCTGAACGCAATCGGATTTCACGTAAATTTGCTAAACTAGCGAATTCACGTAATTGCAAATTGGCTCCATTTGCAATTGAGAGAAATTCGTCCCATGTGATAAACTCCTTTGTTAGATACGCCAGGTATGCTCCTGTCCAGGTGTCATTTTTACTTTACTGAACCTCTGTTGGGCACATCTACCTATTTTTCAAGCCTGGAAATACATGGATTATACAATCCACTGTACAGGTGTTAAAGATGATGGGCTCCTTAGAATATTTTAGTTCTATGTTTAGTTTAGTTTTATGTAATTTTTGATACTTCAATTTTAGGCTTTTTTTTATAAAAAAAACTAGCTTTGTTTTAACTGTTTTAAGCTGTCATGAGTCCCAAACTGCAAAAAGGCAGGGAAATAATAATTAATAATAATAATAATAATAATAATAATAATAATAATAGTAAATAGCAAATAGCAGCAATCCTCTTAAAACACCATGATGGCAGAATATGCAATGGTTTAAAGCCAGACTTTGAAGAATCACACACTCAAAAGCCAAGATCCTGTAGTTCTGTATGTGGAACTAGGTTTAATATCTTCTCTTCACACTTTCTCTTATTCAATGCTTAGTCTCTGCCACTTACCTTGCAATGGTCATTTCAGGGCTGGTGGAGAGTAGGGGCAATCAGACAACTATCCGATTGTGGAATAAAGAATAATTACATTCTCCATTGAGATATTTTGGGATCCTCCAGGGGCCTCATTGGATGAAATAATCATTCTACATCTGGTTACTGGGGATATAGGTCAATACTTTCCCAATTGCCCTGCTTCTTTGTGAATCATAGAAGCTAAGGGTGAGTGGGGGCTGCAGCAGCTGAATGATGTCTTGAGAGGGTGAGCTTTTTATATAGACTGAATGGGCCAGCAAAAAAAATCTCTAATTTTGGTTGTGGCCCCTTCATTAGGACAGAAATGTGTCATCATGTGATTTATGAAAGTGGAGAATATGTTTAGAGAAAAAAAAACATGACTAGAGCCAGTGTGGCATAGTGGTTTGAGCTTTGGATGGACTCTGAAGACCAGGGTTCAAATCTCCAATGAGCCATGAAACTAATGGGATGACCTTGGGCAAGTTACACTCTTTCAGCCTCAGAGGACAGGATAGCAAACCCCCTCTGAAGACACTTGGCAAGAAAATCCCCTGATAGTTTTGCCTTAGGGTTGCCATAAGTTGGAAATGTCTTGAAGACACACAACAACAACAAGATTAATTGGAGTTGTTCACCAGAATCCTATATGACCTCTTATGTTACATTTATGTATATCTAGTTACATTGCAGAGATGGGGGAGGCCTTATATTTAGCAATTCAGCAAAACCTTTACTAGGTCTTATTTTTTGGCGATGTCTTATTTTCGGGGAAACAGAGTAGTAATGTAACAGCACCTTTGACTGGACATGGAAGTTACAGATCTGCCCAATTCTAATTCCTCCAAATGTGAATCCACCTGTGAAGATGTAAAATACCAACAGTATTCTAACCAGTACTGGTTATTAGCTGTTTCCTGACAGTCAATGAATTTTCTTGAATTTTGACTGATCTGTACTGCTGGTTTGAAAAACTGGCAACACTGCAATGAATTTTGACTGGTCCTTATTGCTATTTTGTAAACCTAGCAACACTAGTCATAGAATCATAGAATCATAGAAATTTAGAGTTGGAAGAGACCACAAGGGCCATCCAGTCCAACCCCCTGCAGTGCAGGAACCCCCAATCAAAGCATACCCGACAGATGGCCATCCAGCCTCTGCTTAAAAACCTCCAAGGAAGGAGACTCCACCACCCTCTGAGGGAGTGAGTTCCACTGTCGAACAGCCCTCACCGTCAGGAAGTTCTTCCTAATGTTGAGGTGGAATCTTTTTTCCTGCAGTTTGCATCCATTGTTCCAAGTCCTGTTCTCTGGAGCAGCAGAAAACAAGCTTGCTCCCTCCTCTATGTGACATCCCTTCAAGTATTTAAACAGGGCGATCATATCACCTCTTAACCTTCTCTTCTCCAGGCTAAACATCCCCAGCTCCCTTAGGCGTTCTTCATAGGGTAAGGTTTCCAGACCCTTCACCATTTTAGTCGCCCTCCTTTGGACCCGCTCCAGTTTCTCCACATCTTTTTTGAAATGTGGTGCCCAGAACTGGACACAGTATTCCAGGTGGGGCCTGACCAATGCAGAATAGAGTGGCACTATAACTTCCCTTGATCTAGACACTATACTTCTATGGATGCAGCCTAAAATAGCATTGGCCTTTTTAGCTGCTGCATCGCACTGTTGACTCATGTTCAACTTGTGGTCTACTTGGACTCCTAGATCCCTTTCACATGTTGTCTCATTCAGCCAGGTGTCCCCCATCCTATATCTGTGCATTTCATTTTTCTTCCCTACGTGTAGGACTTTACATTTCTCTGTGTTAAATTTAATTTTGTTAGCTTTGGCCCAGCTTTCTAGTCTATTCAGGTCATTTTGAATTTTGATCCTGTCCTTTGGGGTATTAGCTACTCCTCCTAATTTGGTGTCATCTGCAAATTTGATAACTAGGCTCTCAATACTGTCATCCAAGTCATTAATAAAGATGTTGAATAGCACTGGGCCCAGGACAGAACCCTGTGGCACCCCATTTGTCACTTCTTTCCAGGATGAAAAGGAACCATTGTTGAGCACCCTTTGGGTTCAGTCAGTCAACCACTTACAAATCCATGTAACGGTTACCTTGTCTAGTACACATTTTACAAGCTTGTTTGCAAGAATGTCATGGGGAACCTTGTCAAATGCCTTACTGAAGTCAAGATATACTATATCCACAGCATTCCCTTCATCTATCAAGCTGGTAATTTTATCAAAAAAAAAAAAAAAGGTGGACTTATGTTTCCATATGTCATAGTGTGATGTAGTGGTTTAGGTGTTGGATGCCAAGAGATCAGGTTTTGAATCCCCTCTCAGCCATGGAAACCAACTGAGTGATCTTGGGCAAGTCGCTCTCTCTCAGCTTCAGGTGAATCCTCTCTGATGGAATCCTGCCAAGAAAATTTTGTGATCAGGTTGCCTTAGGGCCCACATTACTTGGAAATCACTTGAAGATGCACAACAACAACAACAGCAACAATGGACTTTATCAGACGTTGGAAATTGGAAGTATAATCTAACGGCAATCCGAACGCAATCATGGGGTTTCACGTTATTGCAAATTAAAGTATCTCATGCAATTTCGGGCAAAGGGAAGTCATTCTGAATGCAATCATGGGTTTTACATTATTGCAAATTAAAGCATCTCACACAATTTTGGGCAATGGGAAGTCATTTTCGGGTAATGGAAAGTCATTCTGAGCACATTCCGAACTCAATAGGAATTCACATGAAATTGAATTGGCTCCACTTGGCTCCATTCACAATAAAGAGAAATTCCTCCCATCTGATAAACTCCAATATCACTTTCTTGATTCTGGCCACTGTCTTGGGCCTGGACAGATTAATCATTGCTTTGGCTTCTTTCCCATTTGAATTTGAAAAATCTCAAATATAAAGTTGTGGTTGTGGGTAAATTCTTAGCCAACCCTATACCGAAACTCAAAGCAGCTTCATAAAAATCCAGGTTTGCATTTCTAATATCTTGGGACAATGCCAAGATTGTCCTTTGTCTTTCCTTGGCCAGCTGATGTCACTGTTGCCGTGTGATTTCTCATACGGATGCATCCTTTAACCAGCGCATCTTCTAAATAAAAGCTTTCCCCCACAGCTGTCATGCTCACACACACATAACGTGTACAACAACCAGCAGGATGGATAGCAAGTGGATGTTTATTTCACAGAGGAGGCAAAAAGGCTCCCGCTCACAGCTGGCTTTTTGGTGTTTGCTGCCTTGTTCGTGCCACACTTGCAAAGGGTGAACATGCTGAACCTTCCCAATGTGAGGTGACAGATGGAGTGCCAGTGTATTTATGGCCTCTCCCGCCCACCTCCCCCTTTGTCCCTTTCTTCCAAAGAGCTTTGGGCAAAGTGTTTCTCATTAGTTTATTTATTTACTTAAAAACTCTTTTTCATATTTCTGCCCCTTCACTGGGATAAATTTTTTCCTGTTACAATCAAAATAGAATAGAATATATAATAGAATATATAAATTACAAGATAAGAATACTATTTTAAAAAATAGAATAAGTCATTGATATAACAAGGGTGATGGAGATGGAGACTGATGGAAGCAACCTAGACTTACAAATAATAATGATAATAATGAGAAACTGATGATACCATAGACAAAATCCTTCCTTTTGACATCTAAACACCATCAAGAAGGAAGTCAGCTAGATATGCCAGAACAGGAGATTACTATTAACCAAATTACCCATTAGTTGAATTTGGAAATGGAGTACATTTGGCCTGCCAGATATTTTGGACTTCATGTCCCAGCAGCCCCAGCCAGCATGGCTGATGATAAGATATTATAACAGTTGCAGTCTAAAGCAGGTGCAAACTTGCCTGATTCCCCAAAACTCTGATATATTTTATAGGAAATATTTTACTGTGTTCTTAAAATATCCTTGCACAATAATTTACACCACGCGATAATCACAAGACAAGACCAACAGAGGAGCTTCAAGACTGAGCAAGAACTCTTCTGTCCAAATGCATCCCTTTTTAAAATGCTACATCACTCGTTGCTTGGGACAAAGATTTTGGATGCCCTTATCTCTAAATGCCACCTCACTCTTCACACCTATGAGCACCGTACCTTAAGTCTACATTTAATGGTCCAATGAAGAAGTGACTGGCAGAAATGTAATTCCAAATTTCTATGGGCCTCTGTGTCTGAATATTGAATGAAAATGTGTTTAAAACACAGAGACATATAAATCTGGGATTCTGAGGATTCAATTCCAAGCCTATGATGGACAGCAAATCAATGTCTGTGTATAAGTATGTACTATGTAGTACCAGTCTCTTACCAACTAGCAAAACATGGACCAGCTTGTATTTCTTGCTTCTGTCTGGAAATGCCTATACTGAACTAATACTAACTGCTGGGGGGGGGGGGGGGGAAGGAATCTCCATTTGAGAATCCTTGGCTTACTGGCTACTGAGAGAGAGAAAATAAGCCAGCCAATCTTGTTCGTGCTCTTTTAATAGGAGCATGATACCCAGGGCCCTTTCACACTATAGCTATAGCACCATGATTCCACATTAACTGGTACTGCTGCATCTTACAGAATCCTGGGATTTACAATTTGGTGAAGCACTGGAGCTCTCTGGATGAGAGTGCAAATACCAGGTTTCCATGGGAAATTGCTATGACAGTTAAAGTGAAATATTATTTCCCGCGCAGAAAATACTATACTTGGGGACTTATTCTGAATAAAATTGGCATGTTGAATTGCACAGGGAACTGCATTTTCTGTGCAAGAATCAGCTTTTCCTATGCAGATATATTATGTACAAATATATGTATTTTTTTTTAATACAGAAGATGTTACTTGTGCAGAAAATGTTTCCTGCACAAAACAACCATGTGCAAATTTTGCACGGATTATGTCCCAAGCTGTGAAGATTCTTGTCAATCCAGTATTCTTCTTGTTAGGGTTTCTAGACATTAAAAATACACATTTTCTGACATTTTGGGGGGGGGGGTATTTTCAAATACTCTTTCCAACCCTACTCAATATGACTGGGATGCTTTTGCAGAATTTCAGAAAGGTGTATATCTCAGCCTTCCTGCTGCTGAGATCTTTTAGCCAGAAAGTTGCCAAGTATTGAAACTGGTGCTTTGTGCTTCCAAAACATGCACACTGCCATTGAGCTCTGCCCCATCCCTTTCCGAAATTGCTGTCGATCAAGGGAGAAAAACCAAAGCTGGTTCCCAGGAGGGGGAACCATAATAATCTTTGCAGCTGTGTAATCCAGGACAGATGTGGCAGTGCTACAAAAACCAAATATCAACACATCCCCCCATAGAAAATATAGAAATGTAGATAGGGCAAGAAGGGAAGCTGAAGCTTCAGAAGGAAGTAATTTTTTTTCCAGACACACATATCTGGTTAGAACCAAATGGTAACTTTTCCCCCAAATGTCAACTAGATTGAAGAGTCCCTCTAATGTGCCATTTCTGTTCTTTTGCAAAGTCTGTTTCTTTGCAATTATCTTTTAATTTCAGCATATTCAGTTTGAGGTTCTTCTGAAGTTGGTTCAGGCATCTGATTTGGTACAGTAAATGTTATAGAGGCATAATGAAGTTCTTCAGGATCATTGGACACTATGTCTGCAGATTCTTCAGCCTTTTCTGGTTCTTTGGGAACATAATTGTCTCCCTCTTTGTTAAGGTCTATGGTGTTGAAACCCTGTTGGTGGGAGGAAAAACAATCACTCAGTATTATGCAAAGCCCAGAAAGCCCAGAAGGCTTGGAAACATGCCTTTTGAGACTATCTCTCCCAGAATCCTGAAATATAATAATAATAATGTTTTATTTATACCCCGCTCTTCAGCCAAGACTATCAGAGCGGCTTACAATTTGTTAAACAAGCAGCTTCATTTACAATTGTAAGCTATTTGCCCCCAACAATCTGGGTACTCATTTTAGCGACCTCGGAAGGATGCAAGCCTGAGTCAAGCTTCAGCCCTTTGCTGGTCTTGAACTCGCCACCTTCTGGTTTTGAGTGAGTGGCTGCAGTACAGGCATTTAACCACTGCGCCACCAGGGCTGTTTTGAAAAAGGCGGCAGGATTCTGAGGTTTGTTTCTAGAAAATGTTGCTTCTCTTGGGTTGCTTTAGGAGTAAAGAAGCAGCAGGTGCTCAAGACTCACCCAAAGACCCAGCTATTCATATTGGCTGCATGTCACTCAAATGCCAACATGGGTTGCTTAAAAGTAGGAAGTGGAAAAGCAGACACTACAGACCTGGCCACTGGAAGAGATTTCGTTGTGGGGTGTCCTAAGCTTCTTGTGTGATTCCAAGTCAGTCATAGATTTTCTTTGGCACCTGCAAAGAAATGTCATTCCCTTTACAGCTAACCAAGCCAAGACTATCTCCACTATGGATGTAAAGTACCAACCCACAATGAACACTTATCAATTTACAGATTCACCACTACCAATAACAATTGTGCACATTCGCCACTACCCATAACAATAACAGGGACAGGAGTGTTGATTGTGTTAGGACTGATTTAGCTGCTGTGGTAGAAGTCATGATTTGCAGAAATGCAACCCATCCACTGTAGAATATTTGGGCATGCATGGAAGAACCAGAGGGCCCATTTACACTATAGAATTATAGTGCTGTGATTCTGTTTTAACTGCCACGGTCCTGTCCTACGGAATCCTGGGATTGGGCATTTAAAGAAGGGCATTTCAAATTCTCAGACAAAAAAAGCTCTACTGCCTCAGCAAACTACAAACCTCAGGATTCCATAGGCTGGAGCCATTACCATTAAAGCATAATAATAGCACTATAACTATATAGGGGCTTTCTAGATTGGCAGGAAAGTGTGACATGAAGTTGCCTTTTCCTTAATGCTTAGCAGCTGCACCACAGCCTTTAGATGGAGCTGCGCTGTTCTGCAGTTTTTTAAAAAGAAGCTGGGAAAACCAGCACCTTTTTAAAGGCGCTTCTTCTCCCCTAAAATGCAAAAAAAGCATTTTCATGGCACACTTTCCCTTTTTCTCATCTAAAGGCTAGACTTTCATGCAGCCATGAACACACTTCTTTTTGCCAATCTAGATCAGGCCATAGTGTGAATGGGTTGCAGGCTCTTTCTTTATTATAAGGACCTTTCCAGACACGATCTCATCCAAGAGATTATCATATCCCTCTTTAATATTCATTCTGAATGTTCGAAACAATGCCCTACACCTACCAAGGGAGATGAGGTCACCTAGATTTTATAACAGATAATAGTGTAGAAAGCATGCATTAGCAAGGCTGGGGAGAAATCACACAGGCGTACGTCCTTTCTTTCAAAATCAGAGGAACCTCAAGAAAAAGGTGGATTCAAGGACAAGTGCATTGTTGTTTTGAACCTATTTAGAAGTAAATCTGATTGAATGCAAAGAGACTTTTGTTCGCAAGGTATTTTTCCCTGGATGTTACATGTTAAAGGCGAAGAAGGAAAGTTAGTAAGACACACAGTGGAGACACAGGCATAGAAGAATAATTTGAAATTGTTTATTTGAAAACTAGTCAAAAACTGTAAGTGACAAAGCAGAGGACAGATGGTTAGAATCAAAAGACTACAGTGATAACTTAAACAATAGGTTAGATAACAGACATCCCATGCAAAACTAAACTAAAATAAAATAAAAACAACCCAGAGTAAAGAGGCTTACCTGAATAGTGTGAAGGGGAATATTTAGCAGAAAACCTGGAAAAATTATTTTCTTGTTTAATAGGAAGACTTTTTAAAATCAATGAGCAGTGCTGCTCTAAACACTTTTTGAATAAACATTGCATATCCTCTAAACATGCAATACCCGAGGATATAATGGGTCATTTTTGGAGCTTAAAATCCAAAGGTGCAAGCAAAATGAATGTAATTCAAAACTGGGAGTAAGATAGAGAGGTATCTGCTGTAAACGTGCTATTGCTTCAAGGAAATACAATGGGGAGAGAATATTATTTTAAAATAGGCTAATTGAAGAGGAGTGAGTGAAAGGACAGGCCAAATTCCATAGGGCCTGTCCTGGATTAAGAAGCAGAGCCCTCCCTCCAGTCCATCTGCCTTGGTCAGGCCTCAGAGGGAGAGAAGAACTTTTGGACCTGATCCCCTTCCCCACCACCTTTCCCTTCTCCTTTTGTGTCGTGTCTTCTTAGATTGTAAGCCTGAGGGCAGGGAACCGTCTAATTAAAATAATATTTGTAAGCCACTCTGATGGACTTTAGGGCTGAAGAGAAGGGTATAAATTATTATTATTATTATTATTATTATTATTGACAATAAATGAGGATAATTTTGAAGAATCTGATCCAAATGATTTCTTTTTTCCTACAGAATTTGAATGGAGTCCAGAGTTCCTAAAATTATGCGAATGAGGGTTTTTAACAGCAATCTGGATCCAGGCCTAACTAGAAAGGTTAATATATGTGGAATAATCAAGAATAGCTATGCAAGCCTAATAATAACGTTATTGCAAATGAGTGTATCTCATGCAATTTCGGGCAATGGGAAGTCATTCCGAACGCAATCATGGGGTCTCGCGTAATTGCGTATTAGAGTATCTCACACAATTTCGGGCAATGGGGGGGGGGTCATTTTCAGGCAATGGGAAGTCATTCTGAATGCATTCCGAGCGCAATCAGATTTCACGTAAATTCGTGGAACTAGCAAATCCACATAATTGCGAATTGGCTCCATTTGCAATTGAGAGAAATTCCTCCTGTATGATAAACTCCTAAGAAACTGCTCTCCTCTTTCTTGTTGTGCTTCTCTCTTTAGTTACAAGTCTGATTGCGTGTGTACTAAAAACATTCATGGGTTAAAAATGTGATGAATGAGGAATAAAGAGCAACTTTTCAAAAGGAATTTGAGAATACATTAGTCATTCAGAGAATGGATTGATCCAAGCCTCAAGCACTGAAATGTGTTACTAAATGACAAATCAGAGAGGAAGTCATTATTTCAAGGGGAAAATAAGCAAACTTGGGTTTTGGACTGATTCACAAATATATGAATAAGGAAATGACAACTTTGTGGAGGAAGGAAAACTGTTCCTTGGGGAAGTTATTATTCGGAGCACATTTCAGAGCTCAGAGAAATTATTTTTCTTTGACTACTGCTCTCAGAATCCCATGCTGGCTGAGGGATTTGGGTTGTAGACCAAAAATAACTTTCCTAAGGTTTGGAACTTTCTATAGAAAATCATCAACCCAAAAAATGGCTGTTGCTTTATTAGACCTTGAGTGGGGCTTTCAAAGGTCCAGATTACCTTGACACATCAGATCTGACTAGGGTTGCCAGAGGGAAAACTGGAGAGGGCTCCTGTCATTTTGATGTATTTAAGAAGGAATTTCAACAGGCGTTGCTTGTCACACAACCACGTCACAAGCAACACCTGCTGAAATTCCCTGTTCTACACAACCATTAAAGGTACATGAGATGTTTCCAGCCCTACGTCCAAATTAAAGTTTGAATGACTCCCTACTATTAAGTAAGCATGTAGAGATGTCTTCGGCAAACTGATACATTGAGGATAAGTAATTGACTTATCCCGCTTGTATTTGGAGACCCAGATACAAAAAGAAAGGGAAAGAATTGGGAAAGTATACCCTCCAACTATCCCAATTTATCCTCCGTCTTACATTTCCAGATGATTTTAGAATGTCCCAGTTTCTCTCTCTTTTTCCTACTTCCTTGGCTTACTTCAACTACTGCAAACTGATTTTGTAGCACCTTTGAGACTAAATAAAAGAAAGAAGTTGGCAGCATGAGCTTTTGTAGACTAAAGTCTACTTTCTCACATGCATTTGGAAGTAGACTTTAGTCTACGAAAGCTCATGCTGCCAAGTTCTTTCCTTCATTTAGTCTCAAAGGTGCTGCAAGATCTCTCTACATACTGATTCGACAGGATGCAAAAGCAGTTTGCGCTCAGTTAACTCAGTGGGTGTGAGTGACGAGAGGGTGGTCAGAATCATGCCTTTCCATATAGACAGACAAAAGCAAACTGCTTCAGCCTCTCCTAGCTTGTGTGTACTTCCAAATTAACTTTTGCTCTCTTGACCCCACTTTAACGTTGCTCGGCCTCATGTGTTGTGGATAGACGCTGTTTGCAGAGAGATGGTGTTCCATAACAAAGCCGGAATGATGAGTGATTGAGGTTATTTGATAGTTCTGATCAAAAACAACAGCATCTGAATGACCCTCCCTTCCCCGTCATTTTCATCTCTGAATGTTGGAGAGTATGGAGAAGGCCTTATAGACAGGTAGAAGATTCTAATTTCAATCCATAGAAGAAAGCTAAGGAATACATAGCTGTGCAGAATCACATTAACTTGTGCTATCAGCCACATTGACAAGGCTGGATGGGAGTTGCAGTCCAAGAACATCTAGACGTCTGCACTTTGATCTCCCCTAATCTTTGATGCTCTAATTAAAAGATATTTAAAGTGCTAGTAGTTGGAAAGAGCCTTGTCAGAGACCTTGAGGAGAGTTCCCTGCCAGTGAGAATATAATACGGGGCTAAATGAGCTAATGGTGTGTCTCAGTATAAGGCAGATCTATCTGCCTGATCTCTCCCCGACCTCTGAAATATCTCTTTTGCAGGCTGCCTACTTGGGAGCTTCGGCATAAATTGATTGTAACACAGAATATTTAAGTTGATCAATTATAAATAAGAGCAACTTTGCTCTGGGAAATTAAATAATTTGTTATTGTCAGACAACGAGGTGGTGTACTGATGAACTAAGGGGATTTTTCAGACTTAATAATACTCCCGAGAAGGATAAACTAACTATATGGGAAACTAATAAAGCTTATATGAGAGAAGCATTCTTTTTTTTAAAAAAAATCATATTTGAATTAAAGAAGAAAGAGGCAGAGAGAGGGAAAAGGAGAGAGAGGAATATATTAGCAACACTGAAACAGTAAAAAAGGTGCATTAACCAAAAAAAGAAAAAAGAAAGAAAGAAAGAACAGGTTATCTTCTATATGAAATAGAAGAGAAGCTTTTAAAATAAATCTCACAGATTATTCATAGTGTAGATAATATTTTCAAGCAGAAAAGAGGGAACGTATTCAGGCAGTGCATAGCTTAATTGGATAAACCAGCATTCTGCAAGATGTGTTGAATATATGTCCCATTATAACAAAACATCTCTGGCTGGGAGTGATGGGAGATGTAGTAAAAGATATTAAAATTATAAATGAGATAGTTGGTATAACATAATGCTTGTTGGACTGGCCCTTGGGAGAACCAAGTTCTAGTTTGCACTAAGCTCTGAAGTTCACTGGATAACCATAAAGCCAGTGAGTTTCTTTTAGTGTGACCTTCTTTGCAGGGTTGTTGTGAGGTTATGGTGAGGACTGAGAGAGCCATATATACTGCCTTGAGGTCATTGGAGGAAAAGGTGTAGTATAAACAGGGTTGCCAGGTTTTCTGTAAAGCAATAGGGGACACACTTGCCAGACCAGCTCAAGACTGGCCAGGGCAGATAAGGCAGGCTTATACAAGACCACCTCAAGTCTCATAAGAGAAGGACTTTCCATGAGATCTTATGGCTTCTGTGAGATTCCAAATCTTCCAGGAACCCAAAAGACAATGCCAGTCGTCATGGGGTCACAGCGCTGCTTGGCTTGCTTCCACAGCCAGAAAGGAGAAGCAGTGAGACCACTGTGGTTCCCATAGATGGAACCCTGGCATTTGGTGAGGACTGGTTGCCATGTGCCAAAAATCTATGAGAGTGTGGCTGATGCTCAGTCAACAGCTCAACCAATACCAGATTGGGGTTAGACATAAAGCTCCCAAGAATGGGATGTCCTATATAAAACAAGACTCCTGGGAACTGTAAATATACGTTTAACTAATAAAGGATGGCAACCGCCACAGGATTATGTACTACTAGCCTGCCTAAACATTCCATCAGTATATCTCAAAGACTAATCCCATCTACTAGGCCTCATAAAGACCCAAAGAATGGGACGAGCATTTGATGCAGCTGGGCTTGACTGCATGATCACTCCATTCTGTGTTGCAAGCAGAATTGTAGTAGAGACAGCTCCCTTCAAACAGGCTGCCTTGCTTCCATTCTGTTTGCCCCTACATCTCTCCACTGGCTGCTATCATGCTGGCTGGACATTTCTAGGAGCTGCAGTTCCAAAATGTGACTTTCCCAAGTTCTTGGAATAATATAACAGCAGTTGCTGGGGCTCAGCATGTAGATTTCTCTCCAGCTTTTCATAGCCTTTATTTATTTATTAGTTACAGTCATATCCTCAGAGAGCTCAAGGTAATACAGAGGCTCTTCTCCCACATAGAAAATGATGCTCACAACAACTCTGTGAATTGGGATGTCATTTATACATTTCATTCAAGTAGGCAAGGACAAATAATTGTACTGTTTTTCTCATCATTGCAAGAAAGTCCTTGAGACCTTTTCAAAAAATATTTGCACAAGATTTATTCTGTCCCTCCCCCCACAAAAAAGAATGGTCCATTTGGTCAGAAAATGTCATTTTTGGCACACAAAAAATTAATATCTGAACTGCATTTTCTCCCTTCTATTCGGGATTCTCCTTGTTTGTGTTTGACCAGCACTCACAAAAACCATTTTTATCTATTATGGAAATATTTTCCAATATTCTTTTCACTCCAACTTGTGAGGTATGTAAGGCTGAGAGATGGGAATTGGTTCAAAGTGGATGAGTGAATTTGAGGGTGCAATGGGGGCATGAATCTTGATCTCCTAAGCTCTCATTCATCCATGTAAGAGCTATCCACACTAGTTCTCTGCCAAGATAAAAACTTTAAAAGACTCTTCCTGGACCCAACCAAAAATATAACTGGACTGGTTCCAGATCCTGTTTCCCCAAAATGGCAAACCATATTCTTCTAGGAAACTCACAGGATAACCCTGTCCTACATTGCTACAGCAATGCACGCTGCCTCTTCCTTGGAAGCTGTAGCAAACAGGCATCACAACTATTACTAGTAGTGGGTAAGATTTTCTAGATCTTCACCTTTGCCAAGGCTTGGCAATTCTCTAGCAATAAAAATTTGCAGTATAATGAGTGGGAAAAGCAACAATTTACCCACAAAAGAGATGCAGGGCAACTTCAACTGGATGGATGCATAACATCTGGACAGTCACTCAGGGAGAAGATAAATGTCTGGAAAGGTCCTGAGAATTGACAAAGCTTGGAAAAGTCACTTGTAGGTGCTGATCCTTGCTGTTTAGCGGATTTTTTTTTTTTTGAAACTGTAGTTTTAAGACGTGACTTTTCCAAACCCTGAGAATTGGCTAGTATAACTTTGCAAACACCCCTACAGCTCTGTGGCCACAAAGGGGACAAAATGAAGGCATTGCCCATCCCAATAATAATACAGTCTTCCAAAATGAAATTTTCCTTTAGGCTTCACATCATTTCAGAAGAGTGAAATACTGAAAATCTTTCACACATGCAACTCATGTTTGCTGTTTTACCATTGATTTGGTTATTTTGCCTGCCCCTTTTCTTTGGATGACAAAACTGTGCAGCTGAAGTTTTAAAACTGCTGCAACTGAGAAATTTGGGAAGTGATGATAGGACATTTCAAGGGGGAGACAATTCATATTTGGGTGGCAGTGCCCTCTCCCCCAGCCTTAGCTATATCCCCGGACTTTGTTGGGAACGTGTTTGGCTCAATATTACCCAGCCACCATAATCATCCTCATATCAGCCTGGACATATAAACTGGATGCTAAACAGCAGGTTTGATGATAAAATCCACAGCAAACTGAACTATATGTGAGTTTGTATGTGTGTCTTAGGATCACAGTTCACTCACAATGATCTTAACCCTCTTCCAAGGCAACCTCTCCATCTCAGCTCCTTTCCATCTCAAATTCACTCCTCCAGCCATCCAGACATTATCAAAAATATTCATTGCTACTTACTTTTTGGAAATCAAGATGACTGCAATGATGAGCATGACAACAGCAACCCCGACAAGGACAGCCACTACAGCATTAACTGTGCTTTGACTCCAGGTGGACTCTGCTGGTTATGAGAAGGAAGGGTAGAAATCAGTGGATTTGAACTTCTATTTTTCCTAACACCCCAGCACCCCAAGATGTCTTCTTTTATTCTTGCCATGGAGTCAAGAGCTCTGACATTTCTTTAACACAGAAACCCCTAGCCACCATAAACAGGGGATGGGTAGTGAGACTAGTGGTAGCCAGTGAGGTGAGCCAATCCACTCTGGATTTTAGTCCAAATTTTAAAAGATCTATCCACAGTGCTGAACCTACTGTGAGTATTAGAGCTCTCTGATCCAATTCTGGACTCAAATTTGGAAGTGAATTTGCTGCCCCAGTGGCATGGAAACTCTCAGTGAAGAACAAAAAGATTCCACATTTGTTTTAGACTTCAACTCCCAAAAGCTCCACACTACATGGTCAACGGTAAAGGATCATGAGTTGTGTCCAAACCATCTGGAGTGTCAAAGGTGCACCCGCCTTTTCCTAAAGCTTTTCTAGAAACGCCTTCTTTATCATTTCCATTCATCTGAAGGTTTCAGGGCTCAAGAAAAAAAAATCATTTTGGAAGGTCCTGTTCATATAAGGGGTTTTTTCTCATGATTCATGGCCCATGGCTGGCATTTTGTCAGGGAAAGTACAAGATGGCACCACACTCTAATCCATGTCCAGGGCTGGCTGGACTGGTGGTTGTATTTTTTCTCAGCACTGGCAGAGAAATGGGGATTTCCATCACAACAACAACAACAATTAAAATAATGATGAATCACATTTTGGGAGAAAGGCAGGATAGAAATCTAATAAGTAAATAAACTGTTGTTGTCGTTGTCATCATCATCATCACCACCATTTATACGCCACCTTTCAGAATAATGAGACACAAGGAGGTTTATAACATATTTAAAACAATACAGATTAAAAACCATCACAGTTGAAGGTGGTAGGCTAGTTTATGAGATGCAGTCCAAATTGTGGGTCACACACATTTCTGTCCTCTAACAGTTAGGAGGAACAGTCAGGTAGGCTACTGTTGCTCCTCTCCATCTGCTGCTTGAGGCAGTTGCTACAATGCCTAATGTTAGGACTAGCCCTTTATGAAATTTTCTGTATGATATCTGAAATGAAATTTTTTACATTTCTGATCACTCCCCTAGTCCTGCCCCTTGGGGCAGGAAAAAATAAATCCATTCAATCTCTTTTGTAATGGCTTGTTACATATTCAAAGGCAGCAAGCATGTTTCCCCTGAAAGCAAAGACCTCTTTCAGCTATTTCAGATCTTTCCATTGTTCCTCCTTAGACATGGTTTCCAAACCCCCCATCATCCTGGTCACACCTTCTGGATATGTTATGACTCTGGACACTCCTGTACTATACCCTTTGATAAATGATTAGTTCTTAGATTTCTTCTTCTTTTCAGCAATCAAGTGCATATATGCATGATTGCAATAAATGTATTTCAACAAGGCTGAATGTCATCGCTTGTTAAATTTTATGATTTGCCCATTAAATGAACAGATGTCAAAATGTGCCTGAAATATAAGCAATGTTCAGGTCTCTTCACTCTACTCCTCCTGCTTGTAGTGATGTAAAGGAAGAAAGAGCTTGTGCTCCGTTTGAAAATGCTATTTTTATTATTCTTCCCACCGCATCCCATAAACAGATATATATAGATAGAGCAGTCAGCCCTTTCAAGACGAAGTTGGTTTTCCCCCCACATACTATTTTTCTACCTGCATGGAAATATTTCCTCTCCACTTTCTTTTCCCGTCTCCCCTTGTTCTTGCCTGGTCCAACTTTAACAAGCAAGCACCCATTTGTAGGATGATGTGTAACATAGGAAAGGATTTAGCAACAGAGTTTTCCAGATACCTGAATAAGCCTTTGCAATCCTTAAGTCAACCTTGGTGCCGCAACAAACTACACTTCCTAAAATTTCATAGCATTGACCCATGGCAGTTACAGTGGTGTCAAACCAGATTATTTCTGCAGTGAGGATGCAGCCTGAGTTTTGAACCAGTGAGTTTTAAGACTTATGTCTCATACTATTACATTGCAATGTTCTATGTGTCTGCTCTGAAAGAATTCCACTCAATTGAATAAGAGCTGATTTCCAGCTCTTCTGACTCCAGTGAACTGGACAGAGTATCTTTTATGAACACAGCAGCTACACCTTCCAGTCTAGCATTAAATGAGCGGTAATTGCCAATGTTATCCCTCGTTAAAATCGCACCTTGAAAGCATAGTGATGATTTTTAAAAATCGAACGTATTATCTCTACAATTAAAAATAAATACATGGAAGTACTAGTGCTAATCGCTTTTTTTGGCTAAGCCATTAGAAGAAAATAATAAACTTTTAACAGTTCAGCACTAAATTATTCTAATAGCGATCATTTATCTCTGAAATTAAAGTTATTAACGCGGATGCACTTAATAAAATCTCACTCAAGCTTGCCTTCGGGCCAGATGCTGAAAGCTCTTTAGAGAATTGGGAGGAAAGAATCGTAAAAATCACATTTGAAAACATACGAAAAGACAGTGCTGGTCCAGATCTTCATTTAAGTCAGGAATCGGTCCCTATTATAAGGTGTTTTTGAGGCCAAGAACTGATCTTAAAAAGTGAGTAAAGAGGTCTCTGAATACGTGCTGAATGCCTGCGATACAGATGAAGATTAGGTATGAACCCAGGTGAGATATTGCAGATGGGAAATTGTCCTTAGGCTTGATACTTTACTATAGAGGAATTAATCACTGCCAAAACAACAGCAACAACCCCAAAACTTCATAGTCACCAACTGTCATGATTTTGCAAGAACAATTCTGATTAATCCTCTGTCATCCCACTTTTTCAGCTGCTTTTAAAATGTCATAGTTTCTGTCTCCTCCTACTTGCCCTCTTTGTATTCAGTTTGCTTGAATTGCTGCAAGCTGAGTTCAAAGTGCAAATGAAATTTGCACTCAGTTAATGCAGCAGTGGGGAAGAGTAGAGGAAGGGATGAATCTTGCCCTTCCCTGTAGGCTCAGCTAAAAGCAAACTGCTGCAGCTCTCCTAGCATTGTACATTCTTCCTCCTTAATAGCTTTTCCATCTTGACCACAATCCGATGTTGCTTGGCCATATGGGTCCCAGGTTTCGTCTTGAAATATTAAAGGGCATGAAATGGAAATTAAGTCACATCAGGCCTACATAGCATGGCTTAAACTAAAGGGCTGTGAGAGTTGCCAACTGAAATCTGGAAAGCCAAAGGTTTCCAACATACCCATCCCAAGTGGACACGCATAAATTGTGGGGAAACCAAACACGCTTTCTCCTGACCTTGCAATTATCCACTTTCCATTCACCGGCTCTTTGGACCAGCTGCTAATACCACAAAGTTATTTGTTTGCCTCCTTATGATACCTGATAGGTAAATGGGGCAATATAAGTTTAAAATGTGATCACTGGGACCTGGACTAGCCACCAGGAAAAGTTCAGAGAAGGGGCAACACAAAGAGGAGGGAAAGAGAATCAGGAGAGGTGGACCAACTGGAAAAGCATGGTATGCTTGATATGTAAAGTGCTCTGTTTTAATTGTTTGTTTTAAAGTGATATTTTAGGGTAGTTTTAAGATAGCTTTTAAAAGTTTTAAATGAGTATTCTAATGTGTTTTATTTATTTACTTTTAAAAAAATCTTTATTCTGCTTTAGCCACTTTTATTTGTTGTGAATCACCTTGGGAGCACCCATGGGTTGGGAGGCAATATATAAATATTATAAATCAATCAATAAAATTAATGTTAGCAGCTTATTGTCTGTCCTGTGCTCCTTAGCCTTTAGCAGCCCTGGATCTGCAGGCATGAGCAGATGGTGTGCCTGTTCACATTATGCAATTGTAGCACTATGATTCCACTTCAGCCACCATGGTTCAGCCCTATGGAACCCTGGCATTTGGAGTTTAGGGAGAAGTATTTAGAATTCCCACCCAGGAAGCTCTAGTAATACCAAACAATGAACCCCAGGATTGCATGGGATGTTGCCATGGCAGTTAATGTAGAATCATGATGCTACAATTGTGTAGTGTGAATGGGCCTGATGATAGTTATCTCAGTGCCATGAAAAGCTCTGCCTGCTGATTTCTGAAACTACAGTTGTCATTGAAGGTAGAAAACCAGACTGGGTTCTTCTTGTTCTTTTCCTGGTCAGCTGGCAACCCTACACCTGGGATGGATATCTCACTAGAATACGGTCTTAGGAAATGGTACAAGACTAGCCTGCACCAAAGACATACCTGAGCTAAACAGGAAGAAGAACATAGGAAACTCTCCCTTGGCATTGGTTCCATTGCAGACAAGATGGTGATCTCCATCCCAGTTCCCTGTCAAGCGCAGGGTGCTGGTACCTACATCCTTCTCAATCCAAGTAGTGACCTGCTTGTTCCCTTTGGTGGTATTTCCCTCCAGGGTCTCCCCATCCACCTGCCACTGAATCCTGGGCATAGGAGATGAGCAGATGGAGCAGTTGCACTGGAACCCACTGTCATCTCTCCAGCAATGGGAACTCTTCTGTTTGCATGGCCTAGGGCGGTCTGGAAAAGGGGCAAAGAGAAGAATCAGTCTCAGGAATCTTTATCATCCCTTTCTACTGATACATCTCTTTCAGGAAGAGGGCAGGGTTATTATCACACTAGGGTCAATTCCAGAACCATCCCACAATTATCCCGTTGCTAATAATGGGATATTCATTGCCAATAATCGGATAATTGTGGGATGGTTCTGGAATTGACCCTAGTGTGATAATATTAAGAGTGTAGCCTACTGCAGACCTGAAGCAATTTGACACCATTTTGCCATGATTCTGTCCTACAGAATCCGGGATTTCTAATCTGGTGAAGCACCAGAGCTCTCTGACAGACCTGGCTGAATACTTCAGCAAATTACAAATCCCAGGATTCTGTCATATATGTCATGGCAATTAAAGTGATGCCACACTGCTTTCATTCCACAGTGTGGCTACACCCCTTAAATTATAAGGCCTAGGATGGAATTCCTAAATGGAGAAGAATGTAGGAGTTGATCAGGCCTAGGAAAGCTGTGGGGAACTCAGTGTTGTTGGGTTGCAATTCCCATTGTGCTTCACCTTTGTCCATGCTGCCTGGAGCTGATAGAAAATGGACTCTAAGAAGATCTTCAAAAACTACAGTCTCTTTAGCTCTGCCAGAGATCACATAATCATAAATCACATGAGATAATGGAGTGCTTGCTTGCCTATTCTTTGTCAAAGTCAACAGACTTCAAACATATGGAGTCAAACTGTTTTTGCTTTGCTGGCACAAATTTGGTATCAGATCCCAAAATCAAGAGGAGAGTCAAACCAACAAAAGACTCAAAATCTGAGGCATACTGAAATCTAGTTTAGCCTTTTAAATGATGTGATATATTTAATTGTGTGATTTATTTAATGATGTGGTACATATGCAAATTCTTGTTGATTAAGATGTTTAAATCCCTAAATTGTATTTTTCTACATATTTTTTCCAGTTAATGCAACACAAATAGTTAAAATGCTTGTGTGTGTGTTGTGAACTTCAAATCATTTCTGACTTATGGCCACCCTAAGGCAAACCTATCATGGTGTTTTCTTGGAAAGATTTGTTCAGAGAGCAGAGGTTTGTGATTGCCTTCCCTTGAGGCTGAGAGCATGTGACTAAATGGTTAATAACTAGGCACAGTTGGCTAAGCTTGACTGGTTCAGATCAAGAGGTCATTTCTTTGTGGGGGGAAACACCTTTTATCCCCTAAAATGTCTCTCCACTAACCCATACAGGAAAGAAGAATGGAAGACATTAGTCTGCTACAAAATTAAGAAGAATCTTGCTGGACCAGGCCAAATACCTCCTAGTTCAGGTTCACTTTCCCTATCATATATTTCTAGAAATCCCAAAACTGAACAGAAGGTACATAAACTTCTCCTGCTGGTGTTCCCCAGCAGTTAGTATTTTTATACATGCCAGCTTATAGACCTAGAGGTGGCAGAGATAGCCACCACGATTGGTAGACATTGATAGTGTGATCCACCATGAATGCATCCATCTGCCTCTCCCCCTTTAAATGCTAGTGGCTGTTGATACATTTTGTGGTAGCAAGTTTCACAATTTAACTTGCAAAGAAGTTCTCCCCTTTGTCTCTCCTGGATCTCCCACCTTTCAGCTTCACCAGATGGGTCAAGATCTCTTAGATATACCTTAGCAACAATCTCGTATGGAAATCTGGATGTCGTGTCACTTACATGCTATGGAGAGCTGGAAGCTCTTGGTGGAGGAGCCCTCGGAGTTCTGGGCATGGCACTTGTATTCACCCATGTCTTGCATCTTGACACTGGAAAGCTTCAGTTCATTGCCTGTTGTTAAGTTGACTGATTCCTTTGCCCAAGTCACCTTGGGTAGTGGGTTGCCTTCTGCCATACAGCGTAGGACAACAGAGTCACCTTTCTCTACTACAATCTGGGATGATACTGTGTAGTTTTTCAAACCTGAAAGTTTTCAGAGATAGTGAATTGGTCAAAATGCTGGAGTAAGAGGTATGGCCTCTTTTCTGGAAATTCTCTTCAGGGGTGGTCCAAGACATCTGGATTCCTGGGGCTACCCTGTTCCCATTTCCTATTAGGCTGCCAACTGAACTACAGGTTAAATATTGGCAATGGAACAGCATCTTAGATTACAAATTTGAGGTTCAAAAGCCAGTCTAGGAGAATAAAAACAAGCTGTGAGATACAGCCGGCACTGTGTCCTCCAAAAGATGGGAAAAGCCGGGGAGCTTGGTAGAAACAACCAACAAACTGGCAGTCCCCTTATTATATGCTGTTTAAGAATCTTTCCTTTATCTGTCTGATGGTTTGGCCTTGGCTTTCAATCTTTGTCATCCTCATAAAGACATTATATATAAAGACATCTGGTTATTACAACAGAACACATCACACAAAACCTAAAAGGTTTATGGCTGTGCTTTTCAGTCTTACAAGATAAGACAAGATAAAAAGGGGTGTGAGTAGTTGACATAAATGGACTAGACACGTGTATACCGTTGTGCCTTTCTTTCATGACTTAAGCAGAGTCTATTAACAGCTTCAGGAGTTGTGATGGAGGTCTGGACAACTGTCATATGAGTAAACTTAGGATACAGTTTTGTTTTCTAGAACATGGGCAACCATTGATCATCCCCACTGAAAGTGTTTTCAACTATTTTTCCATCTTGGTTAGTTGAGACCAAATTAATTGACTTAACCAGCAAAAATGTATACAAGAAGTATTCCCTTTTGCTTTTACAGGCTTTCATTTGGCATTATGCTTTTATTTGGAATTGCGGGTCATGCTCTCTGGGCTTTCAGGGGTTGGGACAACCCTAATTTGTTTTCTTGTCCTGGTACCCCCATTTTTTCCAATGATTACCACATTATATGATTATAGCCATTTGGTCCCACTGCAATTTTTGTGGCTCTATCCTATGGAATGCCGGCATTTGTGAGGTGCTGCTAGAATTTATTTTGCCAGAGAGCTCTAATCTTGTAGTTCACAGGAGTGGACTAGAGAATCCCAAGTACTGCACCACACTACAAATCTCAGCAAGCCACAGGATGGCTATGGCTGTAAAAGAGGTTTGCATGGGGCTTTTGAAATTAGGCCAAGATCCACAGGTTGCCTACCTTGATCTACAGGGATGTCCCTAATGTCATCTGTGAAAATGTGAATATAAATAGAATGTCATTCCAAAAGGAAGGGAGGCTATAGGGTTACACAGGCCTGTCTGACTGTCCTCATTTGGCAGAGTCAGTCCGGAGTTACCCTCCTCTATCCCACTTTCTTAGCTGCTTTTTAAATGACCCTGTTTCAATCTTCTCCTTACTTTCTCCCTTTGTCCTAGGGTTATTTCCATTGGTACAAATTGAGTTCAAAGTGCAAAAGTGGTTCATTCTCAAATAACTCAGCAACAGAGAGAGAGAGGAAGGGGCAAATTCTTGCCCTTCTGAGTAAATTAAGGCAAATGCAATCATTCGCGCCTCTCCTAGCTTGTGTTTTCTTCCTCATTAACACTGTTTGCCATCTTGACCACAATCTGACATTATCTGGTTACATGTGTCCCAGTTTTCACCAGTGCTCATCTGTATATCACTATCCATTATACATATGGAAAACAGCGTCTAGGGATTGGGGAATGACAAAGAGCATACAAAGACTGAACACCAGAGGTGTGGGTTGAGTACAGTTTTCCTATGCCTCAAATGCAGTATCTTATTTCATTGATCTGCTTGGATGTCCCAGCCACATCGCCTCTTAGTCTTGGATGTTCTTCAGGTTTCTTGATATTGCTTCAAGAATCCATAGGTTAAACTCCCAATTTAATTTTAATGATAATGTGGTTGTTCAGGTACATAGAACACTTACTGCCATTTCCGCGTGTAACTTCAGCACCAATCTGCTTTATCAGGGGTGGATCTGTAGGACAAGAGCAAGCATTTGGGGTGAGTGAACCTTAGAAATAATGCAGCTTGACACCACTTTCACTGACATGGCGCCATCCTACAGATTCTGGGATTCATAGTTTTGTGAAGCACCAACACTCTTTGGCACCAAAGCCCTTGAAAAACCACAATTCCCAGGATTCTGTAGGATGGAGGAACAGCACTTAAAAGTGGTGTCACTTTAAGTAATTGGCCAAGGACCCAATCTGGGAAGGGATCTTGAGGAGCAAGGGGCGAAGTGGGTGAGAGAAGCCCGGGGATCTGTAACTGTGGGGCCATCTTGGAGAGGAGATCCATCACAAGGGGGGTGATATTGGGTACCCAAGAGCAATGCTCAGACTGGAAATATGCCAGAGCACAAATAATATGACTCAAAGTTATTTTACACAGACCATTTTGAGCCTTCTCTTGAGACATTACCCCTCATATACCTATTTCAGATCAAGTCAGACCAGATTAGAACAGCAGTGGTGAGAAAAACGGAGACCTTATAATACTCCTGCCAAGATGTGGTATGAATAAAAAGAGTCACTCACATCTGATGTTCAGACGGATGGTCCTCTCTTTGGAGATAGGGCTAGCTCCACCTCCATAGATGACAGAGCAGGTGAGTTCCTTCCCATGGTCTGTCCTTGAGGGCTTGAAGTCAAGCATAGAGATGTAAACCTGGGAGCCATTTGACTGCATTTCAGAGCTCCTCGGTGTGTCTTTGCTAGGTGTCTCTTTCCAGAAGACGTGTGGAGGCTTCAAGGAACAGCTTCCTGGGGCTGTACAAGTGATGTTTACAGGACATCCTTCCCGAAGATCTCCCGAAAACATTATTTCTGGATTTTCTAGGTCTAAGGAAGGAGGATAAGAAAGTCATCGGTATATAGCTATGTCCACCAGCCCACTTTCCCCACTAGCTGTACTTCATCTAGACAGAATAGGATGGACTTCCTACCCTACAACAATATAATGGGTCCATCTAGTTTTCTGTCCCTGTGTCCCAGGTGATAAAGAATCAGCAAAGGAAAAGACAGAAGGCTCTGGATTGCAATCTGAAAACCTTGAATAAGAAGCCATTCTGTGTGTGAATGAGGAATTTCATAAGAGGATGGGACCTAAAAACACTCCCGCAGACACAAAACTATTTTCTACATACACAAATAGTTCTCCTTGGTTTTTATCATCCAATAAATATAACAAGGAAATAGCACACCATTGCACAGAAGAAGGAGCTGCAAATGGTAGTTGGCTTCTGTTAAGAAGAAGAGGAACTCGGTTTAACTCAGGATCCCTTTGTTCTATTTGGTATGCTAAAACTTGGCACAAATTTTTACCATCCCTCCATAGCTGAGAGTCTTTGGAGGATTGGGCAATTTTATGGAGGAGTGTGGCATCTTGAGCAAGAAGCAGGCCATAAGAAATGGGCATTGGTAAGAAATAATCACTGCAAAAGAGACAAGAGGAAAATCTGGGACAGCTATTCTTCAGACTGTTTGTATCTTAGGGATGCACAAACATGAGGGTATTCCATTCCTAAATGAATATTGGAGGAGAGCACATTTCCTCTGAGCTCTAGCAAAAGCTCAACAGTGTTTTTAAATGTTAGGAAAAACTCAGCATTGCCTCACTA
Organism: Urosaurus nigricauda; assembly: GCA_034509955.1. NCBI lineage: Eukaryota > Metazoa > Chordata > Lepidosauria > Squamata > Phrynosomatidae > Urosaurus > Urosaurus nigricauda. The sequence goes on from JAOEGL010000007.1 coordinate 24,092,277, forward strand.
GCCATCTTCTTATCCTAGGGGTCTATGGAGACCTTGGGGACTCTCAGATATTTGCCCCATCACTTCTTCAGATGTAGTTGCATGCAGATATAAAGAGCACAGACACTCAAAGAGAATCAAAGCATAGCCAAGGATAAAAGAGGGATGGACATAATGTTGGTTTGACAGAGTCATAGATGTCTTGTCAAGGATGACACAAGAGGCTCCACACTGAGTCCTTTGCTGACTGACATTCCCAAAGGCACTATGGATCAGAGGCCAAAGGATCCTTCCTGCTCTGGAATCAATAGCATAAAACATGGCATGCTACTTCCATTGCTCCTTGTTGCACCTTCTTACACTCCTATACATGCCTATGTTTGTGGCATTGAGTGTACACGGCATCTCATGGAATGGTGTATGGCAGCAGATCATCTTGACCAAACGTTTACCAAGAGACTGCTTTGAGAACCAGTGAGAAGGATATTAGGAGCACAAGGACAGTTGTGAAAGAGAGATAGCATCCCTTGCTTGGCTATACCCATTAAATGATAATTTGACATGTCCCACCCACTACTCCTTGTTGCATCTTGTCACACTATTGTCTGTGCCTGTATTCATAGCTCACAGTGTACCTCACGTTTCGTGGAATGGTGTGTGTATGGAGGGGATTCTGTCTTGTAGCAGTGGGTTTATTTGTGTATTTCACTGTTGCTATATGTATCATAGTCCACCCCAAAAAGCACATTGCACTTGAAGTTTGAGGGAGAGAGCCAGATATCCTTGTCATTACTCACTTATTACGTTCACTAATGGTTGCACAATATCTTTGTAATTATACTTTGCTTTAGGTTCTTTTTCCAGTCTGAAATGGTATTTTCTTTCATCAGTTTTTTGGGCATCATTGATGATGAGGGAACAGTTGCCTTGTGCCACTTCCTCGGAGAGAGTAAAGCGATTCCTAGCATAGTCTTCTATTGGTTTATTCCCATCATTGGTGGCCACTGCAGGAAACCGAGGAGTGCTTTCTTCCATGAACCAGTATCCATACAATGGGGAAGTGATCCTGGCATCATCTGGGTCATAAGTGAAATTGCAGGGGATGATGACACAAAGTCCCTCTGGGACTGTCACAGCTGTGGGGGCATTCATTGTATATTTTGTTAGGTCACACTGCACACCTAGGAAGATAAGAGAAGAAACACAACCATATAAGCAGTGAACAATCAGTTGTGCACCCACCGCACCCCCTCATTTGAAAGGATGGGATAAACCAGAGAAGAAACTCTGTTTCCCACAAGGCTCCTCTTCCGCTCCCAGTTCTTACCCTCCCAAAACAGGCAAGTTGAAAGCAGTCCAAGGACCAGGACCTTAAGGGAATAGCTCATCTCTTCTTTCTGAAATTTCAGTCTACTTGAAACTCTGGTATTACCTGGAGGATCCTATGAATGGAAATAACAAGGAAGAAGCAAGAACTATGAGGCTTCCTTTGCAAAGTCGGGACAATCTCATATGTCTCATATTGGGGGGGGGGGGATATTAAGAGCACATCCATCCCTTATTGCTTCTTTTTTTTCTGTCTAAAATGGTAGATAGGATCTGGAGACTGGATAGTACCCTGTTTCCCCGAAAATAAGACATCCCCAAAAAAATAAGACCTAGTAGAGGTTTTGTTGAATTGGTAAAGAAGGCCTCCCCCAAAAGTAAGACCTAGCAAAGTTTGTGTGTGTGTGTGTATACAGTATATAATAAATGTTCATTTTATTGGTTCAACAATAAATGTGAATTCTTCTTCATGAAAAAAAAAATCAAACATTCCCTGAAAATAAGACCTACCACATCTTTGCGAGCAAAAATTAATATAAGATGGTGTCTTATTTTGGGGGACACACGGTGTCAAGCTACCATGCCGGGCTCCCTTGTATTTTTTTTTCAAGTGCACAATGTTCTTCAACTGGGACTAGATACCTCTATCTAGTCCCAACTGAAGGATAGAGCTTCACCAAAACTTCACCAAAGATTATCAGAGGCAGTTAAAGGGAGAGAGGAGAGCACTGCAGAGGGATGCAATAGTGGCATTTGGATGTCACCAAAGGAGCATCTTTATATCTTGCTGAAGATGACTTAATGTCTGGAACATGTTTCCTCACTTGAGACTATAGAAGTGCTGTTACTTTTTGGGGGGTCAGGCATGGTTAGCAACCTATGTCCCTATTCAGTTCCAGGCCCAAGGTGGTTCTTATTAGGACTACATCATTTGGGGAGAAAATTTGCAATCCATCCCTTTCCAGTTGCTTTTTGCCTCTCCTCTTCCCACACTGCTGGCCCAAGGAAAACACATGGACCAGCTCATAAGCCACAATAATGCCTTGAACAAAAGTTTAGCCTGTTTCTCTTCCTTGATGAGCAGGTATACTTTCAAGTAAACAAAACACTGTAAGTCTCACTGATACTGAACTGATGTGCTATTGTGCTACCCAGGAACTTTTATACATCAGCTACACAAAAACCCCATCCTATGTAGTGAGCAATTTTGACTGTTAACCTGACAATAACAGAGTCATTGTTTCCCTTCTTCCATGTCACTGTTTTATTGCTGGGTGGGTGTTGAGGTTTCCATAATTAAGTTGGTGTGTTTCTCCCCCACTTGTAATAAATACACTATTTACGTATTTAACACCATTTGTAGAGTCATTCATTGGGGGTACAGTGATACCTTGGCATCTGTCTGGGGTTTTGTTTAAGAACCCCCATGTTTTTTTTTATTTATGTTTTTGCAGGGGAGGGATATTTTCCAGTCATGGATGGCTGAATTCAATATTTAAACATTCTAAAAAAGCAAACCTTTATTTGGTGATTTTATATAACGGGCACAATTTCACTATGGTACTTGAACATCCACAGAGGATCCTGGAACCAAACCCTAGCAAATACCAAGGGTCCACTGTGTATCTTTGTTGTTGTTGTTGCTAGCTGCCCTCAAGTTAGTTCCAACTCATGGCGACCCCATGGATGAGACATCTCTAAGAATTCCTATCCTCCACTGCCCTGCCCAGATCCTGCAAGCCCTTGCCCACAACCCCCTTGATTTAGTCTATCCACCTGGTTTGTGGTTTTCCTCTCTTTCTTCTACCCTCTACGTTTCCTAGCATTATTGTTTTTTCTAGTGATCCGTGCCTTCTCAATAATGTGTCCAAATACGATAGTCTCAACTGGATCATCTTTGCTTCCAAGGAGAGCCCTGGTCTGATCTGTTCAAGAACCCATTTGTTTGTCTTCTTGACTGTCCATGGGATCCTAAGTACTCTTCTCCAGCACCACATTTCAAATGAGTTTAGTTCCTTTCTGTCTCCTTTCTTCACTATCCAGTTGTCACATCCGTACATAGAAAGTGGAAATACAATGGCCTGAACGTCTTCAGTATCTTTTATTGAGGATATTATTTAGTACCTTCATAGCTGTCTGTAGCTTGCATAGGAAGCTGTCTTTGTTAATATTTTCCCTTCTATATAAATATTAAAAATCCAAGACTAAACATCAAACCTTCCTTGCCCTGTATGACCAGATAGACCCTTCCAAATTCCTTCTGCTTCAGTGCTATTAAAGGAACAGGAACTTCGCCCTTCTTTGCATCTGGTTACCCATAGTGATTTTCCTGGTTAAACTGTGACTACAGAAAAAGGGAACCTGATAAACCAAATGCTAAGTTGGAGGAAAGTTGTTCCTTTGTCTTTCCTGAATCTTTCCACCCCATTCAGTTTATGGGATATTCGTGTGTTCTATTTATACGATAAAGAGAGATAGACAGAAGAAGGACCATAGGAGCAGAGGGAGTGTAGAGGGATCCTTTTATATTTAAAAGCAAAAAACAAAAAAATCAGAGTCACATTATACAATCCCCCTGAAGGCCTTTTTGCTAAAATCCCCAGATAATGTCAAACAAAACACCACCTTCACATATCTGGGGGCTAAAAAATTTATAAAGAATTCTTCCCTTTATAAAGAAGTGAATCAAATAATGATTTTGTAATATACAGGAAAGTAAACAGGAACCAAAATGTGCTAGTTCATATTAGGAATGTAATTCTTCACTAACTTTCTTCTCAAAAAGAGCGATGAGTAATTTTATCAATTTTCTCCCCTCTGCAAGAAAATCTTTGAAAACCATGCTCTTTTTGAATAATAATAATAATAATAATAATAATAATAATAATGTTTATTTCTATACCGCCCTTCCATAGATCAGGGCGGTGTACAACATATAAAAACATTAAAACATCAGAACCATATAAATTAAAAACAATCCAATTACAATACAACAATAAAAACAATAAAAACAATAAAAACAATGTTCCCAGTATAAGTGCAAGTGCAAGTGCGGCAGCAAAACAGTAGGCGGCTTACTACAGGCTAATAATAAAAAGGTCCATTCAACAATATGCCTGCTTGAATAAGTAGGTCTTTAGATCCTTCTTATATTGAGCAAGGGAGGGGGACAAGCGGAGCTCGGTAGGTAGAGAGTTCCAGAGACAGGGGGCAGAGATGGAAAACGCCCTCTTCGTCGTACTCACTAGTCTGGTCTCCGGAACTCTCAATAACCGCTGTCCGGAAGATCTTAGTGTGCGGGGCGGATTATATGGGGAGAGACGGTCCTTCAGGTACCCTGGGCCCAAGCCATATAGGGCTTTGTAGGTAATAACCAGCACTTAGTACTGAGCCCGGAAGCGAATCGGCAGCCAATGAAGATCCTTCAGAATTGGTGTTATATGGGCGGCCCTGGGAGCACCAGTGACCACCCGCGCTGCCATATTTTGCACCAATTGTAGCTTCCGAGTGTGATACAAAGGCTGCCCCATGTAGAGCGCGTTACAGAAATCCAACCGAGAGGTTACTAGAGCATGTACTACGGTTTCAAGGTCCCTCCGGTCCAGGTAGGGACGCAGCTGGCGTATCAGCCGAAGCTGATAACAGGTGCTCCTGACCGTCGCATCCACCTGAGGAGTCAGATGGAGCGACGAGTCAAGGAGCACCCCCAGACTGCGTACTGTGTCCTTCACGGGGAGCGTGACCCCGTTCAGGACAGGTGGAACCACCTCCATCCCCGGACCGGGAGAACCTATCACCAGTACTTCCGTTTTCTCTGGATTCAGGCTGAGTCTATTTTCCCTCATCCAGTCCATTACCGATTCCAGACAGGCCACGAGAGGAGCGACGCCATCCCTGGTCACTGCATCAGTCGGAGACATAGAGAAGACTATTTGGGTGTCATCAGCGTACTGATAACCCCGCGCCCCATGCCTCCGGATGATCTCTCCCAGCGGTTTCATGTAAATGTTAAAGAACATGGGGGACAGAATGGCTCCTTGAGGAACCCCAGATGTAAGGGCCCTCTTATCGGAGCAAACGTCCCCCAGCTGCACCATCTGGAACCTCCCAGAGAGGTAGGATTTGAACGACTGGAGCACAGTGCCTCCGATTCCTCTGCCAGGCGTTCCAGAAGGATACCATGGTCGATGGTATCGAAAGCTGCTGAGATGTCCAAGAGCACCAACAGGGACACGCTACCCCTGTCGATGCCCAGACGGAGATCATCGACCAGGGCGACCATGGCAGTCTCAACCCCGTAGCCCGCCCGAAAACCGGTTTGAAATGGATCTAGAAAATCCGTTTCATCCAAGATCGATTGAAGTTGGAGTGCAACTTCGCAGTTCAGAACTCGGTCTGCATGAAATTCACATATATTGATTTTCGTAGATAATATTTTCTGTGCAAGAAAGAGCATTTTCTCTGCAGAAGAGAATTGTTCCATGCAAAAATATCATTTCCTACACAGGAAATGTTGTTTTCTATGCAATGCTACTATGCTCAAATTTTGTGCAGAATAATAATAATAATAATAATAATAATAATAATAATTCATTTATATCCTGCCCCTCTACAAAAGGCAATTGGAGTGGCTTATAAATTACAGCATTTTCTACACAGGAAACTACTTTTTACATAGACATATTATTTTGTGCACAAAAATGTTATTTTCTGTTCAGAAAAAGCTGCTTTTTCTGCAAAACCAGCACATGTAGGAAATCCAAACTACAAAGAGCCTTGTCAGTCCAGAATTCTTCCCACCTGGGTTTCTCAGCACGTTTCTGACCATTTTTTGACATATTGTTGAATATTCTTTCCATCACTACTTCATACACACACACACACACACACACACACATATATACACACACATATATATATACATACACACACACACACACACACACCCCATCCAAAAAAACCCCAATTTTTTCTTCTCCTACAGTAAAGTTAATTCAGCTCTACAAACTCTAGTGGTTTGTTTCCAGGGAGTTTATCAGATGGGAGGAATTTCTCTTTATTTCGAATGGAGCCAATTGGAGCCAATTCGAATTTACGTGAATTGACTAATTTAGCGAATTCACGTGAATTCCCATTGCATTTGGAATGCATTCAGAATGACTTCCCATTACCTGAAAATGACCCCCCCCCATTGCCCAAAATTGCATGATGCTTTAATACGAAATAATGTAAAACCCATGATTGTGTTCAGATTGCCATTAGATTATACTTCCAATTTCCGTCGTCTGATAAACTCCTAGCTCTTTCTAAAAAGGCATTTCTACATCAGTTTAGTAGTCCAGATGTGTTTAGAATTTGCAGATAACTCCCAGCCAGCAAAGTAATATTTGCGGAGAGTTTCTTTTTCCACATTCTGGCTACTGGACAAGTATAAAATCAATCCAAGACATGTCTGCTCAGAAGTAGGCACCATTCTGTTTGGTAGGGCTGATTTCCACATTCATGTGATTTGAGCAGCATCTACACTGCAGAATTAATGCAGTTTGACACCACTTTAACTGCCATGGCTCAAGGCAATGGAATTCTGGGGTCTGCAGTTTTGTGAGATATTTAACCTTCTCTGTCAGAGTGCTTTGCAGTTGGCACAACAAACTAGAAATCCCAGGATTTCATAGGATAGAGCTTTATTTTTGCAATGTGGTACAGCAGGCTCAGAATAGTCAAACATAGAAGGACTTACTTCTGAGTAAATATTCTTGGGAAGGTGTTGCAAGGTTAAATAGAGAACTCAAACCACATAATTTTCATCCCAGAACACAAAGTTCCTCCAAGCCGCTCAACTTCTGCGTTTGTCCCCACAACTTCCTACACTGACACATAGACGCCAGAAGTGTCTGGGGTCTTTTTCCTTTTTTACTTAAAATTATAGCTTTTTGTTTTGTTGAAATATCTTATAGGGTGTTTTTTTAAAGTGCACGTTTTTCATTTTGGGGAAAATACCTAATTAAACAGGTAAAATAAAAAGCCACAGACTTTTCAAAAACAGAATGGAGCTTCTTTTTCCAATGCAGCTGATGACCAGGAAAGTAGGTTTGATGGTACAGAACAGTTACCTAGATTTGCTCAACTGTGACTAAGGCTGCAGCTGCACTGCAGAAATAATCCAAATTGATACCACTTTAACTACCAATGATACGGAATTCTGGAAATTGTAGTTCCCAGAATAGGCTCAGTGATATAGAATTCTGGGAACTGTAGTTTGTTGTAATACCAGGGCTCTCTGACAGAGAAGGCTAAATATCTCACAAAACTACAAATCCCAGAACACCATAGCATGGAGCCATGGTAATGAAAGTAGTGTCAACCTGGATTATTTCTGCAGTATGAATGCAGCCCTAGTAACTTATCTGTAATTTAACTAAGTAGCTGATACAAGATCCTATCCACTAAGTTTTATTTTAACAAAAGGTATATTCTAAACTTTCTAGGAAATAATTTCACATTGATTTCAATACCGAAGATCAACTAGATGTTGCACAGATTCTGGTTAATATTTCCAATGAAGCAGAAGATGTATGGATAAGACTTTTGTGACTGAATACCCCAGTGTTGTTGTTTTTAATTCTTATAGATCAATATATCGATATCAATATAATATAATTGAAGAATGGACATAAGCCATCTAAATAAAATGAGCCTAAAAGAAGTCTGGTAGGCCAAGACAGAACAAAAGCATTTCCATTTTGACTGGAGAAACAATGGCAGTGTGGGATGCACACATCATCCCCCTTGAAGAAGGAGCATGTATATGTTTGAGTACCACTATCATCCCCTTCCTTTGAAGGTTTGTGTGAGAGAAGAACATTTCTTCCAAAAGCCTCCAATGCACAGATTACTTTACCGGCTCTGAGCTACCAAAGACAAAACCCTGTTAGGCTGATTAGGTTGACATAAACCCAAAATAAAACATTGTGCCAAAACAAACTGCCCTGAAACGGTGGGCTGGAGGCACCCGTTTTTCTTCTGGAGGGACGCCGCAGCAGCCAAACTGTGTGGCGTCCCTTCACAGTAAAAAGACCCAACTTCTTTTTATGGCACCCAGCACATGTCACGAGTGCGCCATTGGCACACCGGTGATGTGATGCACAGCGATGTCTGTATGCTGCACGTCGCTTACATCATGATGGCGGCCCCTGTGTGTGGATGGAAGGCCACCATGATGCCGGCACCGGCATGTTCTAGGGTATCAGAGCATGCAGTTGCTGCATGCTCTGGAACCCTAGAATTGTCCCAAGGATGACGCTTCCTGCCAGTCTGTACCGGGCCATAGATATGATAAAATCTATATTGGGTGTATCTTGGTCTATGGTCAAGAGCTAGCTAGATCCTTTTGACAACAACAACAACAACAAACAAACAAACCTGGAGGGGGGTCTTGAAGGAAACAATTTCCCCCCATCTGAGCCTGATCAGGGTAACCAGACCTTCTCCTTTTCCAGGACATGCCCTACAGTTCAAACTTCTGTCTAGAAGGAATTCCAAAATGCCCTCCATTTTCAGCGTGACCAAAAAGTATAAATTGATGTTTATATTAGTGCTTTTAGCTTTTATTTGGTAATGCCCTACATTTTTTCTTGAATCCCCCACATTTTGCAGTCCCTTGTCCTTTGCGATCAGGACATCACATTTGGTCACCCTGCCCCAGGTGCCATAACAGGATTTGTTGTTGTGTGCCTTCAAGTCATTTCTGACTTATGGCAACCCTTAGTCATTGGGTTTTCTTGGCAAGATTTGTTCAGGATGCTGCCCTTCTTTTCCTTATGACTACCCTACCTTCCCCACTCTACTGTAGCGGCTTCCCCAGGATCATGAAGCAAATATTAAGGCAGGATGACCAGCCAGCTTCGTTTTCTATGATGTGTCTTACATGTCAACCTTCTGTCCAGGAGGAATCTCAAAATGTCCTCCATTTTGAGCAAAATCTTAATCCTGCCTTATCCTGCCTTAATATTTGCTTCATGATCCTGGGGAAGCCGCCACAGTAGAGTGGGGAAGGTAGGGTAGTCATAAGGAAAAGAAGGGCAGCATCCTGAACAAACCTTGCCAAGAAAACCCATTGAGTAACACCATGTTTGCTGTTCCCCTTCGAGAAATTGGCCTACTTGGCAGCCTGTCCTTGCTTAATATAGGAGGGCAGGATGAGTCTTTCTAAAGTTCTTTTTTCCTTGGAGCAGCAGCAAACAAGACTTGTCTCCAGAGCTCCAGAGCAGGAAAAGGACAGCAAATGTGTTAGGCAATGGGCTATTTGAAGACCCAATGCAAATGTTGAAAAGCTTTTTTCTCCTTAAGTTCAGCACAATGGACAAATGAAAGAATACAGTCGGGCCTCCTTATCCAAGGATTTTTTTTTATCCACGGATTTGAGCATACACAGTTTGAAAAAATTCCAAAAAAAGTAAACATTCCAAATAGCAAACTTTGATTTTCTATTTTAAATATGGGACACCATTTTGTTGTTCCATTATATTTAATGAGACTTGAGCCTCCATGGATTTTGTTATCCACGGGGGGTCCTGGAACCAAACCCCAGTGCATAACAAGGACCCACTAAAATTTAGATGTAGGGTTTGTTTCTAGTCAAGTACACTTTAAAACATTTATTTGTCTTGCTCAGCGTTCTATAAGTACTTTGCAAGCCAACGAGGCATTTTAATGAAGTTGGCTTCATCAGAAAAATACAGTTCAGTACATAGAAACATGCAGTATATGTAATACAGTCACAAATAAACCCTAGGGAATGAATTTACATTTATATTAGTGCTTTATTTTGTAATCGCCTACATTTTTATTTTATATTTATTTATTTATTTATTCCCCGCTCTTCAGCCCTAAAGGCTATCAGAGCGGCTTACAATTATTAATTTTAATGAGACGGTTCCTTGCCCTCAGGCTTACAATCTAAAAAGACACGACACAAAAAGAGAAGGGAATGGTGGTGGGGAAGGGGATCAGGTCCAACAGTTCTTCTCTCCCTCTGAGGCCTGGACCAAAGCAGATGGACTGGAGGGAGGGCTCTGCTTCATACTCTAGGACAGGCCCGATGGAGTTTGGCCTCTCCTTTCACGCCCTCCTAGGCAACCAGATGGTTTTGTCATGAAGGGAGGGCTCTTCTAGGTGTTTTGGGGTGCCTCGTCCTCCTTTGTGGTCATGACATTTGCTCACCCTGAATTAAGGGCACATAGGGGTTGTTGGGGAAGAAGGAATCTGCCCCCTGTAAGGGCATGTCTACACTGGCCAATTAAACCAGTTTCCCCCCGTCCCACCACAACCTGTCCACTTGATGCTAGGCTAAATCCTGGATTCGAGTGTAGATTGTCTTAACAGAAGAAGACCAGTTTTGCAGTGAATTTTCCCTTTCCTTCACTTAAATCTGGGTTTTGTTTTTGTTTTTTTTAAAAAAATCCTCTTTTGCTCTCGATTTTGCGGGGAAATCCAGAGCGCTTGGTAGCAAGTAACTCCCTCTAAGGTCACACAAGGCTAATTTCTGGCCTTATTGGAAGTGACTCATGCCCGGGATGGCAGTGCCCAGGAGACACATGTGTAGATGGCTGCCCACCATTGCTCCAGAGTGAAGGGATAACAGAATGAATCTCAGGCAGTTCTGGAAGCAAAATATTCCAGGAGCAGCCCAGAGCATTCTGGCCAAAGTAGATCAGCACTATGATGGGCTTCTTCCATCAGTGTAAGGACCCAAACAGATCCTGTCCTAATGGATCAACGGCTGTTGCTCATGTGCAGATAACGTTTTAATGGGAGATGGATGGAGCTGGGGATTCATCAGGAGACGGGAGGATTAACTACTATCCGGGAAGGCCTACCGGACGAGATGCGTCTTATTACCAAGTCACATCTCTTCTGGCAGGCCTTCCTGGATAGTAGTTAATCCTCCCATCTCCTGATGATTCTCCCATTTGACATCCGAGGCTGCTTATATTTGGACCTCGAAATGATGTGCTGTTTTTAGACTTTGATACTGTTTTAATTATGACTTAATTTAATCTTGTTTTATGGGGTGGGGTGCGGGTATGGACTGTATAGATTGCAATATTTTAACTGTATATGTTTTTAAATGTTGTACCCCACCCCGATTGCTCGCTCAGAAGGGCGGATTAGAAATAAATATTATTATTATTATTATTATTATTATTATTAATAATAATAATTCTGGAGAGTTCTTCAACACTCTGCATAGTGTAGAATGCTATGTGAATCAAGAAGCTTGCACATTCTGACTCAGATGTCCACAGTAGAGAAAGCTGCTCTATATACTATTTACTTCAGTAAGGAGATGGAAACTTCTTGCATTTTTGTTTTTTCTTTTAAAGCCTTCTTCTAGGAAATCAAGCCACCCTTCACATGACCAAGACATTCTGCAATAACGACATGTTATAGCAGAGGTGGAAAACTTGTGGCTCCCCCAGAGACTGATGGACTGTATCACCCATCATCTCTCACTTACAGTGGCTGAGAATGATAAGAAATGCAGTCCAACCTATCTGAGGGTTTCAGTGTTTCCGGTTCCTGTTTTGGAGCCTTGAAATGTCTTCATGTTCCATATGAAGTAGCAAAACATACACAGAAAAGGAAGAGGGGGGAGGGAGAATGATGTATAGGAAATCAATCAATCAAAGTTTATTGATTAGCTTATAGGCCACTCAAGGTAGCATAGAAGAGAATAAAGTAAAACATACTCTAAAATTCTATGGGGATTCTATAAAAATTACAAACCTTAAAAATAAAATAAGATGTAAACGAAATACCAAAGACAAACAAAAAAAAACCCACCAAACAAACCCTATGAGTGCTATACAATAAAAATTAGAAACAATAGAAACGCAATACCCTAAGTAAAATAACATTATAAATCTAATTATAAAACCTGTAAAGTTTGGGGTACAAAAGTGAGTGAAAAATTTTAAATATTACAACTGAAAACATTATTAAATAAAATAATACACACAATCCCACAATCCAAGCAGTGAAATCTAACTTCAAGCATCAAAATTCTTCGTCACCCCTGCAGTCTATACCAGTAGTCTCCAAATATCTAGATCTTGACTGAATTGCTTCACATAGGAACTGAGCTGTACTAATAGTTATTTTTGAGTCTTGTCCGCTCATAATATATGATGTTCTAACATGATTTTCCCAGAATATTGTTTGATTTATGTAGGGACCAAGGCAGTGAACTCTTTCCTGTTGATACAGTTTACAACTAAATAGGATATAAACTAAGTCCTCAGTCTCTCAGTCCCCACAGATACAAGTGTGCTTCATGTATGGAATACCATTGAGTCTTCCATATCTGACAATAATGTCCAGCTGTTCAAACATAGCTCGGATAAATGCCACCCTCAAGTATCTTGGCATTTGGATTTTTAGATAATTAGGTTTTTGAAGAATAGGAAATCAACAAAACCCCAAATAAGTGAAACCCAGCCTAAATTAAGCACTTTAAAACAGTGTCAGTCCTTTAAAATCAATTGTTATTGATGAATAATAATAATAATAATAATAATTAATAATAATGTCTTTTTCCTTGTTTGAGACTCAAAGCCATGTACAGCAGTTAAAGCAAACATAAGGGCAGTACAGACCGCTCGAAAAGGGCGGTCTTGCACCACCTCTTTTTGCGATGCAACTGCGCTGGAACAGCTAGATGCTGCGGCGCAGTTGCACCACAAAAAAAGGAGCAGGGAAACCACGCTCTTTTTGTGCTGCGCAGTTGCGTCGCAGCAAAGAAAAAAGGCACCATTAAGCGCCTTTGCACCACCGCAACTGCGCAGCTCCGTGAGGAACCTGCACAGTTGCACCAGCGCCATTACTTATGCCATGTAAATGGCATCACGTAATGGTGCCAGTGCCATTACATGTTAGGGTTCGTGAGCGTGTAAATGATGCGCGTTCCCGAACCCTAAGGGCACCGCCCAGGTGCCTCTTCATGCCCATCTGTATCGGGCCATAGTGAAAAATGCCCAGCATTAAAAAGTTACAAAGCAATCAAAACTATCAAAAAATTAAAACTAGTTAAAATCATAACCTAATAAACAACAACAAACCAGCAATAACAACAAAAATAGAAGTCTAGCATATTATGCAATGCCTGTCCCCTAAAAAAAAAAAATCAATTCTCAAAGGGCTGGTAGAATAGACTTTGCTTCCTTGTAGAAAGAGAGTAAGGAGGATGCCAGTGATACTTTAAGTTCTTGACCTTGGCTGAATCATACTCCTTTAGAAGACAGATAGTCTTACCTTGTTGCAGTGTTATCCTCAACAGTGTCTCTGTGATGTTGTGCCTCTTCCTCTCTCTGGTCAAAACCATAGTGCAGGAAAAAGAGTTTCCTGGAAATATATAACCTGCAGAAAGCAGAAGTGGTTGCGTCTCAAACTGTCATCCATCAATTGCAACATCAACTAACTCTGAATAGTGAAACAGAGAGTTTGATTGTTGGGCAACACTGGCAGCTGCTGACGATAAAGCCTTCAAGTGCAAGTGATTCTTTAGGCTCCATCCTTATGGATTCAAATGAGCGATGGGTGACCATTCTTATTCAGTCCATTTTGATCAAAAATGTCTTCCTATCTGGCATCAAAGATCCTTGGGGATAGAAATATTTGAACCTGAAAGACAAGAAAACTGTTAGATTTGGCCATTGGGTGGTTTTGATTCCTTACCACTTTGAAGATGGAAATTGAATCCCTATAATATTCAAACATGTTGGTACTTAATTTGTGTCACCATGTTTTAGTCACCAGCGGGTTCTTTATCTTAAATGGCTCCATGGGAGGCAATTACAAAATTTTGTTTCCCATGCTGGTTCATCCATGTTTGTGTGTAAATTCATAGCAGAACCTATAGAAGTGGGCTGGGGCAAATGGGAGCACCTTTGTTTTGTGGACAAGTTGACCAAAATTTGTAAATGTCTTCATATTCAGGATGGAAAGAATCTGAGGTTTTAAAGATTTGAATGGAAAAGAAAATACAACGTACATTTCCATCCCCTCTCCTGTATTTGTAATGCTTCTGCCCACCGTTATTGCATTATTGTATTTTGATTTCTTGATTTTGTAATTTTAATCTTAAACTGTTTAATCCTTTTTTAACCAAGGGGTGGGATATTGATGTATCATTTTTAAGGTTGTACACCGCTTTGATTGTTTTAACAAAAAGTGGGATATTAAAAAAGAAGTATTCATCATCATCATCATCATCATCATCATCATCCCTGGTTCAGAATACATGGCATAATGGTTTAAGAGTTGGAACTCTGGAGACCAGGATTCAGTTCCCCACTTGGCCATGAAACCTAATGGATGACCTTTGGCAAGTCACAGTCTCTCAGCCTCCGGGGAAGGCAATGGCAAACCTCCTCTGAACAAATCTTGCCAAGAAAACCCCCTGATACCCTTCACCCTAAGATCACCTTAAGTTGGAAACAACTTGAAGGCATTCAGCAACAACAACAAAGTTCAATATAAGCTAACTTTTGTCTAAAAGCTCCCCTTCCCCATGAGAGAGAAATTCCTAGATATTTTGTTAATGGGAATGTATTTTGAATGATGCAGCATGGTGTATAGCTTGAGTGTTGGACTAGGATTCTGGGAGAACAGGGTTTGAATCCCAACTCAGACATGAAGAACCACTGGGTGACCTTGAGTACGTCACAGCCTCAGAGGAAGGCAATGGCAAATCTTCTCATAATCAATGGTGGTTGGAACCATGCATTAGATGATGTTAATCTGGCATGTAGCTTTGTCTCCTAGTACAGCAGAGTCTCAATTATCCAACCTTTGGTTATCCAGCATTCCGGATTATCCAACGTCGCAGCTGCCTCTGATTTCTTTAAATTTTCTGTGATTTCTTTAAGTTTTCAGAGGACTGAACTGTTTATACTGTACATCACAATGTTGATCAGTGATTTCTTTACATTTACTTCTAGTGTTATTGCAATAAAACTTCAATACATTTGCAATTCATAGTGATTTCAAGGCTTTTCTTGGACCTTCCGAATTATCCAACATTTTCAGTTATCCAACTACAGCCAGTCCAGTTTATGTCGGATAATCGAGACTCTACTGTGCATTGTTATTGTCTGCTTTCAAGTTGTTTCTAATTTATGGTGAATGTAAGTGAACCAATCATGGGGGGGGGGTGGTTCTTGGCCATATTTTTTCAGAGGAGGAGTTTGTCTTTGCCTTCTTCTGAGGCTGAGAGAGTGTGACTTGCCAAAAGTTACCTAATAGTTTTTCATGACTGAGCGGGGGGGGGGGGGGCAATATAGAAATAAATGTCTTCATATGATGGGCCAAGCACCATCCCCAGGAGGCAATACAGAAACATTTTAAAATAAAACAAATAAATAAATAGAAAAACCTAGTGATGGGGTCACCATAAACCAGAGTGAAGTTGAAGACATATAGCAAAAACAATATTTTGAAGGGGCAATGAAGTGTCTTTCAACAGACTTATCAATCCACAAATTGAAGAAAGGTTTATTTCTGTGCTGGATCATTGCCACTGGGAAGCTGGAGAACCAAAGTAAATGCAATTTTGAATGTGTGATTGCATATAGTTTGTTTGGGATTCTGACATGCTTTCCCCCCAAATAAGAGCCATATGGGAAGTAGGTATCATCAGAATTAGGATCACAGTACATAAGAATTTTATCATTCATCTCAACCATTATCCCAGCATCAAACAAGTACACCAAGCTAGTATTAGTCCTGGGAAGAGTGTTTTCCTTGGCACCAGTAGCAGCTTTTTACCTGGGGCTAATAGCAGTAATGGGTGTGTGATTTTCCTTATGTCTGCAGCGATGAGTAGATAAGAGAGAGAGAAGTTCAATTTGTTCAGAGTGTAAATTAAGTTAACCTCATTTTGCTCTTTTAGCCCAATATGTGGATGTGCATTAGTTCTCCTTTGAAATGTGTGTTTCTCTAGCTTTAGAAACAGAGTTCTCCAAGAAGAAAAAGACGTACGTTAGGAAAGGTACATGCAGGAATGAATATGTTTGCAATAAGGGCATTAAAAATGCACGATATTACAAAAACTGCTTGCAAAAAGTATGGCAGGATCCAGAGCAAGAACAGTAGAGGCGTCACCTGTCTGTAATCCAACGGCCACTTAGAGATAACCAAATACGAGGACAGAACATGACCAAGACCTGCTCCAAAAGTTGTATGTGCTGCTTTATATGTGTAGCTGCAGAGTTAGAGATGATGATTATGAATTTTAAAAGAAATACATTGTTCCAGATTGGGGAAGACTGTATTGACCTGTATACGGGTACTCAGCTTATATTAAAAAGACAGCCAAATTTTCCAGTTCCAAAGGAAACCCAAAGTAGGGATAACTATGTCCCAAGAACATTTATTCTCAGGGAATCTGGGAGCACATAAGTGTACTCACCGACATCGTTAATGCACATTTAGAACATAGTGAAAAGAATGGACTCTGCTTCAGATCTGAGTTTCCGCAGAATATCATTGAAACTTTTAAAATGAATTTATTTACGTATAATGAAGACCCAGTCAGACGTTCATGGGAACCAGTTCCTGATCTCAGTTTCCGTTAACTTGGAAGGAAGGTAGGTTCAGAAGGTTCCATCCTTGCTGCAAAGAGGAATTGTACCGGATGAACTTGATGCAATAATTTTCTCTCAGGCTCAATTGTGATTACACAGAAATATATCAATTCAATGGGAATGATTCACACTTAAGAAGAAATCAGAGGCCTTTTTTTTCTTTTTTGCTTCTCCAGTGTCTATGGTTGATTGCATCATTTTTACCAACGGGCCTGAAATCACTGCTGGATTATGTCTTGTCAAGCAGAGATACTGACTTTGACTGATCACCCTAAAGCAAAAGAAAGGCACCAGTCAGGGGTTAGGGGGCTAAACTGGACCTTGGAGGCCTACATCCCCAGGGTTACTAACCCCACAAAAATCATGATTTTGCCCCCAAATGTCACTGCATGCCCCACTGGGAGCATGGTCACATTTTTTTTTTTTTTTGCTTCATCAGGGCTGTTTCAAGCCCCCAAAAGTCACTTCTGGTTATATTGTCTTCTCCTAGGCCCCATATATTGTTGTTAATGTCGTAGTTCATTCTTGTTTTTGCCATTATAATTATCATCATTTATATGCAGCCTTTTTTGCCAGAGTAGTCACTATTACTCCTCCTCCTCCTCCTCTTCTTCTTTCTTCTTCTTCCACTTTTCTCCTTGAGTGAGACCCAAGGCAGCTCACAAAAAGAAGCAATAAGAACTCAAGATTAAAATTTTAAAATTAAAATCATCATGTTAAAGCAGTATAGAATGATTTAAAAGGCATGCAACAACTCTCTCTCTGTGTGTCTCATGTCCTCATACACAACCTAGGATTCTCTCTCTTAAAGAGGTGAAAAAACTTCTTACTCCACCAGAGTCTACCAGACATACCGTACCTAAATCCTGTACCTCCTAGATGGCTAAATTAAAAGGGGAACAGCTTTTTTCTGTAGCTGTGCCCAGCTGTATAAATCATAGTTCTGCTGGATTAATTTTGTCCTTTCTCTTCTTATTTTTCCATTGCCAAGGTAAGATAGATAGATGGATGGATGGATAGATAGATAGATAGATAGATAGATGTTGAAATACTATATCTGGCATTCTGTTGGAAAGGTCCACCACTATAAACCACATAAAGTTGAATTGCACCTTTGTACATTGTTTATCATCTCAAGAGAGGAATGAAGGTCTAGCTATGCCACCAGGACCATTGTACAAGCAGAGTAACCATCATGGTCATGTGCAATGTATCCTGATGCACAAATTGGCCCATTGCCCAATGTGTCCTGATGCACATTATGTCCTATTGTTTAATGAGAGCACCCGCATTGCACAGTGCATCACCACAGTTCACTAACATGTTTGCTTGTCATGCCGGTAATGCTGCTCCATCATTGTAAAATTGCACCTTGTAGCTATTGATGCAGGATCTCATCCTACATATTTTATGCTATAGTAAGGTATAAGATAATAATAATAATAATAATAATAATAATAATACAAACCAATATATACTTATATTATATGAGAGAGAGAGACAGACATTGTAATGTGTGTGTGTTGTAATCCACTTGTGGCCCTCCAAATGTTGTTAGGCTTCAGCCAATGGGACAAATAATGGGATTTGCACTCCATCAATATCTGGAGGGCCCAAGCTTTCTGTTGGAGTGGAGAGGTAGTATATAGATGGGATCCCTCCAAACTGCCTTCCTCTGGATGTTTTTGGACTACAATTCCCATCATGCAGTCACTTTACAAGCTGTCTGGGACTGATGGAGATTGCAGTGCAAAACCGGAGATACCCCAGGTTGGAGGAGGCTAATATAAATCATGTGAAATCATAAGAGACAAAACATATCCCCTCTCTTAGGTAAGAGATTTGATTTCTAGAGATATTCAGGAGGAAGCTGAATTTGGATGATGCCAACTTGAGTAATCTATAAACATAATTCAAGAAGGCATCTCCAACAGCCAATAACTGGAGGATTTATTAACGAGTCAATATTACTTAAACAAAGCCAGCAAATTAACAGCATCAGGAATCAGGAACCATCGCTGTTAGACAGTACAAGTATATATCATGAGAAAGATGTCATAATAATTTCAGCCATCCACTATAATACCCAGGTTGTCCAGTCTGACATTTCTCAAAACTTCCATTACATACAGATTTCTACATAAGTCCTATGAATCCTATGCTGATTCATAGTGACAATGAAATTCTGATTTGGTATGTAAAAATCACTCCGTCTCAGTCTTGCGGAATTCCTTGGAAACTCAACTGCATTTTCTTCCCATCCTTGTTTCATATTGGATGAGCCTTTGTCTTTTCTGCCCATGTTGAAATTTGTGAAGTTATTAAATACATATTTTCCAAATTTGGGCATTTGTTTCTTCACTTAGTTTGGACAACTTTTCCCCATTTGAGTCAAGTAGTGCTACTTAAAAGCCAGCATGGCATAGTGGTTTGAGTGGTGGACCTCTACTCTAGAGACCAGGGTTTGATTGTCAGCTTGGCTACAAAACCCACTGGGTGACCTTTGGCAAGTCACAGTCTCTCAGCCTCAGGGGAAGGCAATGACAAACCTCCCCTGAATAAATCTTGCCAAGAAAACACCATGATAGGTTCACCTTACAGTCACCCTAAGTCAGAAACAACTTGAAGTCACATAGCACACACATAGTGTCACTTAAAATGATGTTTCATAAACCAGTGCTTCATGCGATCCGAATCAATGGAATGATTCCACAGCAGAGTGTGGTTTCCACCACATTTGCCCTGATTGCATTTGCCCTTGTAAAATAACCCACTTGTGGTTCACATTCATGAATGAATCAGTTCAAGTTGGACCTGCTCCAGCCGGCTGAATGGCAAATTTAAATCGATTCCGATCCGCATCTGGTTCACACTTGTGCAGAATCTATTTATGCAAAAAGATGCAGAAAACATTAGCGTCAAAAAGACGCAGGTTAAATGGGTCTAGCACATGCCCCCCCTCCGAATCGCTTCAGCGAATCGCTTCAATTGGGAACCAGGGTCATTTGAACCGGTTCAAACCAATTTACGATCCGCTTTAAAAGGTAGTGGGAATCAGGCCTTAGAATCCCTGCAGGTAGATTTTATAGTTGCAATGTATGAGGGGGTGCTGAAAAGTTCTCGGCTTGATCAAGAAGAGAATTACTTAAAGCCCTGAACTTTACATGGTGTTCCACAAATTCACCCTGAACTTTGATGCACTTGGCACATCTGGATGGTCCATGCACTCAATACAATCTTGCCAGCCTTATGAGCAAGTCCATTGTCCTACAAAAGGTGAACACCTTTCCAAAGCTTCCCTCACTCCCCCCCCCCTTCAGTACCTCCTTTAATCGGCACAGCAAGTTAGAGTAGTATTCTGAATTAAACTGTTTGGTCCTTCCAAAGGTAGTGAGTCATGAAAATACCTTTCTTATCCCCAAAAAACTGTGGCCATGACCTTTCCTGCTCACCTTTGCGTCTTGAATTGCTTTGGCCATGGAGAATCTGAGTGCTGCCACTACAAGGACTGTCATTTGGTCTCCAGATCATAATGATATAATCATGTTTCATCAACAGCAATGACTTGTTCCAAAAACATTATCACCACATGATTCAAAATGCTGCAAATTCAACTTGGATGTATCCGTTCAATTTTGTTTCTGGTTAGCATTCAAACTTTTCTACAAAGCCAACTGCTCATGAATTATCAACCCAATGTGTTCCTGGGATATCTCAAGTTCCTCACAAATTGCTTTAGCTAAGATTTGTTAGCCTGCCAAAAACAGGTCATGAGCATGCTCAACAATTACAGAAGTTGGCACTATTGAAGCTTTCCCAGACCTTGCTACATCTTTGGTCTCAATACTGTATCTCCAGGCTAAAAGTTGGCACACCACTTCTTTACAGTTGAGTATGACTGGCACTTGTCACGCAGTGCTTGCCTTATGAGAAGAGAATGGTTTGAAATGTGTTTCTAATGGTACAAAAATAAGCTTCTCCTTATGGTTCTTTATTTGTAACTAGATCTAGGGCTCAAAAATGGGAAGTCTACCTCCTCTAGAATCATAGAATCATAGATCTGGAAGGGATCCTATGGTTGAACCCCTCAATTCAGGTTTAACCCTCCTCGATGCAGGATCTCCAGGTAGAGTATCCCTAGCAGGTAGGGATCCCAGCCTCTTCTTGAAGATGTCCAGAGAAAAAGACCTCACCAGCTTTCTAGGCATTTGGTTCTATTGCCATGGATTTTCTTCTACTAGTCAATCAAAATCTACCCTCCTGTAACTTCAAACCATTATACCTAGTTCTTCCCTATGAAACAACAGAGAACCAGCCCACGACCTCTTCTTTGTGGTAGCTCTTGAGATAGTTAAAAAGTGCACACATGTCACCTCTCAGTCTTCTCTTTACCAAGCTGAACATACGTAGAGCCTTCATCCTCTCCTCATATGTTTTGTTCTCCATGCTTCTTATCCCCATTGCCCTTCTCAAGATCTGTTCCAATTGGTCTATATCCTTCTTAAAATGAAGTATCCAGTACTTTAATACAGTACTACAGGTGAAGCCCAACCAACAGAGAATATATTGGCACTATTCCTTCCCTTGACTTGGAAACAATGCTTCTGTTCATGCAGACTAAGGCTGCATCCATGCTGCATAAATAATCCAGGTCGACACCGCTTCAACTGCCATGCCTCAGTGTTATGGAATGCTGGGATCTGTAGTTTTGTGAGACATTCAGCATTCTCTGTCACAGAGCTCTGGTGCCAGAACAAACCACAGTCCCCAGACTTCCATAACATTGAGGCATGACAGTTAAAGTTGTGTCACCCTGGATTATTTCTTCAGTGTGGATGCAGTGCATGACAGCATTTGCCTTCTTTGCTGCCGCATCACACTGTTCATCTTATGATCAACAACAATCCCAAGGTCTTGTACATACAATCTTATATTTAGACAGATAGTATAGAAGTATACTATCTAAATAGCTTCCCATGGCTCAAATCTTCCCCAAACCTGAAGAAAACATCATTCATCCATTACCTCTATCTATTGGCAGGATGGACTTCTTTCACATTTATTTATTTATTTATTTATTTATTTATTTATTATGCAGCTGATGCCCAGTAAAAGTAGATGGGGTGGGGGTATGATTGTAACAATAGTGACACAGTCATGACTAAGTAGTGATTGTCAATACAAAACAGCTGCGGATGAGTAAATATAAGCATCTGTGCCATATTCACAATTACTACTTAGTCACCATGCACAGAAGAAGGTCCATCTTGCTGGTGAGCAGAGCATGGATGAATGACATTTCTATCTGGTCTAAAAGAAGGTTGGACCAGGAGAGGCTACCGAGTTAGGAAAGTACGTAGCTGATAGACAGTACTTGCCAATATCAAATACTTACACTATTTAACTTTTTACTGTTTCACATTCCTCGGAAGGATTTGCGACTCTTTCGGGCAGAGATTTCAGGAGGCTTACGCATCAAATGTCATAGCGGCATTTCAAAACAGGCCGATCACAGAAACCTTTGCTAATTTTGGCCTTTGGCAATGGTACAATTGAGCAAAGACCTGACCCCACCCTCTTACATGAGTCAAGGAGGTTCTTCCTCTTGCTCTGTTATTGCACCCCGTGACTTTTCTTGACAGGCTGCAAACTTCTTTAAATGGTGCATCTTTTGAAAAGTGGAAATCAGGGCCCCTGATATGGAGATGAGACTCATGCATGGATTCCTTTTTGAGACCCCAGGGTTCATAAAATGCTGGAGCGGGGATCCTGCTGTCCATGGCCAGTGTGTGGACCTCAACTTGTACAAGCATCCCACTCATACCACCTTTTTGCAAGAATTGTTATATTTATTGGTTTGTAGGTTAGCTCCGGCTTCCCGCAGGCAGCTAACATTGTGTTGTTCCACATGGTCTTTAATGTTTGAAGCTGCTTTGTTTGAATTGTTGCAAAATCATATTTTAGGATTGTTTTTCGAGTTTTATAATGTACTTTTAATTTGTAAAAAACCTTTGTATGTTTTAATTGCTTTTACTTGTCCATCAGCTTGGAGACCCTTGTGGGCTGGGGGGGGGGGCAATATGGAAATCCCTTAAATAAAATAAATAAATTAAATATTTATGTTTGTATGTCTGTAGGTAAATATTTATATCTTGTCCTATATCTTAGGGTAATATACAGTTTATATCAGTTTATACAGTTTAACCAAGGTCAGCAATATAAAACAATGATAAATACTTTAAAGAGGCTAAAAGCAAATTAAGCAGCATGACACATTAAGCTTATCTTAGTAAATGTTTGACAAACCAGCTCAAGCAGCTGAAAATTATTTAAAAAATAAATCGCGTGCAGACTTCAATAAAATAGATTATTCTAAAATCTTTGATTTTTTTTAAAGCATGTTTTTACTTAATGTTGGAATAAAAATGGCACTGATGGTAATCAGACCTCTAAAGTAAGGGTAAAAGTTGGGTGCCACCACAAAGAAGACTTTCTCCCATATACTCCCACAGCATTGTGTGTCACCACATCCGTGAGACATAGAACAACTCAGTCTTTGGAAAGATTTCTCCAGGCAGAGATGTTTCTTCAATGCACAGATATAGGATGGGGGACACCTGGCTGAATGAAACTACGTGTGAAAGAGATCTAGGAGCCCAAGTAGACCACAAGTTGAACATGAATCAACAGTGTGATGTGGCAGCTAAAAAGACCAATGCAATTTTAGGCTGCATAATTAGAACTAAAGTGTCTAGGTCCAGGGAAGTAATAGTGCCACTCTACTCTGCCTTGGTCAGGCCCCATCTGGAATACTGTGTCCAGTTCTGGGCACCACAATTCAAAAAGGATGTGGAGAAACTAGAGTGTGTCCAAAGGAGGGGAACTAAAATGATGAAGGGTCTGGAAGCCATGCCTTATGAGGAGCGACTTAGGGAGCTGGGGATGTTTAGCCTGGAGAAGAGAAGGTTAAGAGATGATATGATAACCCTGCTTAAATACTTGAAGGGATGTCACATTGAGGAGGACAGTGGAACACACTCCCTTGGAGTGTAGTGGAGTCGCCTTCCTTGGGGGTCTTTAAACAGAGGCTGGATGGCCATCTGTCGGGGATGCTTTGATTGGGAGTTCCTGCATGACAGAATGGAGTTGGACTGGATGGCCCTTGAGGTCCCTTCCAACTCTATAATTCTATGATTCGATGATTCTATTATTCAAATACCCTGGTGTCCAGCCATTTTGGTCTTTGGATGTCATGCTTCCAAAATATACAAATTCTTGCAAAAAGGTGCAGCCATCCTCCTACCTTTCAATTTCAGGAGGATGTGGAGAAGCTTGCGAACACATAATCAAATACAGCAAAATGCAGGTCTATGACTAACATCTTCCAATTTTTTTCTCCTGTTTGGTTTGTAATACCTCGCCTGATGAAGAAGCCAGTGAGGCTTTGAAAGCTTGTAACATGTATATTGTGCATTTTGGTTGGCCAATAAAGGTATCAATTTTACTGTGATGGATTTTTGATTGGATTTGCTATATGTCCAACAAGCCTACCCCTGGACATCATCAAATACATTCAAGGAATAGTAAGATTGTCATGGCTTAGTGCCGGAGCACACGCTTTGCATGGTCAAGCTGACCTGGGAAAGATCCCGGCCTGAAAGGTTAGTGATCCGCTATCAGTCAATGGATCATGCATAGGCATCCACCCACATTCAAGTGAACATTAATGAGAGAAAGTTGAAGACTGAGTGAATGCTCACGGATATCCTATACTGCTAGACAGAAAGTGTCTGAAGAGACAGATAATCCTAGAAGAAGCAGTTACAGGGAAGTGAGTCCAGTCCAGGTCATGCCAGGTAATCCCAGAAGATGAAGGAGGCCGAGGGTCGAGGTCTCACCTGGTCCAGAAGGTTTTACACAGAGCTATTATCCAGGAAACCAAAACCGAACAGGGATGAGACAAGGAGGCATCAAATGTAGCCAGGCCAGAGGTCAAGAATTCCACGAAACACATGAACACCAAGAAATCTGACAGAGGACTCTTTCAAACGTGGGAAATTGGAAGAATAATCCAAGGGCATTCCAAAGCAATCATGGGGTTTCACATTACTGCAAATTAGAGCTTCTCACGCAATTTCGGGCAAAAGGGAAGTCACTACGAATGCAATCATGGGTTTCACGTTACTGCAAATTAAAGCTTCTCACACAATTTCAGGCAAGGGGGGGGCTATTTTCGGGTAATGGGAAGTCATTCCGAATGCCTTCCGAACACAATGGGGATTCACGTGAATTCGCTAAACTAGCAAATTCATGTGAATTCGCTTTGGTTCCATTCGAAGTTGGGAGAAATTCCTCCCGTGTGAACGAGTCCGGAGATTGAATAGTTAAAAACATCAGTAACTCCCAGAAGCTGCTGGGAGTTTTATAGGTGGTTGCTTTAGATGCCAGGTACTTGATCAGTTGGTGTTGATCAGTTGGTCCTGTTTAGCAGATGCTGACTCCTACTCTTGGGCTTCAAAGGATGAGGGTGTCTCTTCAGTGTCTATTGAGTCTTGTTGAGGAGAGAGCCCCTCGGTTTCTTCAGACTATTATTTCCCCAGGTTTTTGTTTTGTTCTGTTTTTGTTTTGGGAGGGAGCCATCCTTTGGAGCCAGAAACTCCTCCAGTCCAGTTTCTCTGCATCTGATTCAACAGATTCTAAGAATGTGTTATGGCAACTGGAAAGTTCAAGATGCAGCCACCATGCACAGTACAGAACCTGCAAAAAGGATTGTCTTGACCAAGAATATATCAGAAATTTTGAAAGCTTATCCATTCTATGCCTTATAGTGGCATGTAGATGCATCTTGTTAATGAGTTCCTGGCATTATTGCTTGTAGTGGTCAGTTGGGTGGATGGGTGGGTGCCATCTTGTGAAAGTGCCCACCTCACATATTTTCTTTATGTATGTTTGAGTGTGGGATGGGACAAGACCAACACAAGGGGTAATGGAAATGCATTTAGGCCATGTGTATGATATTGTAATTTAAAGGTACAATTTTAATTTTACTAGTTGTTTATGTCACAACTATTGCCATTACATTCAGTGATACATGGGAATTACAATTTATGAGTAACATAAATACAAAAAAATTACTAAGGACTTTGTATGGCGTGATATGGGAGGAGGTCAATGGGGGGGAGGGGAGGTGACACCATAAGTTACCACATCAAACCTAATGATACCATTGGGGTGGGTTTTATATGATTTTCTCCATGCGATACATGGGGAGGGACGTGTTAAAGATGATGGCTTTTCAGATAATATTTCCCCAGCCTCTAATGCACAACTGTTGTTCAGATTTCAGGTAAAACATGCTCAAGCTTGATGGGGATTCTGGGAGTTGGACTCTCAAACAATAACTTTACCCAGCTCTGATAATGAGCACCATTTTCCCCGTGGAGGACCTTGTTAGGAAAAGGTAAATCTCCGAGATCGTTTGTTTGGAAGGAAAGAGAAAATAGACCCAAGGCAAAAGTGTGTCTCTGAAGGAACACAGTAATGAGGGCAGGGAGGTTTGGGTGGAAAAGGTTAGTCGCTTTGTCTTTGCCAAATTCTCTTTTGGAGGTGTGATGGTACATACAGGAGGAAATGTCACCAAAGCACTTAGAGACATGGAAGTAGACATGAAATAAAAGGTCGGGGAAGAAAAAGTAGATTTGGGAGCTATCTCCTTAAATGGCAGTCAATTCAGATTTATAACCCATTTTATTACCAAGGACTCTTTCAAACGGGAGGAGCCAATGCGGATTCATGTAAATTCGCTTGTTTAGCGAATTTACATGAACCCCTGCTCCATTCGGAAGAACCCCTGCTCCGTTCGGAATTACTTCCCATTACCTGAAAATAACCCCCTCCTGCCCGAATTTGCATGCGAAGCTTTAATTCGCAATAAAGTAAAACCCATGATTGCATTCGAATTGGCTTCCCTCTTGCCCGAATTTGCGTGCGAAGAGTTAATTCACAATAACGTAAAACCCATGATTGCATTCGAATTGACCTTAAATTATACTTCCAATTTAGCCTCGTATGAAAGAGTAGCAAGAGTCTGGGGAAGAGAACAGAATAGGTAGGCATACACAGGTATGACACACAAATACAAAATTTTAAAATATTGTTTAAATCAGGAGTCGACAACTGTGAAGGTGTTCGGGCACATTTCCTCCCCTACATGCCCGTCCAGTGGGACACATTTTGGCTGATTTGAAGCTGGTGCAAGGGCTTCCACTAATCTCACCATTGCCAGCAATTGTGAAGGTTGTCTACCTGTCCCAACACTGCCACCAAATGTGAGGACCTCCTCGTGTCCCACTGCTATGGCATCAAATTTGAAGCCTTCATGCCTCCTGCATTAACGTTTATCCATCCAGTCCATCCAGTTCCCAGAATTCCCTACAGTGAACCAGGGCAATTAAAGCAGTCTCAAACTGGATTATTTCTGTAGTGTGTTTTTTACCTTGGTGCATGTGTGTCTATACTGTATATACATTTGTGTATATGGTTTTCTTTTCCTTCTATTCCTTTTCCCCTTTTCCCTTTTATTCTCTTGTTAATGAATTCTACTGTCTATATCAAAACTGAGAGATAGATAGATAGATAGATAGATAGAATAAAACTTTATGTGGAACTCGTGTGTGTGTGTGTGTGTGTGTGAAGTATACATAAAGTTACATTACTTATTTAACACATTTAAATCTTGCCTGCACCTAACAATCTAATTTCTCTCATTCATATCTCTAGCTGCCATTGTTCACTCTTAATCCTAACTAATTGACATGAGTCTAACTAATCTCTTTCTCTGACCCTGATTAACTTTCCTATCATCTCTAACTGATATTCCTACCTGTCACAGACTCATGTCTATCACAATCTCCTACTGACTGACTGTCATATATTCCAGCCTTTGAAAACACTTCAAACATTCAGCAAATTAGCAGCTGCCCCCAGTAGTCTCCCAATCCTCTCCCAATTGATGAATTTACCTTATTACATTTACTAGGCAATGCATACATAGCCATACATTGCCTTCACTTCTCTAATAATCACAACAACATTTCAAACAGAAATCCATAACATCACAGCTGCTTTTATGGGGGGTTGTGTTACTCAAAGGGCTGGGGTCCTGGGAAGGCAGCCACAAACAACATTTGATAGGGGAATTTTAATAGCTCAACTGAAAGTATACCTTGGCTGGGTCAATGTTCAGCCTGGGATCTTACCCTTTGTATAACGGTTCCAAACCACACAGAACTCCAAAGGCAATTCCAGAGAAGGTTTCTTAGTTTTATTAGTAAAATAATCAACATGCACACTTGCACACACACACTCTCTCTCACACACACAAGAACTAATAAAGCAAGGTGAGAGAATTAGTGACTTTGAGTATCTTTCCTAGCTCTGATCTGGGGGTGTCTGGAATGGCTCAATAGCCACCATGGCAAGTCGGGTGGCCAGCTTATTGAGGAATCTAACAGAAGTCAGACAGAGGTTCTGTGCTGTTCCAAACTGGACCAAATTGCTAGCTCCAAAGCACCTACATTTATACCCATCTGCATACCAGAAGAGGATTCAAACCAGGAAAAA